>VWZV01007999.1:564879-650361 GCA_013397155.1 Irena cyanogastra
GGGGGGGGGAGACAAATATAAAAAAAGCAAAACAAATGACACCATTAATCTGCCTGGATTTTCCACCTCATAGAACAATCTGTTTAGGAATGACTGAAATAAAGTGGAATGTGGTTTAGATTTTTTTTCCTCTGCAATCTCTCTCTGCAAATTCCTTGTTTATGGGGAAACACTGAAAAGAGGAGTTAGTCCTACTACCCTCTCAGTTAAAAAAAAATAAAAATTAAAAAGGCACTATAAGCACCGGGAAAGCAGGAGGGGGGGTTTGCTTTGTGTAGGAAATAAAGACCGTAAAGTGAGGACTTTTATTGCTGGCAATCAGAGTATTGCTGCTGGCAGTGGCTAAAGGTGGAAAGCAAAGATGATTTAATTTATAGAAAGGACAAAGATGTCATGTAGCAGATTTAATCACTGAAAGGAAAAAAAAAGAAAAAACCTAGCTAACGTCATAATTTACATTTTGGGATAATAAAGAAGAGTGAAAGAAAGAAACAACTGAAAAACCCTGAATGGGTGAAAAAAAATGAAGGAAGATAAATAGATTTGCCTGTAAAACTAATAAATTTAAAAACAAACCCAGAAAGCAAAACACAGCCCCTTGAAAGTGCTGGTAAAATGGACCATCGATTTTGGAATTCATCTGCATTTTGTATTTTAATAATGCTTACTCTCTCTCTCTCTCTCTCTTTTCCTCTCTCTCTTTTGCAAAATATAAAAGCTGATCTGATAAATATTAATTTGAACCATCATAATGTATTTGAAAATTCCAGCTAAAATGTCACCACATGGAACATTAATGTAATATTTCAAGGCCCTGAGAGCAATACTCATATTGATTGCATTTATTTCACTCTAGGGAGGAGAAATAATTCTTCAATGTGGGACACATCTGGTAGCCAAAGATGCAAAAGGCTGAGGGTAGAAATGCAAAATTATATGGGAAAAAACCCCCATAATCTAGCACCTCAAAACCAAAACAGAAGTACAAGTGAACCTGACAAATGCAACCCGTTCAATCTTGTGTTTCGGTTGTAGCAATCTTTTTTCTTTTTTTTTTTTTCAGAATAATTCTCTTTGATTTTTTAGTTTGGAGAAAAAAAATACCACAAAGTAACAAAAATTCCCATCATGTTTCTATGAATATTTTGGCATGAAAATCAACAGTATCATCACAAGTCTAATGAAAGAATGTGTGTAATTGGATTGCTTATTGGAAACACAGAAGCCAGGCTGAGAAGACAGTACAGCACTTAATCCTGTGAAACTTGGACAAAGGTTCCCAAGAAAGATGCTCTTTTCTGGGGAGGGGCTTGAGCTTTGCAACACTGGTAACCCAAACATGTGCAAGATTGGGACTATTTTCCTGTGATTCTGCAGAAGGAGCGTGGAGACGCTGCCTGTCTGGGGTCCCATAAAACAGATCTTTTCCTTGTCATTAAGAATATTGATGTTCATTAGGCCCAGGCGTCAATGAGTCTTTGTGCAAATGAAACGAAATCTGAGTCAAATTTTGACCCTGAGCCCAACACATAACCACAATTGGCTGTAACTGGGGGGCTGGGGTCCCCCCAGCACCAAAAATCCAGCATCCTTACTCTGAGACAAACAAAACCTCTGCAAACACAGCCAAAGAGCATAAGGAAACGATCCTGTCCTTCCACCCTGCCAAAAAACTCCTCATGCAAGGTGGTTTCTGATAAAGAAGGAACAAATCAGGGCAACTTTTTGCATACTGTCAAGGCAAGATCTCTCCAGGTAAGATAAAGGTGCTCTCTGTCCCAGCTCCTGTCAGGGCAGTATCACTTCTGCAAGTAATGCTCCTTCTTTTAATTTGCTACCAGGGTTTTTCTGTTCCACCGCGAGTCTGGGATTGACGTTCCTGCTGGACAAACTCCAGGCTAATGAAGCAAGCTCGAGCCCTGTAATTCACGGCGAGCTGCTTTGATGGAGCACTTTCAGTGTTAACAGTGTGATGGGTGCTTTTCAGAGCTAATGCCTCACTGATATTAACAGCCATGCCATAGAGCAAAATCTGCAACGTAAAAGCGAGTGGCTTGCTAAATATTTACAGGCGTGCACATCTCACTGTCCCATTCATTCCCTTGACCTTTCATGAAGGGGGATGAGACAGGCGATGCCAGAGAAGGGTCCCTTCCGAGGTACAAATGGACTAGATCCAAACTGGCTTCCCAGCTGCTGACAGCAAGACCTTGAGCTAAGGTCCAACTCTTTCCTCTCCAGCAGTTCTTAAAATTAAGTCAAGTAAAGCCACCACATGCAGTGGGCAGGCTTTGGCCTAAGCTTTCTGAGCAGGGATAGAGGAATAGCTCCCATAAGGAGAAGAGCCTTGTTATGAACTGCATGTAGGTCACTGAAGCATTTCACTGCAGATCAGCACAGCACAGAGGCCAGTCAGATCCTCAAATCCCCAAAAGTTGATCCCAGGTGTAGCTGTTCCCAGAGAAAGGCAGCATTCCTGGAGAATTAAAGATGGGAACCAATTAAGGAAACTTCTCAGTTCTGCATCCAGCTCTGCCACTGATGTGCTGGATGATTTCGGGCAAGCCTTTTCCCATCTCTGCACCTCAGTTTCTCCTGACAGCATTTAAAATAAATACAGAATGGGTGTAGCAAACCCTCCTACATGAAGACGGGAGAGGGCATTGTGAGGCTTGTTTAATGCTTAGAAAGCACTTTGAGATCTGCAGATAGAAAGTGGTACACGGAAGCCAAGTATTATAATTAAACTTTATATAACCAGGCTTTGTAGAAACCATGGGGGCAGGAGCAGCAGCTCCGGTTTCTGCAGCACCATGCAGCGGAGCAAGCCGGGGGCCAGGGCTGCGGCCGGGCACGGCGGGAGGCGGCCGGGCGGCGTGTGCCGGGGGACCCGAGAGCGACCAAGTCTGGTTTTGCGCGACGCTGAGCAGCCTCACTTATCACTCGCGCGGCTGAGCAGCCTCTGCACTCGCTCAAACTGCCGCTCCGCCGAGCTGTCAAAATAGTGTGATGCCTAGTGCCGGCGTTGTCCGGCAGTCCGCTGGATCGGCGACTGTGCAGAGCTCCCGCTGCAGTGAACCGAGCCAAGCGAGCCGAGCTGGGCCGAGCTGAGCCGAGCTGAGCCGAGCTGAGCCGAGCTGAGCTGAGCTGAGCTGAGCCTGCGGCTCCGGCGTGCCCCGGGCGCCCCCTGGTGCCCGGCAGCTCCGGGGCGCCGCAGGCACGGCGCGGCTCGGCCCGGCCCTACCCGACCGGAGCCCCCGGATTGCTCTCCGCGTGCAGAGCGCCCCGTAGTCAGGGCCGGGGCTGTGTGGGTTTTGGTCAGGGTCCGGCCTGGCCGCGCTCCCCAGGCGGACTCCCGATTGCAGACTCCAGGTTGAGCGAGAGGTGGAGGAAGGGCTGTCTAAAGAGCAGTTATTAAGAGATGGTTTAATTAAGCCCACCAGAATTTGCAATTCTTATACAGAGAATACTGCAAGAGAACAGTAGGGAGTAGCTAGATAAGTCAGCCTCACATACATAATATGGAAAGTTATAATGGCCAAACCAGTTTCGTATTTTACCACCCTGTAAAGGACTGAATGCACACTGTACAGTCTCTCTTACAGACAACCTACAGATCTGCAACTCTCCAGCTACATCAGCCCTAGCACTTTCTCCAAAGATGCGCCATCCCCAGAATGACTTTAATTCACAGACTGAGAGTTTTTTTAGTGCCTGGAACAGGAGAAATTAATTCCCTGCAGCTGGTCTGCCCTACTACACCTTGCAAAATCCAGTGCTCAGGGCAGGCAATCACAGCACTTTCTCCAGACAGAGAAAGCCTGGAATTATTTTTTTCCCTGCTGTTCTGCTTATACACCCATGCAATACACAGGACTGCTGGGAGACTCTATGGTGACCACACCTTCAGGAGGACAGGGGGTTTCAAGTCCATCATGCCATAAGCCCCCACTAGCAGCACACCAGTAGTATGAGCACAGGCCTTCAGGTGAGTCTGCAGAGTGCTTAGAGTGGGACTCTGTGCAGGTGGCCGTACCTCAAACCATTCACAGGACAAACTGATGTGACCCTTTGAGTACCACGGCCTACCAAGAGTCATGTTCAGGGATGTGATGATCATTTCCCCAGTCCTTCAAGTGCTGCACAAGGAAACACTCTCCCTACAGTCTCTCCTCTGCCTACAATTTCCGCCCCTGCCATTTACATGATTGTCAATTCCGAGTACCAGGACGGACTTCCAGCTAGTGAACAAACCCAGACACTCCTACAGGCGCTCACTGAGTGTCTGTCACCAGAACAGGATAGTGGTGAAAAGAAAAGGTTATGATCCTGGTCTTTCTCATGAGTGATACTGGGTCCGAGTCACAGAGGAAGATGGCACTGGAATAGCCTATACTCCAGAAAAGCAGCACCCTGTCTGGCAACCTGAGCTCAGGAAAGAGCCAGGACAGGAAGAGCAGGTCAGGAAGGAGATGCAATGGCAGAGCAGCATGTCTGTGGGAGCTTATATGGTGCATGCTCACTTTTCTGGGATGTGTCAGGCCCACACAAAGGGCGATAAGCAGCAATGCCTGGGGCAGCATGCAGGGATCAGAATTTCTTTCTCAGGATTCTTGTCAGCCATAGGAATGGGCCATGAACACCCAGACCAGGTATTTCAAATCTGCTACTGAATTTTCCTAGTGCTTCATAAACCATGGATGAGAAGGAGAGAAGGAAGGCGAGACTGAACATTGCAGAGAACATTTTAAAAAGGCCTTGGATCTCCATATCTCAAGGTCCAGGGGCTACAAGCCTGCAATATGTTGGCAAGAAATGGCCTATAGTAACAACCCTTCCCCCACTGATCCGGAAGCTTTTCAGCAGCCCTATTCTTCCCCCTGAAGACCACATAGATGACCTCACGGACCCTCAGAAAGGCAGTCTTCCCATCCAAAGCCGAAGTGCCCACCACGCAGGGTGAGGCAGGAGGTAGTGCCCATGTAGATGCCCTTGCTCACTTTAGGCATGGCTCCACAGCCTGTGGATGTGCTTAGTACCATCAAAAGCAGCCCCACCTTGGGGCTAAGATTCAGAGTGCCTCGTCAAGAACCATATCTTCAAGATTAATGACTGCCTATACTAGGACTTCTCCTTTATCCCAAGATGATCCCAATGCATATTTCACATCCACATGCTGCTGAGCTCCATTCCTGCCTACATCTATGAGTTTACGCCTTTCTTACCCATTTCTACTCCTGGTACCCCACCCAAGACAGCTTTTCTCTTTTTTCTTCTTCTGCCACCTCTACCATATACTTGTCTCTATACCAAGGGTGGCATTGCAAGCCAGAGTCCCCAAGCATCTATGCCATGACCCAATTGCTCCTGGGACTCCACCTTTTCCAGGAGGCCTGTGTACATGCCATTCTAATAGTAAACTTTCCCACAATTAGTGGAGGTTTTGGCATCAGGAGCATAACACAGACCACAGAGTGTGGACAAGCCATCCCTGGAGATGAGAATAGTGCAGCTGAGCCACCATGGGATCAGGCAAGGTAGTCATATCTCTCTGCTTATCTTCCATTGCTCAGTTTTAGAAGGAAATTGCTTGCACCCTGCCGGCCATTGTACCTCACACCAAAGAAAAGTGCTTCTCCTGGATTGAGAGCCTACCCTGGGAGAGTTTTCCATGCACTTTACACTTAAGGACTGACAGTATGGGATGAACCATGAATGTTGCACATGTTATAATATCCCTAATATGTAGAGGAGAACAGGGAGACTGAGATTTGCCTACTAAGTATTAATGTCAAAGATGAAAAGCACCCTGTGCTCCGGGGCAGGCACATAGAGCATTGGGCTGCGTGGTTTTGAGTCTTGAGCTGATTCATGAGAGCCAAGCATGCAGAAAGCTTTACAAAACCCCTCAAAGTTATTTCAGACAATTAGTGTGTTTGTCTTCTCCTCCTCCAGCTTCACTGCCCTTCTCTGTGGTCCCTCCTAGGTGCTGAGACTGACCATCTTCCCTTGTGTGCAGAGGGACAGCCACAGTTCTGTGGTGTCCCAGAGCTTCACTTCTGAGACTGCAGCAGAGCAAGGCAGAGTGATACATGGGGACAGTACTCAATACATTGATAAGTAATCACCTCTTCTATGCCCTGTAGGAGAGTGTGACTTCACAGTGATGTGTGTGAATGTCACACAGGCCCAAGGAGAGATACTGCTTTGCTAGCTTGGTTCCTGGGGGGCTTTCTTCTTCTTTACTCTCCCTCCAGAGTCAAGGATCAATGTAAGAGGCTGTACAGGTTGCTGCACAAAGACATAATAGTACTTTACTAGCTAAGACATGTCCATGCAGTTGATGGTTCTCAGCCATCACACTTCAAAGGATTCTCCAAACACATCTGTAGACTACAAAGAATCACATTCTTCTTTCTGTCCCAGACTTAGTGACAAATTAAGTCACTGAAGTCACCTGGCACTGCAGCCTCCTGCTTGACTGGTTCCATTAAGTCCTGACGTCCCAATATATGCACACTAATGAAGTAGTGTAGGAAAGGACTGTACTGCATTCTTCTGAGAAGTTTTTTCCAGAGCACATGGGGCACAAAAATGTTGTCCCCAAATTGGCTGTGCCTAAATTGCAACATGCTCAAGTGCCCTGCAGACTGGTGAATCAGTGAGTGGCAGAGGACTGGCCCCAAGTTTGGGTTAGCACCCAAGCCACAAAGCAGTGACAGATACACGTGAAGACTGGGACACCTGGTTGGGTCTGAACCTCATAGCATGAACCTCACAGCAATTTATGTCATGCTGTGCCAGACCTTTGCTTAATATGGTCATTCTTCTCAGCTGAGCCCACAGTGACATTGCTGTACTGCATCCCTTCTTGAGCCTGTGCTGAGATATTGCTCCTGCATGGACTTGCTCTATGTGCCACAGACTGAGGGTCCCTCTGAGGCAAAACCCTCCAAGTGCCCTGGACACACCAAGCTGGACACAGTCATAGTTAAGTGACACTGTGTGCTCCATGTTCAAACAGAGGAACAGATCAGAAAATGCTGTAAGTCTCCATTATTGCTTTCTACGGATCTGACCAAATATTCCTAGGCATTTGCCCTGCACTGTCTTTGCTGTTATCTTAGAGCTCCAAGCATTGGCTCTCCTTCACTCCTCACCACTGACTCATTTGGTTTCTTGGCAGGTCAAAGAGAAAGGTGGACAGAGAAGCTGTACCTAATTTCCTGTAGAAGTATTGTGGCAGAATAGGGAAAGGGTTAGTATTGAAGCATGAGAGATACTGTAAGAAAGAAAAAGCTTTCCCCCAATTCTTTATTGGCCCCTACTCCTTTTTTAAGGGGTATTTAATGAGTGAGATTTCCCCTGTATCCTCTACGGGCGACACATGCCTGGCTCACCTCATTTACTCAGCTAGAGCATGTTTTATTAATCTGGAGTCTCAACAAGGTCCTTTAGTTCTATTAATTTATTAATATTGCTAATTAAATATCATATTCGCAAATGTAAATTTCCTAATAGTATCCCTTCCATTTTCAAATTTAAAAAAAAAAAAGAAAAGCAGCAGCAGCTTGTTATGTTAGTCAATTGAAAGCAATTCAGGCTAATCAGGAGAGCAGGGCTGTCTTGTGTCTGCAGAGGGAGGGCCACTGTCAGTTTGCTTTGGGGCAAATATCCACCTTCTACCAAGAGCTTTAACAATTAGATTTCAAAGCAGGTACAAAATTATGTGAGCAGAGTAAATGGCAGTGGGTGAGGGAAAGGGAAAGCAGAGAGTTTGGTGTATGTGGGAAGAAGCACCAGGAAAAAAAAAAAACTTAACAATTGGCACAGCAGAATTGATGAGGGTCAGGGGAACACATGTGGCCAGAGCCCAGGGCCAGCACTGGTGTAAGGGAAAGCAGAACTTAATAGGCATCCAGGAAGCCTGGAGGGTGGCTGTGTGGAAAGGGTCACGGGGGGGGACTGGTCCCTCTGGAGAAATGCAGTTGGTTGCAGAAGTCCAGCATCTGAATTGTATTTTGCATGTTTTCCCTCCTGACACTTTCAGATGTATATGTATATGTATATGTATATGTATATGTATATGTATATGTATATGTATATGTATATGTATATGTATATGTATATGTATATGTATATGTTTGGGAAGATATGATAATCTGCATGTTGGGATGACTGGGCTGGTGTTGCATTAAGGAAAGTTTAAAAAATACATTATATTGTTTTTATTATTAATGGTAATGATAGGAACCTGTTCGTTATCTTTCCTTTTGTTATGAGCTCTGTAATCTGAGAATGCTGTGGCAATGTAAAAGGAATAATGCAGTGGTACTGCTCAATTTGGTTCTGTTCTAAAAATCCATCCTTCTTAATATTTATGATCAGAACCCAGGAAAATTACATGTAGTTGCCTTTTTTCAATAAGTTTATTAAAAGCATAGAAACATTTTTTTTGATCCATTGTGCAAAACAGACCTCAATTTAAAAAAATCCTTATGCTCATTGTATTCATGGAGAGACATAGGCTTAGAAGGCAAAATATGAGTCCGAAGGTTATGGCTGAATGTCTTTTCAGATCCCAGCCCTTTCCCTAGGTTAAATGCTAAACCATTTGCATAAAGGCACAAAACAGTACATTATGAGAAATTTGGGTGCAGAACATGGGCCACCTAGTATTTCATCCCTTGCTTTAAATGCTAGACTGCCCTAGCCCAAAGTATGAAAATAGTTAGAAGCATACACACTCGAACAGGAAAATACAGCTATCTCCAGGCAGGTGATTTTTTTTCTGTACACAGAAAGAATTCCCAAATGAAAAATCCGCTGATGACTCCAAGATGCCTAAATGAATAACAGCATTGACCAGGTAAAAGCAGATCCATTGCAGCTGAGAGCTGGAAGGTGACACTCTCTCAGATGCAGACGGACCTGTACCTTCTGAGAAAACAGGAAAAATAAGTCACCTGTACTGAATCCTAGCAGCTGTCCAACTTTTGCTGTTGTGTTGCATGTCCACACACCAAGGCTGGTAAAGGGTGAATGCTTTGCAACCTGGTTGGGCTGTTTTAGCAGACCGAGGGATATGTCATGTGGAAGGATAGGTCTAAAGGGGAAGAGAAAGGAACAAACTTCTGCAACAAAATACCTTTCAATCTTCCACGGAGAGCAGAGACAACACAGAAAGCCCTGGCTGGACTGGAAGGAACTGTTTCTTGTAACCTCACACACACTGGTCTTTCAGCTGTTAATGATCTCACATGAAGTGAGCATCACTTCCTCTGCATCTTGGCGTGTATAATTGAGTGGGTCTGCAATGGGGAGACAGCACCTCCACCTTCCCAGTCCGCACTCACTAAGTAAGCAGCCTAATATCAGCTCAAGAAATGTTTGGCTTCTGATGCCATGTTATTGCTCCAGTTTGAGAAAGTATAGAGCTCACCTCCTCATGCTGACATAATAGGAGAGGACATCACCTTAATTCCACCTCCATTAGACCTCAGAGAGTCGACTGTGACCCCCCAACCTCATCAATATTCAAAAGCTTAACAAAAAAAGGCTATAATTGGGAAAGTCAGAAATAATGTAATGCAGTATTGATTATTTTATGGTACGATTAGGTGTAATTACATCTCTCAAATTTTATTTTAATGTTACTTTATACTACTTTTAGCCTTTTAAAATTATCCAAAACATCTCTGTTTAATGGAATGAACATGCCTTCAATTTAAATGTGAAACAGTCTTTTTCTGCTAAAGTGTGACCTCAATATATTTGAAAACATAAATTACTGCTATGTATAAACCATAAAAAATGAATGATGAATTTAATTCTGGTGAAGCGTGAGGGACTGGGAATGCAATGGGGAAATACTGTTTATCCAGAGGAGAGCGGACAGCCCAGGTAGAGAGAAGGAGGCAAAATATGACCTTCTGTAATGCTGAATGGGACATGTCATACAGAGGACTTGACTTTGGACTTACAGACCAAGGGCAAAAATCATTTATTCCCTGGATCAACTCCTCAGCTGGCCTTTATCAGCATAGCTTCATTGCAGTCAAAGGCACGACACTGATTTATGGAGATTTCAGTCCCCTATATTTGCTTGGTATTTGATTCCCTCCAGCTTTTTTAGATGTGCAGAGATGAATGTTCCAGCCAGAGATCCACAGTGTAACCTCCTAACTCCTCATCTTTCAGACCTCTTTGCACTGCCAGACTAGTGTAAAAGGACCTTTGCATTAACAAGAACAGGGCCTTAAGAACCCAACTGAACCCTCCTGTCTCTCATTTGCCAGTATCACCTCACCAATTATTAGAATTAATTGTATTCATTACTGGGATGTAGGAGCCTTAGCCTTGAACCAGAGCTCCATTACTGAAGAAATGAGACAGCTGAGTGTCCCTACTCAACCTCTGCTCAGAGCCTTTTCTAGCACACCAGTGTTTGCATCCCTGGGCGTTATCACAACTGATTTATTAATAAATTATGATAGGCCAAAACTGCTTCCTTGGTGCCCATAAACAGATGATTTTTTCCTCTGGGACCCCTGTTTCAAATGGAAACTATGCCTGGGCTTCATTGCTGGACTTCAGCAGCGCTACCAAGTCCTCTGAGCACTTACTGTGCAAGTGTAAGTTCAAATTTCATCTTGATAGCAATTTCTATTTCCAAAACAAACATTTCCTTGTTTTACTCCTTAATATGCAGGTAAGGAAGAAACTATGCTGTCACCCATAAGTGTTTATAACAGTTTGAGTTTATGTTTGAGGAAAGGAAAAAAAGGGTGGCTAGAAGGGTCACTGATAATGGTCTTACACCACTTTTGGGCCAGTGTGAGTCCAGCCAATTTCTGAACTTAAGCATCTTGAAACTCATGTTCCTCCTCTTAGCACCTCTTCAAATACGGTGGCTATGTAAAGTGGTAATTTCTCTCATGACAGCTTTGTAAAGCAGTTCTTTGTCCTAGAACTATTGATATGGACTTACCATGAAGGACCTGCCTGTTTAATCCATAACTTTTCAAAACACCTGCCAGCAGTTCAGTGAATTCAGCAGCCAAACATCCCAGGATGCTCATCAGCTGGAGTTGCTGATTTGTTGCTATCCATTCTTTCAAGTGTTCCCTTATCTGCTTTACATCAACAGCCAGGGTGCCAAGATGCTCATTACTTCCTAATGGTCCATATTCCATTTCTATATTTTTCTTCTTAAAGACCAATTGAAAAAAAAAACAAACCAAAAACAAAACCAACAACCAACCAAACAACAACAACAACAAAAATACCAACAAAACTTAAGTAGCTCAGCCATTTTAGAATCACCATTGATTCCAGTTCTCTCCTAATTTATTAATGGGCTTACCCTCTCTATTGTATTTCTTTCCCCTGATATACTTGGAAGAGCTCTCATTATTTATTGTAGCCCTTTGGGCCAACATTTACTCCTTCTGCTTCCTACCTACACTGAAAGCTGGAAAGGTTTCTCCATTTGCCTGCTGGCTTCTTCCCCATAGATGGATGAGTTCAGACATCTAAAGGTTTTCAAATTCGAATACGAAGGAAGTTCTGTGTCATTCCTATTCGAGTCACACCAACTCCAGCAATCCTTGGAGATCAGAAATTGCACAAGTGAGCATGTTCCAGTATCTCAAGAGCAAGGAAATGATACCATATTTTAGGAGCCATCTATCTAATACAGAATCTGTTACCATTACAAGGGCTTTGAAGAAAAAGCACAAGAAATCTGACAAAATTGGACTAAAAATAACTTTAATCCCCAGAAGACTCCACCAGCTCTAACCAGAACAAATCAAATAGTCAAGTTCAGCATTATAAAGTTTTCAATGGAGCTCACCACATAATTTCCCTGTTTTTTCTCTATTTTTGGAGAATCTCCACCTGTGAGGATAGTTGCATTGGCTGTAGGATTTACTGGATTTTCTTTCCTTTCAGATAAGCAAATTATTCATAAGAGGGAAGTAGGGAAATCCACTCTTCCCTGGCCACAATCAAATTTCCCATCAATTAGGCAAATTGACATGAGATTTAGCATTTTCCCACTCATGGTTCCAAAAGTACTGTGAAAACAATCCCTCAAATTGATATCCAAGCTAACCTTACCCTGTAAAGCAACTTCAGGAAAAGAAGGTAAAATTGCTAGAAAGTTTTACCAGCAATCGAAAATCAGCCAAATACAAAAAGGGTTTTTAAGATTAAGGAAGGACTGCCTTCCAACCAAGTATATCACACAGACAAGCACTGAGAGAACACACAGGTTAGATTAACATCCACAAGCCCATTCTAGAGAAAAATTATTTCTACAAAGATTTCAGGTAAATCTCTCTAAATTTACACATTGTAAAGTAAATGAAGAAGAAGAGGATGTTTATGAAGGCACAAATAAAAGGTGTAGGTGTACACAAGTGTGTATGTATGTACACCTGTATGCAGCAGGTGCACGTGCGTACACAGAGATGAGCTGTGCTTTCCCACTGCTCTTCCTCTACCCTTAGTACCCTTAGTGTGCAGCAGTGACAGAAAAGGCTCTCAAATGGCCTTTCATCACCACACAACCAGCCATGCCAGGCTGTGTACAGACACTGCTCTCATCCTGACTCAGATTTAGAGCAAGGTGACTAAATAATAACTTTTAATTGTGTTTACTTCCATTTTTATCCATAATTTTTCAGGTTTCATTTGCAGAAGAAGGAGAGTAATCCAGTGAGCAGCAATGTTAATCCCAAGGGAATGCCAGTCTCTGGGGATAGCCAAGGGTCTGCATTGTGTTTAACGAATGTGCAGTGACTGGTTAGGCAAATTGTGTATCTGCATTTCCTATGAATATCCCTGACCATCTATTCCCAGCTGTGTTTTCTATTTAAAGTTGGCATGATGCATGCTCAGAGAGATCCCAGATGCTTATCCCTAGCAGGGAGTACAAATATCAATTCTCCTGAGATACTTCAGTTTATCTGTTATCAAAATCTGTAGCACAGTAGCACCTAGATGTCACAGAAAGCTGAATGAACACATGCTAAGAGGCAGCTCCTATCTAGTAAAAGGGAAGTCTGAACAAACAAACACACAGAGGAGGAAAACAGAAGCACAGAGATAGAAAGCCTCCCTCCCCCTGACCAGGCATACACAGCATGTCAATGGTTGAGCTACTAAGGCAGAATTCCTGATCCCAAAATCCACAAGTATGCCATGAACAGCTAAAGGCCTGAATAGTACTCTTTGGGTAGACACTCAAAACTCATTACCAAACAGGACAGATCACCAGCTTCCCTTCCCTGATACTTCTGTTCTTTACTGTATTAGCACTGGATGGCACAGAATTTCCAAATATAGCAGCTCAAGAATCTCTTGCCTATTCCCCACTTGCCAGCAAAAAAGCTTGTTTTGATATTTGCAGGAGCGAATTAATTTGGTATTCCTGATAAGATCTCAGACACACCCCAATGACACTTACACCCACAGCCACAGAGGCTGATAACATCATCAGCTGACTTCTCAGCTCAGCAGCAGTCTTTTTCACCCGTTTCTAGGATTATGAAATACATATTTTGTGTGGCTGGCTAATGCCAAAGTTACAAAATCTATGTAATTAAGATTAATTT
This sequence comes from Irena cyanogastra, assembly GCA_013397155.1. NCBI lineage: Eukaryota > Metazoa > Chordata > Aves > Passeriformes > Irenidae > Irena > Irena cyanogastra. The sequence continues at coordinate 578,502 of VWZV01007999.1, forward strand.
AAGAGCTGGAGTGGATCAACTTGTGGCATCCACCCATTAATTAAAAGAAACACTTTGAATTTCAAGCGGCTGCCTTAATATTTCACTCTGTGCTGGCACTGTTAACCTCAAATTGGCAGGTGAGATGTGAGTGCCCAGGTGTGAAAGGCTGGGAGCCATTGGTTCGGGAATGCTGCCTGCATCGGGATACAGGTGCCCTCTTCTGGAAGGTGCCAACATGCTACCGGTATGGGCTACTGGATTCCCTGATTCCATGAATACCTGTACATACACTCCTGGCTAAATGCACACAAACATAAAATCTATGTACGTAAGTCAGTGTTAATGTATGTATGACACATCTTTCTGAAGACCCACATAAGTTGTACGTAGATGGTTACCTGTAATGATGAAATTTTATGTATTACGTGAAAGTTTATAAAAGTTTGTGCTTTTTACTACATATGCATATGTATATTAGTTCTGCAGAAGATTATGTAATGTCCACATGTGCTAGATTTTATGAGCCATGCAAAAACAACAGTGAAATGATTAAGTGTTCAAAGCTGTAGGGAAAGTATTTCAACCAAATGGAAAAAACCAGTGACAAATGTTCTGCACAAGTTTACACGGATGGCTTTGTAGGTTATTTAGGTGTCCTGCCTGCCCAGCTCATATAATCTTTCCACAGAACCTGGCCATTTTTATTAACTATTTGCAGTCTCCCAGGATCGAAATTCTTGAACAATCTGACATTGCCTTTGTTGCATAAACAGGAAGAGAATCTACAAACTGCCCTGAAGAGCTCACAGTTGATGATACGGAGTGTTAAAACCACTCTACATGCTGAAATGTAAAACTTCAAGTCCCAAGATTACCTTTCATTTGAAATGGGTCCATTTACCCCTGGGAATGAAATGAGAAATAACACAGATTTGGAATAACCTAATTTTTTAATTTGACTATGTTGATCACCTCATGCATGCATGGGAATATGAACAAAGATACATGTATGCACCTTGGGACATACTGATGCATATGCACATAAGCACATTAATTCAAAGAGGAAGTTAATTTGATAAGGTGATATACATCCACATAAAGTGTGTCAAATGTCCAAGGATGTGGAGATATGTGCATATATATATATATAAATTGCATTTAGATGACCATATGAACATGTCTATGAAGTCCCTTAAGCAAACTTGTCAGAGAAGACACAGACTTTGTGTAAACAGCTGGAAAGATACTTAAGACCAAATGTTTTTTCTTACTGTCATGTTACAAAAAAGTTAAGAATCTCTTCCAAATCCAGATTTCTCTTGGATTCTACAGCTGCCAAGTCTAGTTGTTTTATGTATTTTTTATAATCTGAATTGCTCTCATGCAAAGACATAGTTCTAATTCATTTAGAACAAAATCTCTCTCTCTTCTCTTTATGACAGGGGAAAAAAGTTCACCCCAGCACAGCATGCTGTTCTTTTCAGCACCTCCTGTTCGGTGCACTTAGACTGGTCTCTTCAAATACATCCCATCATTTAACTCACAGCCATGGCTGAATCAGAGATCAATAAGTCCCTCATAACAGCTTCTGCTGGATGAGATGTAAACCAGCCACTCTCTTTCTACCTTATTCTCTCTATCATTCCATCAGCACTCAGCCCTGTCTTGAGTACAAGGCTTTGATCAAACTAGCAGTTTCCCTTCCAGACATCACCATGATACATATCCAACTATCCTTCAGCAGGGCAGGCTCCAACACCCCTTATTAGTAGCTTTGTATCTGCAGAATTGTGGCAAGTACAGGCTGGATAAGAACTTGCATATGTTTAATATAATCTAAATAACTGAGCAAGTCCTGGATTTACTTTAGGTTACAGATGGGCTATTCCCAATTCTATTATCCTTCCTCATTGTGTCTTCTGACAGCCTGATCAAGAGAGGCGATCTAATCATTTACATTTCTGATACTAAAGCAAGTTACAAACAAATAAAATAATCGGATATAATAATAATAATCAGACAGGTATAACCTTACCTGGCTATGAAAGGCAGCCACATCTGGAGTGCAGTACAGCAAATGTTCAGAGCATGGCAAAACTGCAGTCCAGTGTGTCTGCAAGGGAAAGGAAGAATTTTCTTAACATGTTGTCTTGCACCAACTCTAAATCAATTAACAGATTTTCTTTTTAAATAGGTACATCTGTAGTTTTACAGCTTATCTATGAAAGCAGGCTAGGGATGAGAGGACTTGTTTGATGTTACCAACAAGCAATCCAATAGTAGCTAGAAGTAGAATCTAGAATTAAGCAACACTACACTGTCTGTATTTCTAGCACCTCAGTTAGGCTTAAGAGTACAATGAGATCTTTAGCAAGCAGAGATGGCCAGAAGGTCACCCAAATGTATAGCTAATAACCAATACAAGTTTCCATGATGAGGATTATAACATAACCACCACCTCTGATACCAGCAGATCTTTGCCCTGCTGATAAGCACAAAGCCTACCTGCACCTGAGGCCAGGGCATGGCAGCAGATTTTTAGGTGTCAGTGTACTCTACATGTGTTCTCATTCTTGGGGAAAATGTTCATGATTATTTCATTTTGTGGCAGTAATGGAAAATACATTTTAGTGCTTGTGTTCTGCATTTGCAATTCATGTTCCCATACATGATTACATTAAGTCTGTGTTCTGTCATTTTTGATGAATGCAGCTTGTTTTCTGTAAAAAACAGACTCTGGGATGGAAAGTGACAGAAGTGAAGCTGTAACAAAGAATGATCAATTTTTTATGGCCAGCACCAAATGCAGGGAAAGTCCCTGAACGTCTCTCTGAAGCTGGGGACTCTTCACTCACAGGCTGAAGTGTGACCCATTCCTGTCACCGTGCTGCTTCTGGCAGTCCACAGGGCAGCAGCGGCTAATACTTTCTTCTTTTGCTAGAGTTGATAGCTTTTCATTAACAGGTCAGTGGCTGAAAGCAATTTGGCCTCTGCAAACTAATGTACACAGGTAAAGAGTAAGCAGCAAAGCAGGCAGCAGTGGGTGAGTTTGATTCACTTATTAGCACTTAGTAGCATCTCTGACTCTCTGATATGTCCTGCTGAAAAACTAACAGAGACCTCCATCTCTCCCAAAGTCCAAAAGCAAAGAAACAGGAAGAGAAGAAAGGCATGAAGAAGGAAAATGATTTGCTCAAAGATAACTATTGGAAGGTCCATTGGAGAGTATCAGGAGAGCTGGACTAAAGGTGACAACCCAAAGGGCTTACTCAACAGAGACTTCAGACTGGAAAACCAGAGTAATGCATAGGCTGGAGTTTTTAGCTGATCTTATTCAGACAGAGACCTCAAATAAGAAAAATTGATCCCACATATTTGTGGGAACATAGGGTTCTCTGTTGATGCAGAACAGTTAGGCTTGTGTGTTGCTTTCGTTCAGATGGTCATGAGTCAGATCTTGACCTCTGAGGCTCATCAATAACCACCATGAACCTGGGGAACTGACAAAGGAGTTTTCGTGCTTCATAAAAGCTGAAACTAAAGCCTCTTGACACATAACTCAATCTTCTTCTGCTATTAAAAATTCTGACTCAGGCTACAGTGGAAGAAGTAGTAGGGCTGCTGGATTTGCTTCTGCCCCTCCTGCCTCCGGGACATGTGCTCACCACAAGCAGATGGTTTCTGAGATTAAGTTCTAAGGAGGCATTAGCAGGAATATCTGCACACAGCACCCCAGCAGCTGCCTGTGCTCACACCTGTTCTAATTTTCACAGCTTTCAAAGAAACAGTGTCCAAGACTTTTTTGCCCTTTCCTTTTTAGGAAAATAGAAGCTTTGAGGCCAAATGCAGACCCAGCTTCTACAGGCACTCAGGGCTTCTTCTCTTTGCAAACAGATTCCCTGGAGCTTCACCTCAGCCCAGATTTTTAACTATTATAGTCAGGTTCTGAAAGAGAATACAGCAATTTCCCTGATCCAGAAATTACAATAACAAAGAGAGCTGCATCTTAGGTAGAAGTCAAAAGCCTTTATCACAGGAAAGGAAACTCACAACTGTTCTTTATGTTTCAGTACTCAAATAAAAATTATTGGATCACAGCTGAAAGACTAAAGGATCCACCCTTCATACTTGAGTGTATTTCTTTGGTCATGCTTCTTCTGGTCATGAAATTTAATTCAGAGAGATCAATAAGAAAAGTGGCAACAGGTATCACTTGGGACTCTAATGGTGGTCTCCAGCTTCTGGGCACATGGGTAAAGAATGTAACCCCAGGTTCTGCGCTACTGAGAATGGTGTCTTGTGTGTTGTCACATCACTAAACGAAGCTGGAGATGCTGAGCTTGAGTCACCTTCTGCAGGAAATGAGAAAGGGATCTTCCTTCATAAGAGGACTTCAGGCACAATGTAATTTGGCACTGGGAAATGCAGCCAGCCCAAAAAAATAACAAACGCATCATCAGCAAAGCAATCATGCTGGAATTTCTCCTTGGTTTAGCCATGCTCTCCAATTGCTTGCCATCAAAAAAGTAAGTATTTCACAGCCTCCTGTGCTAGCCAAGTTGCCACACAACAGATAGCAGAAAAACCTTACATATATATATACAATAATGACCACTTGAATCATTCAGGTGTACCTGTCTGTGGGAAGCTAGGAGATGAGGAGTTCTTCTTGAGCATTCGTGATGTACAAATTGAATTCCTAGTGCACGTAAGCACTTACAAATGTACCTAGCACTTAGAGTGAAAGTGTTTATGTGCTTGGATGCATGTGTTCCTTGCTGTTGCTGTTCATAGTCTGTGCATGGCAGTGCTGCAAGTTCTGGCTCCTGTTCCAATAACTGAAGCAAGTCTGGTAACAGTTAGAAACCCAATCTACTGAGCAGTGGTATGTCTATCACGAGGTTTGGAATCAAAGATGCTTGTCCAAAGTGATCCACAGACTTTTTTCCAGACCCAATGTAACACCTACCCTCTTCTACAATAGCAAGCAGGAATGTCCTTCGTCTTACCTCCCTCTCCTACACAACATGATGCAGTGAGTTATAAACATGGAAGGGATGCTACTGGTAGCCAAAAACATTCTAGGCAAAGGCATGAGCATCAAATAAGAAAAAAAAAGGAGTAGAAATGAGAGAAAAGAGAGATTGGACAAAAAAAAAAAAAAAAAAAAACAAACCAAAAAAAACCCCAAGAAAAGCAAAGATTCAGAGGGGATAAGAAATTTCATGTTCACACAGTCAGAAAAATGGAATTAATGTGGAGAGGGAAAAGATGGACAAAGATGCCTCTTACTTGCCCATGGCATCATGCCACTGCACTATCCCACTGATCCAAACTCTTCTCACAACTCTGCCAGCAGCACTCATTACTTATTAGCAACGTGCCATCTGCCTTCACCACTGACAAGGTCCCAACCTTGGAATCAATACAGATCTGTCGGTGACATCTGTTGTGACAGGCCATAGATACCAGCGGCTTTTCACCAAGCACACTTGTTTTAAACAATGCTCAGCTGGTACCCAGTTCAGCTGGTGAGCACTGGGCTGACCCTGTATCTGTCCATTGCCTGCACCCCTTATGGAGACTATGCCAGCTGGCTCCCCACCCCAGCCTGCATGGTGGGGATGCCAGCCAGACACACGTGCCCCCCACTCCAGCCAGGACATCCCACACAGAGGGCGCTCCAGATGGCTCTCCATTCCACCTGGAACACCTCGCACAGAGGGGTGGTTTTCTGTAGAAAACAGACTCTGGGACGGAAAGTGATAGAAGTGAAGCTGTAACAAAAGATGACCAACTTTTAACGGCCAACACCAAATGCAGGGAAAGTCGCTGAATGTCTCTCTGAAGCTGGGGACTCTTCAGTCACGGGCTGAAGTGTGATCCATTCCTGTCACCGTACTGCTTCTGGCACACTGCTCCTGGTCCACGCTAGCCGTGACACCCCGCACGGACGGGCCTCCAGCCGCTCCCCAGGCCCCCCGCAGGGCCAGAGCGCCACCTGCAGACCACGGGCGCTCCACTGCGGACCACTCCTAATGAGCAGCAAGAACAGGAGAGTTTCACTTGCTCCCTCCATCTACTGCCACAGGACGATGGTCCTGAAAAGCGAACCGGGTGGCTGCTATATGAGCGCTATCGGGTATCTTGTCAGAACAACGGAAAATAAATGGAAAGGCACAACCACGTTAGGCAGGACAGGAAATTCCTGCTGCTGTGTCATATGTGGCTATGCAGAGTCTGTGAGCAGGCAACTGTGAAAAACCTTCAATACTTTTTGCTGCCAGCTTTTTCCCTGAGTACCTGACTGCCTCCTCTGGCACCTCTTGGAGAGTTGTTGGGGCTCTTTTGGAGTTTGCATCTCCATCCACAAGTCCAAGTCTGCTGCTCATCGAGGTGTGCATTCCCCAACAATTTCCACCAAGCTAAAGTGTTGTATGCCAGCGGACCTCCAACAAGTGCCAATATTCAAGTCCCTAACACACAGATCCAGGCGCTCCCTAATACTCTATATACCTGAAGAAGGAATACACTGAAAAACTGGTGAAATCATGCGATGAACTGCATTTGCCATACACGGTTCCCTTCAGATAAGACTTTGTTTCTACTTTTTGACACTTTGGAGAAGCTCAAAAACAGCCTAGAAAAAAATCATTAAAACTCCATATGCACCTGCATAATTCTTGCAATAATCTTCCTGACCCTGCCTTGTTTCTTAAAGAGAAATTAGCTATCCCTTCCTCCCCCCATGAAGGTGGACAATATTTGGTATCAGGATTACAAATATATTTTGCAGATCAACACAACAGCCCGACAAAAGAGCTCTAGAACTGCTAGAGGTGAAAGTAGCTCCTGCCTATCAAGAAAAGGAATGTCTGTCTTACTCTCCCACAAAAATGAATGAACAGACCTTCAAAGTGTAGCAGACAGAATGGCAACATCTCATCTGGGTTAGAGTTTCCTCCCATCAATTACATCTGTTTTATCCAGCCATAGGACTTCACAAGTTTGATGTGACCCTGAGGCAGACGGAGATGATGCTTTGGCAGATGTATGAGATAAAAAATACTTCCAATGAAATACAGTAAATGTCTTTAGAAAACAGTTCTAATGAATTTAGATGAAATATGGAATATAAGCAAAAACTCAGCCAGATACAGTGTGGCCTGGAGGAGTTCTGGCTGCTTGATTGGGGACTGTAAAGGTGAGCAGTCTGTGTGCCTCTTAGTCAGGCCACACTTTGATCCCCAGCCAACAGTGACTCCCAGCCCCACATAACAATTTATAAAGCATTGCAAGGGCACTGTGTGACACTGCCAGCATCACCCAGTGACATGGCCATGTCTTCTCCATTGGACACCAGACCTCCACTCCTCTCTTCCCCTATTGACAATTTCCTCACATATGATATCAACACATTGAACAACACTGGCAAGCCACCCTCAGGACCAGCAGAGTTAATCCCAGGCCAATGCCATTGGGATTTACTGCTCTCCTAAGATGTTAGTGCTACTATATCAGATTCCAGTGCTAGATCCTTTTAATATCTCTTTCCATCATGGTCTCTGAGGACACTGGTGAGAGAGAATGGCCATATAGCCTGGACAGAGGGATTAGCATTAGGAACCCAAAGACCCAGCTCAGTCACTGGGACTCTGCCATAATGACTTCATCCACCAGTGCCTCAGTTTCCCCATGTGTAAAATGAGGATAATGATAATGACCTACCTCAAAGGGTGGGTTTTGCAGATGGGTTAGCGACCAGCACTACAGAAACACCCCCCATCAATAAACAACCCAGCCTGGCACAGAAGGCACCGGGGGCACTGCATCCTTCCTTCACTGATCCTGCTCAGCAAAAACTGCTTGCCAGAGCTCTCCTGCCTGCGACTGCGCAAATGACTAGCCAGCTCCATCCTCATCGAACCATCCTGCGTCTATTTGATAAAGACGAATATTGCTTTTTAAATAAATATAAAAACTCCGTTTCCTCCTTGGTGAGTTCATTTTGAGTCATTTTATCTCTCTCCTCCCCCTATATTTTTCCCCAAATAATGTGATTAAGTGAGTCAGCGTTCTGCTTTCCCTGACAGCCTCTGGATTTAATTCAGTTTGAGGACTGTGACCTTTGACTCCTTTTTACTATACTAACCCAGCTAAGAGAACACTTAGCGATTTCTCCGCTTCCTACTGGGAGAGTATCTGCTGAAGGGTGAGGAAGGGGAGCAGGAGTGGAGGGGGGAGGAAGAGAAACAAACTTTCACATAAAATTATGGTATATGGATAATTGAGAAGTTTAAAAACATGAATCTAATTGTGCTGTCCCTTGAGAAGCAGATATTGAGCCATCCTATAAAAGGCTTGGAGTATCCCAATGGTGATTTATTGCTAAATCCTAGTATTTTTCAATACATTATAGTTTTTAAATTGTGTTTAAATTGAGTGTAGAAGAGCAGAGGCCATTAGGAGATGCAGAAATGATGATTATATTTAAATATTCATGCGCGCAGTACCTTATTATTGAATCTGAACACTAACAAAATCAATATTAAGTGCGGTTTGACATGAATTTATTTATGAATTTCGACTTTCTAAGTACTGTATTTTTTCACTCAAAAATTGTGAGTATAATGTAGTAATGATATCAAAACAGAGTGTCAGAGAGCATTAGCTGAGGAGGTTATAAACCTGCATATTACAGGGCTCCATATTGCCCTCAAAAGTGCTTAGTGCACAAAACCAAAATGTTGTGGGGTTGTTGTTGTTTTGTTTTTTTTTTAACACGTAAATACACACACACACATTCGCTCAGAAATAGGAAGGAAATTCTCAATCGGAAATTGCACTGCAGTGGCTTTGATTGCTCTCTGAGGCTGCTTCAGGGACCAGGCAAACTGGGATTTGAAGGCTGACAAACCTGAATGGAGTGCTCTGGGCATGTGGTTTGTGGGGGCACTTCAGCACTTTGAGAGGAAGCTGGCAAAAAGAGAACAGCTCACAAGCATAGGGTGTAGCCAGGGTCCCAGTCAAATCCATCAGTCTGCACCAAGAACCCACAACTCCTGTCTCACACAGCAGCACTGGGTCAGTCACATTGGGATCCCAGAAGGCAACACCAGTCAGTATTCTAATTAAAAGAGTCTGGTGATAAGTTGTGTTTAGATTGGCTAGTAGGTCTGGTAGAGAAAGATGCTTCACTAATGTATGCCAGCAAAGAGAACAGAAAGAGTTTGGGAGTCCTTCTTCATAAGCAACATGGCAGGTACCTTGAGCAGTTTTCACTCAAAATGGTGCAAATATGAGAAAACTGGCTAGAAATCACCCGCTTAGTTCTCTCAAAAACATATGCTCCCATATTTTTCATGGTTCCTCTCTAAGGTGTATCTCAAGCAGGGCACTTGGTAATCAGGTTGGAACTTCCCCAGGAAAGAGATAGACAGCTTTTGAAAGCTTGGCACTTGATGCCACTCATTTAATGATGCCCATGATCATTTAGTAAGCAGCACTGCAGCAAATCCCCCTGCTCCTTGTCCTTTCAATTTCCACATTGCTACTCCATTACTGTTGCCAGATCTGGACATTTGGTAGGTTTTTTGATGGAGCTATCACTCCCTCCTGCTTAAATGAACAGAGATTTCAGCAGTTGAAGACAAAAGTCTTGTTAGTAATGGGGAGGGGAACAGGAATAATTCAGACTAAAACATTGACATAAGAGGACACAAAGGAGGAGCTTGTGCAGCTCTATCTACAGTTAAGTGGTATTAAAAGCTACTGCCCTTCGTCCCCTAACAATTAATTTTAAATGTGACAAGAATTTGGAAGATTCATTTACTGTTGTCAGGAATCTGGACTGAGCCCTCCACATGCTGTATTGTGCACCCTCCTTTGAGTCCAGCCTTGGTTCAAAATACTACAGAGCCCACAGGAGACCCTTACCTCACTTCCTTTCTTTAGTATAAAACACTCCTCTCCTGGCACCACACTCAATGGAAAGAAAGGCTTATCCTTTCTGTTTGGGAGCCATATAGCTATAAGTATCATACCACTTAAAGTAAGACAAAACAATTTTGGCAGCTCTCAGTCCAGTCCACTGTCAGAAGCCCACCAGGGGCAGCAATAGATACCACAGCAGCAGGATTTCCTTGTTATTGATCCCTGTAGAGACCAACACAGAAACAAAAACAGTCTGATAGAAGAGAAACAACATTCAGTTTTGTCTGATTTTTGACTACGACTGGGAATCAATATACTTACTGAATCCAATGCAAAGCCATACTGCCTTCAGTAAAACCAAGGACAAAATATTCAAAGGGTTATTACTTAATAGGGTTCAAGCATTTCATTTGAAACAGATTGCTGAAGAGCCCAAGATACTTAGAGTTTACTCAGGTCTCTATAATATCAGGTATCGGCAAGCAAGAGCCAGGGATCCCAAGCAAACTGTGCAGTATAGGAATGGTCTGCAGTTATAAGGGAAACCTCTTCTGCTAGGAAGTCTTCTTGGTAAGCCATTCAGCAAAGTGAACAGCATTTTGCAAAGTACAAGCCAATGAAAATATATCCCTAGAAGTCCTTTTTGGATACAGAATTGCTGCTGAAATTATTCTTTCCTTCCTCCTTATTCTCAGGCTTGCCCCTCTCTTTTGTGCTCATGCGAGCATTTCCCAGTACAGCCTGCCAGGCTCTTAATGGATTGGCAACATTCTTCAGGGACTGGACTAGACGCAGAAACACGTGTAATGTATCCCCTCTTGGAAGGGATTTGATCACAGAGCACTGACATCATGGCAGATCACACTGCCTACACAGAGGCCGCACACGACAGGGCAAGCAGCAGCAAAAACATCACTCATTAAAATTAATTCCTTTCTCATTTTCATCTTAAAGGGAATGCTCAGATTTACTGGTCTCAGCTGGGTCTCTGATGGATAGAGGTCTGCATTAACAGAGCCCAGCACATCTCGTTTGACTTGGTTTATGCTCTGCAGAATGTATTAATTCAGTGACTTTTCCAGGTGTGAGAACCAATGAAAGACCCCAAGACTAGGGGACTACATTGGAAAAGATTTTGTGGGTCACTCTGAAGTTCCTGTTACTGCAAATATCCACATCGTATCCACATCTCTTTATTAAACCCAAAGTGAACATGTAGGATTCCAGGGAACACCCATCCCAATGAAAGCTCACCATCTGAAAGGCTTGAGACATCCCAATTTGACAATGAACCAAAACAGCAAGAGCATCTGGGTGTCAGAAGATGAAGCCTTGATTAAAATCAGGGAATCACAGCACTGGAAACAGTAAAAACACATGGAAAATAAATGTTTTCTATCATGTTTGCAACTCTGCAGAGTCAAAGGATGCTACATGGAGAAAAAGGTGAGGGAGAGTGGAATAATTTTGTAAGCGTAATGCACAGAAAAAGTGATGTGCCTAAGGTACATAAACTTTGCAACAGTTTGGAATCAAGATTGGATGGTGTGTCTGCCAACAAAGTGCCTTAATCACTACTCTTAGCTCTGAACTCAAAGTGTACCCTTGGTAAGAGATGCAGTATACGGAGCACTTAACAACATTCAACACCTAACCTTACTCTAAGCTTTTGGTAAAAACAGACAGGTCTTCACCACACTATGGCCTCTATCAGCTTCTCCTGTGATTATAGACAGGACAGTTCAGCCTTGGGAGAAGACACCAGACTGAAGTGTCATGGTCTGATCCTGGTAGAGCAATTCTACATTTCTCATGAGATCTCTTTCTCAGAAATGCTAAACACCATCTTGGAAACTCTGCACACAAGAGATGTCTAATGCTGGCATTATTTCTAACACTAACAACTCGTTAAGTTTTTCCACTATGCATCTGTATCAATATTTTAACACAAGTGTTACCAGGAAAATTGCTTTTTTTTCGTGTGTGACTGTGTCTCTTCCCTCTCCTCCTCTCTCATTAAATGAGCATGACAGGTTTTAGCCTACTCCATAACTAAGTGAATATCTCAGAAATCTTAAATCCCTAAAGCACAGTGACAGGTTCTGAAAGCTCTCCAGTGGTGTGGAGTATGAACAAACTCAATGGGTTTGATTGTTCCTTCCCCTTATTGTAACTGCAAGCAGGCTGTTGTTAGAGCGCAAAACAATGGGATCAACATAAATCTCAGTAGGAGATAAAGAACCCAATGCACACCTGTGCTGCTGTGAGATTCAGCAGCACAACCACAACAGGACCAATTTCTCCAGTTAGGTTGCCTACATTAGTGTAACACCACCACCAATTTGGTTCTGATAATCTAACAGCTGGCTGAACTTGGTTTTAGAGGCAAATAAGGAGCAAGGCAAGGGGGGGGATCCATTACACTGAAATGGAAGTCAGACATCAGGATATGGATTGCACAATCTATAGATGGAAAAGGAGTAAAAAGGTCCCATCCAGATCAGTTCCCACTATGACCAGACCAGCCATTTACGAGTATTTGGAGATATGACTAAAATGCATAAATGAAAGGTAATTACTTCAGAAGATAAGCATAGACAAAATGGTCCATAGTGGGGGCAACAAGCAGAGTATTCTCAGAACTAAGGGAGGGAAATTATTAGGGAACTGAAAGGAACAACAACAAAAAAAACCAACCAACCAACCAACCAACCAACCAACCAACCATCAAACCATCTGAAACAAACACCAAAAACCCCCAAAACAAAACAAACAAAAAACCCCAACCCCCTAAAAGAAGAAACTGGATGTCTTTTACATGGAATATTCACCAGTATTTTTAAGAGGTGAGTAGTAGAGAAAATGCTATCACCAAGGAAAAAATCCAAACCGTCTTTTCCAGTAAATCGATGTATTTTGCTCTAATTTTATTAGGAATATAAAAGGAGCCTTTAGAAAAGTGCTTAGAGAGCAGAAAGAAAAAAGAAGAGATAGGGAAGGCTAGCAGTGGAAACATTAGTCTGTCTGTATTAGGAATCCCATACTCACATTTTATTGTTACTGTCAGGATGCAAAAGGCAGCGCTTAAAACAAAATAATACATAATGTATTACAGGGGCATAAACATCAGCAGTCATTTTTATTTTAAAAAGAAAGTGCAAAAAAAAAATGGAGATAGCTTGCAAGTGAGGGATCTAAGGTGCAGCATTTATATCAGTGTCCACTGAGATAATCAAAAAGGTATTAGAACAGCTGATGGAACAGAGTACCACAAAGGGCTCCTCAGCAATTTACCACTGTTCTCTTTGCAAGGTGGCTGTGGAAGCTCCTTCAAAGAAATCACGGGGTCAATTTTTAGGTTGGGTGAGAATTTACTCCAACTATAAAGATGAGATGATATTTAGGGAAATAAACTCCATACTTCTGAATGAGTAGTAAAGAAAATGGGCTTTGTACATTTGTGAATGTTTTAGGAGAGTGGGGATAGATGCAGAAATAAGAGTCATTTATGTTTTCCAGCCAGGCCTTTTCAATCACTACTTTTTTAGAGTGTTTGCTTTATCTATGTTCACTTCTGCTTTTTTAGAGTTTGTTCTCTTGATCTCTGCACAGCAGGCCTAAACCTTGAAGACTAAATCCAGCATCTTTTGTCATGGCCATAATATAAACAAACAAGCTTTATAATACTTGCCTGTCACAGGAGTAAGCAACGTGTGTGCCATTGCTCTTGTTTGATGGGACTACTGGGCGTAAGGAGGGTCTCTACTCACATGGTTTTATCTCAGAGTCATCTTCCAGCAGAGACTGTCCCATATTCCAAACCTCACATTAGCTACACTCTACTTCTGCCCTGCTTTCCATCCCTGCAGCTTCATGGACAGGGCTCAGTCTTGCCCCTGCTTGGGCTCCTACATCATGCAAACTGCACAGCTGGCCAAATCTGCCTTGTTCAGATTCCGGTTCCAACACTACCTGCTCAGCAGGAAAAGGGGACTCCTTTTCTCTAAGTTTCTACAGCCACACCTGCTTTCGAGAGCCGTCTTAAATTCAGGAATGCAAAGAACACAATGTGAGTAACAGTGGAAAGTGTAGTTGAGCTGCAATTAAGCAGCACTGCAAGGGGGATGAAGAGGATTTTAAATACGGAAAATATCTCCTTTAAATATTTCAGCTGACAGCTGGAACTAACACCCCGCAGAACAGCTGGATCCTCTTCTGTCAAAAAAACTCAGCTCTTGCCTCCCATTCCCTGTGATTCTCTGAAGACCTCAGGGGGTACTTGATCCCCCTGTTTCCCTATCTGGTTGTACGGCTTTTGTCACAACATATGCACACTAACATGGCACAGCCACAGTCTGCTGATGGGATGATGTCAAGGAGATATGACTGCTGTGGCCTGTGTAGTCATTTGGAGGACAGGGAGAGAGAATGGGGCAGGCAAATTGGCAGAGGGCTGGGAGGAGTGGGCTAAGAAATGAGATAGACAAAAAATAAAGGACAAGCAAGTTCAGAAATGTAAAAATATTAGAAAAAGAAGAAAAAAAGGAAAAGTAAAAATGCAATGATCTAGTTTTTTAACTATCTGTCACAATAAATCACAATATAGACATTTTCCAGAGCCTTTCTCATTTACTCCACAAAAGTAAGTGAGGTAAATAATATTCACTAGAGAGCAAAACCAGGTGTGTTTAAAAAAAAAAAATCAAACTTGCTCTATTTGCTTATTTAAAATAATCTGGAAAACACGAGTCTGCTCCAGGAGCCAGGAATTACTGACAACCAAAGTTTAGAAATCCCTTAAGGAGATGATATGCATCAGAAAGTGATGAATTAAGGAGTTCTACAGTTCTGGAGGATTTGCTCTTGAGAACTGGAGAGGAGTTAACATCTGAAGCTGGAGTTCATCCCCAGCTATGTCACTTGCTTCACTTCTCAGCACCTGAGATTAGCTACAATGCTTAATGGCTTTACCAAAATAAATATGGATATTGCTCTTAAAATGAGAACTCTGGAGATGATCAGCATTAGTGGGACTCAGTGATGTGTTTGTCTTTCATACAAGGACAGGTATAGGGAATTTGCTGCTTTTAGGTAGCCTTAGGGTATACTAGTTCCTAAAATGAAAATAATTGTGTGCATGCTAGAATTCTCTGTTTGGGAGGAAACTGTGGGTGATAAATCAGAGCGAGGATATACTGATGGAACTAGCTGCTGAACAAGGCTGCTTTATGAGAAGTTGCTTCAGGTCAGGCCTGAAGGGCATAGAGAGCTATTCAGAGAAGAGCTCACTGTGCATCATTTTGGGTAGCCCTTGCATTTGTATTCTTCCCACTAAAAATTATACTGTTTAGAGAAAATATATAAGAAATAAAGGAAATCCCACAAAACAAATTATGAATTGTACAGCTTGTGAAAATTCTGCCCACAGTACAGAAAACAATCTTCCCCTCCCTCTCCTCATGCCAGCTTGTCTTTGTGATATCTTTCCACTTCATAAATCTCTTCCTTGATTTAGAGGCAAATCTGGGAAACAGCCCCTTGGGGAAACAGTTCCTGAAAAGCATGCATGCCAAGCCAGAGGCATCTTCCCATTGAGGTACAAAGCAAGTAAAGGCCTCAGACTCATTGCAACTGCACAAGAGTTCTTGGCACCATCTAGTGGAATCATGCTGGAGATGGAGAGGACAGGTACTAAAAGAAAACTTGGCAAATCATCTTGGGTGGTAGCGGCAGCTCAGCTAGAACAAGGAGGCAGAAGTAAATGCTTGCCACCTTCACGTGCTCTTTGTTCAGAGGACTCCTCCTCATAGTAAGTAAGCTAGAGGTGATGCTACATGATATATGGGAAAGCATTATGGAGTCTCCCTGGAGGACATCACCTGCTGTTCTTAATGGCAGCTTTGCTGTTACAGGTGGAGCTGTACATGCCGAGGGTGCACACCCTCTCTACTGTCCTGCAGTGGGATGGCCAATGATACCTTCCAGAGAGCAGGCCAAAATTGGAAACCCTCTGAAGAATCCTGAATCCTGAGCTGCAAATGAAGTTACACTAAAGGAATATGGAAGATGACATCGAGTAATATCAAGGCCATAGGTTGTTTGAAAATGGGTCTGAGAGAGGGTGTAACTACCACTTTATGAGCAAAGTCATTCATTAGAGTTGATTACTCATCTACTTCCCTCCTCTCCTGTGCAAGAATAGTAAACACTTGCCCAAGTTACACAAAACTATCAACATCGAGAACAAAACAATGCTTCTTGTTTTTCAAGTTTTCCTGGAGCCGCCTCCCTTCCTGTCCAGGTTCATCACCTTTCATCCTTCCTGAACATAGCCATCACCACCAAACATATGGAACTGCATCAATACCAAGCCCCAATACTGAATCTCCAAGAATGTTATCACCTGGAAAAGGCCACTGGCTTGTGATGTTCACAAACTGGGGCATGTGTGCTTTGGAAGACTACGAGCATCACTCCTCCCTGCAGTCCCCAGAAATCAAGTGAAGGAATCAACGAACCATCCAGGAGTAATGTTCTCAAATCAACTCAGCTCTTCATCTTTCTAAGAGAAGCAAGCCAAGGACCATGCTGAAAACTTAACCACAGGGCCCAGCCACCCTGTGGACACTAAAGATGTGAGAGCACTTTCCCAAAAAGCAGGTATTAGCTTTGGCGTCCTTGGTCAATATTTAGTTCCTCTTTGCTGTTACAAAGCAGCCTTTCCATGCAGCTAAGAGACAGTTCCACAAGGAAATGCAGGCACCTAGTTCCAATCTCACTGGAAATACAGTATCTCTATACTGCTGAGCCTAGACTGCAGTACTTCAGGATTCATGGAAGGCATATGGGTGTTTATGAGGGAGTTTAAATCCCATTATTACTCTGTCTTGAAATTTGTGTTATTGTTCATTCCATATAAAACAGTTCTGAAAAGCTCCCAAGCCAAAACTCTCCACTTGTTCAACAGGGTAATAATTTACATCCCCTTTGCCAGGGTGCCAATGATACCTTGTGGTGCAAGGAAGCAAGAGGATCCAGACCTTGTGAGAGTTAAATGGGAAATCACTGACATGTCATGGATCAGACAACGTGGGTACAATTTTGTTACCTGCAATGCTCAGCAGTGGACACACAGCACAGTGCAACAGCATCCATTCTACAGATTTGTCTCCTTTAAAGACATGGACACGTGCAGTTTTAAAGTGCTTTAAGCAGCTAACTAGGGTGTCTTCCCCTCCTTCATCCCACAAGATGATAATTGCATTATAAAAATGAATATGTAACCAAGCAGAAACCACAGGAACGGTGATGGCAGAAAAGGAGATGGAACCAGCATCAGCCTCACTCCACAGTCACAGGTGGAAGCCCTCACATTAGAGAGACTCATGCTCCAGTGCGGTTTCTCTAGCTGTGGGGAGGAAAACCTCAAAAAAGCCCCACATCATTTAGAGTCACAAGAGTCAGCGAATGGTTTAGTGCTTAAACAATCAATGTCAGGAAGTGAGAAGATCCGTGAGAGTGTGTCTGCCTCTTGCTCTCTCTGCATACATCTCCCCAGAATGTCTACAGTCACCAGGATAATTTAAAAAGGAATTAAAAAAATACAGACTTGGCTTGGCCTAACTGGGGCTATCACTGTAATTGTGGAAGGAAGTGAGAACATTACCAGCAGGGCCCCAGGGAGAAAAGAGCAAAGTGAGGGGAATGGAGACTGTGTTTGTGGGACCCTGTGAAACTGAAGAAGTGTCACAGAGGAGTGCAGTGATGCCTGAGGGTGGAGCAGAGCTAAGGCAGTTAGAGCCTCCTGAAACAGCAAGAGCACAGGATCTGAGCTTGGACCACAGCCACGCAGCTAGCACTGTTCCCGGGGTTCCCTCAGTAGCTAACATCATGGATGACCAGGTAACTGGGCACATTCTCTATACATTTCAAAAGAGAGGTATCACTGTAAATAGCTGCAGGGATGATAAATACCTCTATTTTTTCTGGGAAGAAAGGGGGGGACTCTCCCTCGTGCCAGTTCATCTCTGCCCCCTACGGAGCACAGGCAGCCTCTATTCTGCCAGTCCATTCTTCTACAATCCAGTGCATTATTATGAACCCTCCAGCACACACAGCTAATTAGAGAAAATATCCTTTCTAGCCATTTAAATGATTTTGGCATTTTCAGGAGGGCACATGTAATATTCAAATTACTTCCACTCTGCGCTGCCTTGTCTTGCCTGGCTTATCTTCCCAGGTGAATTTGTAGTCTCTGAAATGCTCTAATTTCCCACACAAGCCATGTCAAATATAATTTTGGTGCAAAGTTGGTAATTATATGTAACATCAGTCTGATGTTAAAAACACTGAAAAATTTAGCAAGAAGAGACGAATGGAGAGACATAAGTCTGAGACCAAGGAACGAAAGGCGTGCAGCCCCCTTAGTATTTGTGCTCATTAATTAATAATAGCATGTTTTCAGGAACTGAAAGGATGTGTTTCCTGAACTGACTGGAATTCACTTATGTCCCAATTACATTGTCTCACTGAAGAACTTCGGTCAGGTCTTGCTGAAGAGTCGCAGCAAGAGTGCGAACCAAACGCAAAATCCAGACTCCCACTCAGACCATCCCAGCTTCAAGGCTATGTAAAAGAGCAGAAATCTCATGCCAGGGCTCAAACCCAGGGGCCAGATTGTCTCTTCCTCTGTGACCCCTGCTGCAAACCCCTCTGGAAGTAGTCAAGCAGATTTGCATCAGTGAGTCACCAAATGTATGGATATGTATTAGAATAAGTGTAATTATAACTGTTGGCTCCAAAGTATTGGGCAAACATTTTAACAGACTTGTTCCTTTACTCCAAATAGAAGAATTAACATGAAGAGTGAATTATCTGACCCCATCATCAACTCTTCCCCAAGGATACCAGGTCAGCCTGTTTCAAGGAACACCCCAATCCAGCCTGCTTTTTGACACCATTATCCCAGCATAGTGTCTGCCTCTTAAAAAAACAGTGGAGAATTTCTGAGTTAACACATTTCACGCTAAAATCCATGCCTGCAATAAGTGCTGGGAATCACAGAGCCTTTTGCTCTGACATTATCGCTCCAGCTAATCTGCTCATAGAAAGGGGTACCCAAGCATCTCATCAACACTGAACCACAGTTTCTGGATTGTGTGAGAATTTGAACCCCAGCTGGTGAGGAAGACTTGCTTCATTTTGTTCTTGAAGGCTATTATGCCAACAATCAAGACCCATATTAAAAGGCCTGATCACATAAGCAAAATAAGCATATCCAAACAAGAGTTAAGTAAGGATTACACCCCAAAGGATTAAGTAAGAGCCAATGAATATATCTATTATTTCAGAAGAATGCGATTGAGATGAGATGAGATGATGAGAACCGATGAAGTCTCAAATAAACTTTAAGCTCTTGGACATAGGTGAACCCCACTTTCATCATATATTAGCCATTGTGTGCTTGTATACAAGGAGTACAAGCACACATACAGGAATTCCAGACCTAGTCTTGAATTTAAGTCTCTGTGTTTCATGTCTCACACCTCTCTCTGTCTTTCTTCAATCCCACATTAAAGGAAGAACCCCCTCGTTTTGGAGAATGAATACTTCCTGCCTTTTCAGCTGACTCCATCTACCGTCTTAAAATCAGTCCCCACTTCTCTTGCCCTTTTTCAGTGTCTTGGGTTTGTGCTGCTCATTTAACACTGGCTAGCTGTGCATAAGCATAAAATCCATCAGACCACACGGGCCAGAGAAAGTCAGAAATTTTCACCACAGCTTTAGGAAGTCCTTAAGACCCTCAGATAAAAGCAACTTTCTAGATGTGAAGAGGTTATGCTCAGCTTTTCCTTCTCAGTCTGAAAGGATAATGTGCAAGAGCAGAATAGGAAAAATGACATTTGACCTCCAATTTCCTGGATGCTAACTAGCTTTCCTTGCCTTTTTGAATCAAGTCTCCAATGTAAGGGCAGGATGTGGCGAGGTAGCTGCACAAATAAAGAGTTCCTTTGCTGCCATGGCAATGATGCAAACAGAGCAGAGCACATGCCAAAAGAAGGTTGCCATAAATCAAAATTGGTCAATTCTGTTTAGTTTCCAAGCAAAGGTTATGCAAACTGGCTGGAAAGGGCTTCACAGAGAAGCCAACTATCATTTTCTTCAGGAAAATGCACTGATTTGCAGATTATTTACTCTTCTTGCAACTCTCCTTGGGTCTGAAAGACTAATTTTGGACACATACCCTACTTTCAGGGTAGCTTGAACTCTGATAGGGTCTTAGAAACACAAAGGGTAAGAACATATCCCAGTGTTCAGATTTTTTTTTCATTTGTCACTTAACAAGTAGTGAAATGAATCTTGCTTGGAGAAACATGCCTTCATAACATACCCTTCAGGGGTAAATCTTATCAAGGATTCTTCAGAGTGAGCTAAGAATGTTTGCATAGATCACCCTCTTCTGTCCCACTGAACCCTTCCACAAGGAAGCAGTCTTTATAAATCTACAGCACTTCCCACTGTCTCACTGGTGGACCAGGACAGTATTCTACAGTGCAGATAGGAATTTCTGTGACTCTTATGCCTATAAACTCATTCCTTTTGGGACTCAGACAGCAAACTGGGTAATTTGCCCTTCACAGTGGAGAATGAAACTTCTGCGCTAAACACCATTCAAACACCATCGGAAGCAAAATGAAATCCAGCTTGTTCTTTGACAGCTGTTTTGGTTTTGTTGGCTACTGTCACTATATTTCTTGGGGAAGGGGAAGGAGGAGGTTCTGCTCCATCATTTGAGAAGCTGCACCCTCAGACTGTTTTATGAGGGACCCAGCTGGCAACACTCACCAGGCATAGCTCCATTACTGCATGGAGCGGCCAGCAAGAAAAACTCCACTGCAAACCTTGCTGAGTCCTGTCAACACTGCATCTCATCTGGGCTAATGTAAACCAGAACCTCGCCCTCCCTGGGAGGGGTCAGATAGACTTATAAAGCATAAGAGTGTTGACAAGGTCTCCAGCAACATGCTCCTGTTGTATCATTAGGTCCATATTCCCTGCATCTCACTCCTCCTGGATGACGCCTAGGTTCATTCTGATGCCAGAGACATTCTGCAGGCAGATACAGGCTTCTTCCCAGTTCACCCAACTCCTCCCCCTAAATTTCATATTTATACCTATGCTAGGAAAGTGCAAAGTTCTACTCAGTCAAAACAATGGAGCATTTATCCTCCAGTTGCCTGATGTTTAGAGGGCACACAGCAAGAAAGGACACGGCTTCTCCTTGCTCTTAACTGATAGGCCCGTCTTGGCTTGTCAGCCCCTCCAGCTGGTGAGGCAGATAGGACAGAACTATTTTCTAGGCTAAACAGAAACCTTCTGTCCCAAAGTCTACAAAAGTCACCAGATAAACAGTGATGGATTTCAATGAACACTGACTAGGTGCAGGCTTCCTAAAAATAGTAACAGCTTCACCCACAGAAATATTCATAATTAACAGATAAAATATGACAGTACTATTTGCATAAGGGTAGGCAGCACCCTAAGGAGCAACAGTTTGTGCTGGTATGGTACCAAGAAGGTGTCCATGACTTCAGGGTTCCTTGTGAAACACACTGATCTAATGCAGCCTCTTTCTCACCTAGTGTAATTCACTAGCTAATTGTTCCCTCTAAGGCAGCAGCAGAGAAGCAAACAGGCTGGACAAGGGATTTTTGCCTTCTTGTTACAAATGTCCTGTGGCCTGGCACAAAATAAAGGACACACTGATCACAGTCCTCAAGGCCTCTGAAAAAAATTTAATGCTAACTGAAGTTAATTTTGTACTCCTTATTTAGACAAAGAGGATGAAGGAAGAGACGGAGTGAGAGTGCCAGGGGAGTAACTGATTTCCCATCATTTCATTTCATTTCATTATTACCAGAATCAAATAAGCAAAAAACTCACGCATCAGGCTTTTATAATCGTGAGATCTGAAAATGAATTAATACATTGGATTACTTTGTACTGACCTGACTTCAGAGCCATCACAGTGATAGAATTTAAGATGTTTTGGAGACTTTTGATGTCAGAATTTGCCTTTAACTCATGCAAGTGAGAAAAATAACCTCACCTAATCATAGGAATCTACAGCTAGATCTTTAAGCAAAATGTGGACCCAGTTCAATGCTACACTTATCGCTGTCTCCTGAGGTTTGAAAATTAATTACCATTAAGCAAGGGGGCAGAATTAGATACAGAAGAGCCAAGGTAAGATCCAGTTGCAGAGAGTGGTGGTTTTGGTGCTGGGACTTAAAATGGACTTCACAGCACATGTCACCATAGTATGATGATGCTTTAATTTTCTCATTTCCCCATCCAAACAAACTTGAGTTACTTTATGAAGTCTGCTGAATGGAAATAGAGGGTACCTTCGGTCAGCAGTGCTTGATCGCAACAGACTGTAGCCTACAGATGTGGTTAACTCAATAGCATGGCTGTCAAAGTCCCAGACCAAAGTCTTGCTGCTGAAGCAGGTGATGAGCCAAGTAAAATTTGCGATACACTCATGATTTTGACTGTATAGCAGCAGAACGGTCTTCTCTAACTTTCTGTGTTAAAACCCAGTCAGCCTATTACCAGCATGATACAATCCAGCAGCATCTAATTGGCTGCTGCCACCCTCAGCCTACCCCCACCTTCAGCACTGGCGGATATGTCAAAGCAGAAACATCTCAGCATTTCTGATCTCCCCAGGGTCACATCTGGTTTGAGTAAGGCTCCCCATTTGGTTCCAATCCACCGCTTTCCTGCTACTGTCCATGAAAAAGAGTGTGACTCTGTGGCTTCTCCTGGGTGTAATGGTCTAATCTGTATCTTGTTGGGCACTGTAGAGGGGAGGGGGGAATCAGTGCTACTTGGGAGCAGATTCCTCTGCCCCTGTGACTTTATCCTGCTCTTATGCAAAGCACCTTTATTCTTAACAGTAATGGCAGCCCCAGATGTCCTGGTGCCCTCCCTGTACCATCCATAGTCCTCCAGCCTCCTAATTGAATCCTTTCCTGGCTAGGACAGGCTTTCCTCATTACAATGAGCTGGATCCAATTCTACTCCCTCCCCTCTATCTCCCTGTCTCTCATTGTGAAACACAGGGCAGGCCCCACAGAGCTTCTGTGGGTGGATGACTGCCCCAGTGAACTGTTCTTGCAGCTACTGGAATACCGGTCACGTTATCAGAACAGGAAGGCCCCAGACAGGTCCAAGGTGGTAAAGGCATCTGCTCCACCAAGGTTCTGGCAACATCAAGATACAATTTAGTTCCAAGAAATAACATCTAGTTCTTTTAATCTATGGCTTTCAAAGCCATTTATCTAAACCACCAGTGCTTTGCAGCTGGTGAAGCAGCCTAAGAATATGCACAGGAGTAGTGGCAGAGCCCAGGAATTTAATGAGTCTCTTGCATCCTCATTCCATAGGATCCTCTCTGTAGGAAGGCAGTACCCATGAGTGATGCTTCACTCATGCTCTGAACAAGGCAGCAAAATTCTCTTTTCTTACCCACACTCATCCACTGAAAATCTCAATACTGAGGGAAAGAGTTCAGTCCTTTTCCTCACCTTATTATCACTGTATTTACCCTTCTTCCTCTTAATCTGAGCTACATTATCCAAGGCTGCCCCATACAGCACATAGTGATCTGCATTTTCTTTGCAGGCCCCATTCTGGAGCAATGCTCCAGTGTTGCCACACTTAAGATGACCCTGTAATACATTAAGTTGCATTAGTTCAGACACAGCATCACGCTATACCTTAGGTTTGAAACTTAAACTGGTTTGTTCAAAGTTAGTTAACTTATTATATGAACTGTCTTAGGGTGTGCAGGAACAGCCAGGCTTGCGTTGAGGCAAGTAAACTCAGGTAAACTGAGGGACACATCTATTAGGGGCATGGACTTCAAGGCAAATTCTCATAAGTGCTGGGAGGAGACTCAGCACATCAAATTCCCGTTAAGTGCTATCACTTTAACTACTAACCCACACTCTTCTGCTGCACTAAGTACATCTGGATTCCATCAGAGCCTGAATATTATTTTTTAAAGTAACTAGATCTTTGGAAAACAAAATACCTCAAAGCACCAGAACAAAACCTCTGATCTAGAGGCTTTTCAGCATCTTAGGGAATGAGAGATGCTATTATTGTTACTAGAAAGGCAACAGTACAAGGAATGGTCTATAGGGCACAAGTATGTTTGTTATGAAATGATTTGGATCCACAGAGAAATTCCATATGTGGTTTCCCCTCTGATGACTAGAGGTTCCCACCTTGGCAGTGATCCTGGAGTCCCATGCCTACAGGCTCAGCAGCATGGAAAGGGAGGGTGGACGCTGGAGGAGTAATGGGATCATCAGGCGCTGAGGCTGCTGCTTGGCACACCGACAATGTTTGTTTGCACCTCTTTGAAGATGAGAGATGAAAGTGGCGCCCACATGGGCTGCCTTTGATTAGCTTCTTATTTTTAACATTGCAGCTGCGATTATTTTTCTTTTTCTTGAAGCATTTCTTCCCCAGCACCAGAAACTCTGAGGTTTCCTTCTCCAGGGAGGTTCAACTTCAAGGAAACATAACAAAGAGAAGTGTGAATGTAAAGGAGACTGGACAACTCAGGGCCAGTAGGGAATTATGTCATTTTATTTTTAATTTTACTTCCATTTTCCCCCCAATCCCCCATCCTCAGTGGGTCTCAGAAAGAAAATACTTGTTTACTTCTTTTTTAATAGGGGAAATAAATGAGTCCTGGGATTGTACAGAGCTGTCATGAAGAGGGAAATGTCTAATGGTTCAATTCCCAGCTCTGTCACTGAACCACTCTGGGACTTGGGGAAAAGTCAGTTCGCCCATCTGTAAAATGGGATTTATAATGCGTTGCTTCTCAGGGGTATTGAAGGACTATGAGTACCATTGATGGAATGCCTCATGCACCTTGGATAGAAGGGGCAAGAGCCCTGTGAAGTGCTGTCCTTAATAGATACTTAGAGGAGTTTCCTTCACTGTGGTACTTATCTGACCACAGCAGCTGAGTGCCTCACAGCCACTGATTGGCTTTTTTTTTCTATTACCTCTCCGTATCATAGGATTGTTGCAGAGGAAAGCAAGGCAAATGGCAAATGGAATGGACCCAGTCACACAGAGAATATGGGGTAAATTTAGGACTAATTATTTATTTCCTAAACTTTTTCCACAGCCATTTGACTTTCATCCTAGTTGCATGGATTTTGTGATATGACGGTATGAGAGAAAGCCACCTTCCCTTCCTCCTACACTGGCCAGTCACACTATGGCTATCTTTCCGCTGGATGAGGGGCAAGTGGTCCACAAAGGGAGTCGCTGTTATGAATTACTCTATTCCTATCATAACATTTTGGGGTTTGTTTCTTTCTCCTGGTAAAGTAGTTTTCAGCCAAGAATTTAATGATAATCCAGTCATCCATAGTAAATGTTCTAGCTTTAAGAAAATGATGGTAGAAAAACATCTAAATTTGCTGTTCCTTATTTTCAGGACTAATTTCTAGGGATAGTGTAGAACCATATATACAAGTGAAATCAGAGAAAACTGCTTGTAATTGATACTTCCTTAAAAATAGCTTCACAAACTGCTGCTGCTTGTATCAGCTTAAGTTTAACTTCAGTCAGAGGGCCTTAAAAATGCAAGGCAGAGCATGACAGCAACAATATCAATTAACAAGATGTAAAAATCTTGAGTGGAGATAAGAGGAATAGCCAAGGATAAATAGCAATCAAGCTCTTGATACTCAAACACTTCAAAAGAAAACACACAACTATGCATGTTTATATTTATTTATTTATTTGTGCTATCTATCAAGATATTTACTAGCTAAAGAGAAATGGGGGCACACTAGTTGAGTAAAAACTTGTAAGATGCTTACGCAAATCTAGCCAACTCTGAGAGCAAAATCTGGTTTTACCAAATATAATAACAACAACCTACTAAACCCTCTAAAAGACACTTCAGCCTTACTTTGGTCAGTCCAAAAAGCTTAGACTAATCCACATATAACTTAACCAGGTTTCCTTGTCTTAATGGCATTTCTCCTGCTCCCAAGAAAAGAGGCAGACAGTTGTTCCAGCCCAGTGCAACATTCAGGTAATCTCAATGGCCAAACATGATCCTGCTCAACCCAGCTCCCCATGAAGGAATAAACCAGCCTTGCAGGCTCTTCTCCAGGATATTAGGAAGAGATATACTGTACAGGACAGCTTATAAAGTATACTTGCTTCAGATTCACTCCAGAGAAACAACATATTCCAGTCCTACTCCATTCAGTCACCCAGACTCCAGGACATTAAATTAACTCCCTGTCAAATTTACTGCAGGCCATCTGACCATACCATTTAGCCCACAGTAAAGACAAAATCTATACCTAGCTACAGAGAGGAAAGGAGGCAACTCTGCAGAAAACCTAGTTATATCATTCAAGGAGATCAATGGAGAGCCCAGGTCTAGAGGCCAGTGACATTGGATTAACACAAAACTTAAAGGAAAAAATTAATGGTCTCAATTCAAGAGACCATAGCTGTTATTCTAGAGAATTCAAAAGCCAGCCTTGCAGCTTACTGACCAGGGGAAAGTGCTTAATTTTGGAAATAGAACAAATACTCACCCATTGCTGGTACAGGAACAGAGGCACAGAGCTGCTCTCCCACGAGTCCCAGGATGGCTGCCACACAGACAGGTTCTTGGTGGTACCAGGTGTAGTTTAACACTTTGTAGGGGCTTTTCCGGAAGAAGTTACTATTCACCATAGAGAGCTTTCCAGGGATTGCCTCCAGAAGGTGCTCCCTTGGGGGTCTCCCACCCAGATAACTGTGAGGAGGTGGCAGGGAGGTGAAGCACCTGCTGAGGGGTCTGGAGGCCACACACACTGGTAAGATGAATTTTAAGACCTCAGACTCCTCAGTTCTGACTCAGAGCATCCTTTTCTGCCTAAGCCTTTTCTCAACTTCCTCAACTGCCCCAGCTCATCCTTAACCCCCTCAAGTCAGCCTAAACCACTCCAGCCCAGACTCAGCCACCGCAGGTCAGCCTCAACTGCCACAGATCAGCCTTAACGACCCCAGCCCAGTCTCAACTGCCCCAGCCCAGAGCAGCAACAGTCTCTGAGGGGCTGGTCAGGAGGCTCCAACCGTCACAACATAGTGGCCATGGAGAGGGTACCCAGTACTCAGCTTACTGAAGAACCAGCACAGCTCCATGTAGATGACACAGCCAGATAGTGCTGCGTAGAATGTGAGGAAAGGTAGCGATGGCAGGAGGCTGATGCCTGCTTCTCCTGAGGAACTGATGGACTAGGAAAAATGGCAAAAAATGGCAAGAGATGGTGGCTGCCTCAGCGGCCCCTAAACTGGCCTGTCTCCCACAGACATGGGCCCTGCTGACCCACCAGCCGGCTGCTAGAAACCTTCTCTCCCCTGTAAACTACAGCCATACCCAAAGAACACTCTCAGGAAGGGCTTTCAGAAGTACAAAAAAGTCCCTACCCTGTCACAGCTGACTGTAACTTAGAGGGGACAGCTGAAAATGGGACCTTCCCCATTTGGCATGGCTGTGAGAAAAATCCTAGAGAAAGTTAAGAGTCGAATTGTGTTTCATTATTTTTTATTTTAAATGGCCATAATTAGACCCTGGAAAGAGCAGGTTACAGGGACAGTGATGTTCAGTGGAAGTTGTGAAGAGTCAGGTTTTATTTTTGGAGTAGCCACTGACTGCTGGTGCAATGCTGGACATGTTAATGCACTTCTGCTGCCCTTAAAACCTCTTGCTTTAATTTAACCATTTCTAGGCAAGAACGTATTTTTGGGTGTACAGGTCTTTGCACTGTCAGGTCTGTGCACAATAGGGCTGTGCTCTGTCATGTGGCCATACAGGATACTGGCATGCAAGTCATAGCAATGCTGGATATGCTCATGATCTGTAACTTTCTTGGGGACTTCTTCTAAAATATTTTTTTTTTTTTGCATTGGGTGAGAGAATTCGGGATGCTGATCCCTCAGCTGGGGACTAGTAGGTCCCATTTGATGTCCAGCTTTTGCAGCAGAGCTGGCTGCCACATTGTGGCCTGTTCCCCTGAACGTCACATCTGGCAGATGTAAAACACACATGTTTTGACTGAAGCTTTTTCTTTAAAATGCCAACATTAAAGGAAGGTTTGCTTTGTAAAACTGAAACTGTAAAACTCTTCTGAAACCCAGTCTGGGGGATTAAAAGAACCACATGAAAAGGGATAAATACGACCTGGACATTTACTTCCTGTGCAGAAGTTCGCTGAACATGTGCCTCCCAGCCTGTCAGTGCAAAACAAGACCTTCTGCTCCTATCCTCAGAAGGGAAGAAAAAAAAAAAAAAAAAAAAAAAAAAAAAAAAAAGAGAAGAGAGGAAGACATGACAACTCTTTTCTATTACGTGGCTTATGTCAGATACATTGACAGGTTTTTACAGTGGCATCTCATGCACCTTAAAACCAGAAAGATTCACAACTAGTAATATGAAATTTAGTATTAACAAACTATTCTTATTTGTACTATATGATAGAATTGAGCTTGATCCATTTTAAATTGGGAATCAGGGACAGAACTCCTTTGGGTTTCAGCAGGAGTAAGATCAGACCTAAAGATACTATGGAGTGAGTCCAAGGATTCTCTGATGATGTACAGAAGAAACACACAGACAGACAGAGCTTCAGTTAGTCAGAAAATGGCTCACTTTTGAACAAACTAATGCAAGATGTTTATTATCAGCATTGTCCATTTCGAGTATTAAAAGTGATTTTTGGGTTTCAAAAACAACTTTACTTACATATTATGAGACTTGAAAGGAAAAAAATCATTTATAGAGTCTCTGTATTTCTTGCCTAGGTTTTGAATCTTCAAGAAGATACCACATTTTTTCTGGTTTCCTTTACTAATAATGAACTGCTAGAAGCTTGATTATTTTTAAAACTGAAACTGACATTGTGATTTATTATAGTATGATTTCAGAAGACAAGAGTCGGGAGGAAAAAATCATATAAAAGCAGGCAATACATTAAAGTCATTATTGTACTCAAAATAACTTTTTGATCTCAGGTTCCAGTATACAAACTGCAGAGGACAAAATGCAATATAATGTAAAATTTGCACTGCCATTCTGTTTTGGCAAAAAAAAGTTCCTTTATCCCAGTGAAGTTCCCTAAAAGCCAGTTACACATTAATTTGGGGTTAAATTTCTCCCTCATGGACAATGGTGTTAAATTACTCTGAAAGTGGCATTAGTTGCCCAACAGTCATAATTTGGAGAAACACAGCTTTATATACAGAGAGAAAACAGCACTTTCAATATAAAGACAGACTTCCAACAGAAAATGTTGAGCTCTGCACATGGAATGTTGTGGAGTACCTGTCTGCACCACTGGGTTGTTAACTGCTGCAATAGCTCACCCTGTGGATGCACACATGGGATCCTAGTTGGGTCTGAGTTAGATATTTTCTGCTGTTCAGCGTACTCGAATCTGTAGTTTGTCAGTTCAGCCCCCTCCATTGTTTGACTTATTTTCTTTTTTATTTTAATTGTTCGATTTTTAATTTTAGAATGATTAAGTTTGGATTGGTGCTCTTGGATAATGCTCCCTGTCCCATATAAGAGATATAGACACAGAAAACAAAACAAAACAAAACAAAAACAACAACAACAAAAAAAAAGACAACAAAAGAACTTTGATTTTCAAGCCAGAACCAAGCAAAACAAAAATATCGTTCAAAATAATTGTTCAATGGAGAAAAAACAGTTCCCAAATCCTTTCCAAATCCAAAGTGGACAGTTCCTCAGTCATTTCCAAGACAGAAAGAGGCCATTTTATGATCCAGAAAGCATCCATTTTCTGTGTCAGCCCTGAGCCAGGGAGGCTTGTGCCTGAGTCAGTTCTAGGGGGGGAATGGCTGGCATTTCTCCAAGCTTGGGAGTGTTGCTATCACAGCAAGTGTTTGGTGATGCCATCCCAATAAAGCTTCATTATGGTGTTCCTCTTTCTATAAACCTCAGTGCCCTCCAGTGTCCCCAGCAATCACTTATCTAATATTAGGATATTAAAAAATATGGAAAGATTTTAAAGAGACTTATTAAAATGCAATTAGCAGCATGTACGACTTAAGCAGGGAGATTATTTTAAAAAATGACTTGATTGTGTGGAATGCCACGCACCTTATAGAGATAATAAAGCTGCCAATCAAGTCCATTTTCAAATTAGGAAATTTTCATTCTTTTTTTACAGCCCCCTAAGTGAATATTAAAACTGATTATTAACCTCGGAGTGTAGCAGCAGCCCCAGAGCCTGTGAGCTCTGAAAAGGAGGTTTCATAACCGAGGGTAGCCTGGGCTTCAGTTCCCATTTGGACTGAGGTCTCTGTGTTTATTTAAAGGGACAGTGTTCACTCTTTGATTAAGGAAATCTGGAAAGACTGCATGCGTCCCTTGTTTAGAAAGGGGCGAAGCTCCAGAGCTTGCCATGGGAATCTGGAAGGCCAAAGCGCACCGGCTGCAGTGGCCCGGCCACGGTGTTGCAAGGCTGTGATAACCAGCAGGTAAGGCTGCCCCCGTATGTCCGATCACAGTATCTCCACGAATCTTGCACTACCAGCACAGAACCTGCCTTTTGTTCAAGGAAAAATGTGTACGTTAAATGAATGTTCCTGTGGGAACACACCCCTTTCACATACTCAGGTTGCTGTGCATAGATTTTCAGTGGAGGTTATTATTCTCAGTTTATGTTATTACTTCCCTCATTAAATGTAAAAACCCTGTCGTTTACCTTGCCTTCTTTTTGTTTAATTTCTGTCCTACTGAGAGACAATCAAGTGTGACATTTCCTGCTATTTCACTTTACTGGCATTTTCATTTCATTTATTAAAAAAAGGATCTTTCTCTGAGAAATTAAGTCACATTACCTCAACAGGTTACTCCTTTTCCAGCTCCTTACTCCACTGTCAAAGTAGATTTACTGATGCTTCCTGGATTTCTCTCTTCAAGCTGGAAATGATGAATTCTCTAGAGGGCAGAAAGTTATTCTTAACTTTAGTGTTTTATTTTTGGAAAAATGCAAAGATTCAGAGGGAGTCACTTAGGAAGGGCTAGTCAGAGATTCCAACTCCCAAGCAAGAGATTTGCTGATCTCTTTGGCAACGCACACAGGTCAGAAGGTATGAATGTGGACACTTCCCCATACTGGTGCCAAGCTGCTTTGGAGGAATGAGAGTCCAAACAGTATCCAAACAGAGAGCATGTCACTGAGCTTGGAAGTACCTAGGATAGAAGTTATTTTACCAGCACATGTCTCATGACTGTAACTCCTTCCAGAATCTAGCTGAGCCACCTGGCTCTACTTGGAATTTGCATGGAAGCTATCAATATATCTTTTCAAAGTAAATAATCTGCCTGGGTTGGATAATGGTGGTTAGAAGAATGACAAATTGGGTTAAAAAAAGTCAGCAAGAGCCAGGTTTTAAGTCTGGAATGAGTCACAAGTGAAACAAGTTTAGTGGCCAGGGTTCACCCTTGATCTTGAATTGTTATTTGTCCACATCACTGAGTAACCACAAGTTATCCAGTGTAATTCAGCATAACTGACAATCCAGTATTGGCAATATTTCTGTGTAGAGAGGGAAGAAAGATGTTACTGCCTTGTTAGTCATGGCACAGTTAATGAGAAGCG
The DNA here is from genome assembly GCA_013397155.1 of Irena cyanogastra. Taxonomy (NCBI): domain Eukaryota; kingdom Metazoa; phylum Chordata; class Aves; order Passeriformes; family Irenidae; genus Irena; species Irena cyanogastra. The sequence goes on from VWZV01007999.1 coordinate 610,151, forward strand.
CTGGAGAAATAGTATGCCAGAGAGATGGCATTAGACCTCCAAGCCTCTGCTGAAAAGCAGCATCCCCAGCATACCACATGTCCTGTGCTGCTCCTGAAGCTTTCAATGAGCCTCTCTTCTGCTCCCCAGAAGTGTTTTCATGGCTCACCCTTTAGGCTAGTCTGGGTGGAGAATGTTTGTAGTGGTTTAGTATGCTCATTGGGATGAGCTGAGCATCAGTGATATTTTGGGAGTCAGAAGGCTAGAAGGGAAAGAAGTGCAGGCAGTCAGTATCGAGGTACACCACAGAAGACGTGGGACTCGGGGAGCTACACTGCAGGTGGGATGATAGAACTGCATAAAAGAGTTCTGAAAATAACTGTTGGTTGTTTGTTTTTGTTGGTTTATTTTTCCCATTTCCAGAAGGAACTACTCACTGATAAGCAAATTTTATTAATGGAACCACACTGGAAATGACAAAGAGAATTAAGGATATGTAATGGACATCTAATCTTTGGGTCTGTGAGCTACTAAATGTATGGTAATGCCAAAACAGTAAATAACTGAGTTATTAATATATTCTAAAAGTAGATCAAGCAAAACAAGCATTCACTAATATTGAGACAATTCCTGGCAGTGAGAGAGATTGCTGAAAAGATTTGAACAAGTGTTATGAAAAAGTGACTGCCAGGCTGGAAAGCAAACTTCAAAAAGCATGAAGACTTTGTCCCACAAGCTGCCTTGCTTTCCTTGATTAGGACCAGCTGCAGGAAGAGCCTTATCGTGGGTGCTGGCAGAACCAGATGTGAAAAGAACAAACTCTACCTAATGCCAAATCTTCCAGCTGCAGCTTTGACAGCAGGAATTGCTCTGCAAGTCCGTGTTTCAGAACTCAAGACAGAGTTAAACAAATGGCAAAGCAGTGGGAAGTCTGACATGCAGCAATTCAAGTATATTAGACCAACTAACTGAAAAAATAACCTTGCATTATTTGTAGCAGCTTATGGACCAAGATAAGTTTTGATCCAAATATTTCTGAGTGTGGAAGAAGTGAATAATTAAGTGACACAGTCACAGCTCCCGTGTTTCTTCTCTACTCCTAAAAATAGAAAATGGAAAATCTGAAATAGAAATCTGTGGTTTCCATTATTGTTGGGAAAGGGGACACAGAAGCATATCAAAAGCATCCTTTCACTAGAAAAGCATACTTTCAAATCCTGGGATCTGCCACCCCCTCTAAGCTTTTCCCACCCAGCTGTGTTGCAGGGTGTGTGGCTGCTGCAGGCTCCTCGTCTGCCTCTTGCAGTTCCTCCAGGTGTCAGCCTTGCACTTTGCATAAGGTTTTCTTCCCTCAGCCACATCTGGAATGAAGTGCTGGGTTCAGTAGAGATTCCTGACAAGAGAGCATCAGAGATCCTAAAATACTGAATGCATTCCCTATTTCATTTCAGAAAAAAAATGCTGAATTATCAGACTCCCACCAGGCCTCGCTCAGAATGGTCATGATGCCATGGTGTATGGGAGGGGATCTAAATGGGTCGATTAGCTTTCAGCAGGATCCGCCAAGGAAACTGTGAACATTTGCCAGCCCAGAAACAGTCCAGAAGCCAGGACTTTCACTTGAATTTTCTTTTTTTAGGATGTAATTGACATGACCGTCCTTTCCTTGCCCTTAATCCCTAACTACTTCCCAAGATACTAAGAGCTTTTGCTGTCCTCTGCACTCTTGCACATAAATCAGGACTGCACTGAGATTTTCTCACTGGATCTCATAGTGGTAAAGCCTCTGGAAACTCGAATGCAGGAAAGCATATGCAGGCCCACCAAAACATCTGACCCCACTCTGATTTCAGGGTTAAGATTGCTGGCAGTGCTGGTTTTTAGTTAAGGACAAACATCATAGGAAAGACATCAAAGAGAGATAAATGGGCCTTGTCAGAAACTCCTATGCCTAGAGGACTGCACAGACAGCCTGGATGTCAGCAGTAGGATTCCCCTTAGCATGTTGCTGTAATTTACGATACAGCTCGGAACTGCTGCAGTTCTTCAGGCAGGTGAAATTTCGGAGATATACTTAAAACTACATGCATGAGCAGTAATCCATGAAACTGTGAAAACAGAAATCCATCCTTTGACAGAGCAGGAAGGGGGTTGTGTCAAGGCTAAGTCGTGTGGGAAGCTTGCAAAAATACAATGTTTGTTTCAGATTTAAGTGTCTTTCAGTTTCATGAGCAGAAATTAGAGGCATGGCAGAGTCTTGATGCCATAGGTTTTGAGATTGCATCCATGGATGAGAAACTGGGCTGAATTCAGGGTTTAATTCTTGTAGCTGTAGCCACAGAAGAGCTGCTTGATGGCAGTAATTTTCAGTAACTACTGAGCTGAGAAGGCTTCAAATACAGGCTGTGATGGATCCAAAGGTCTGTATACATTAACTGTCACAGGACAGCTTGCAAATACGATAATGAATGCAGTTTTCACAAGGTCTCTCAAAAAGTCTGAGAGTTTCAAAATTGTTATGGTTGTTAGGAGCAAGTTTGTCATGACAGCACAATTCTGGGTGTCAGGTGTCACTAAGGTTTTTCACTGTAGGCTTACAGAATGACCTTGGAGAGCCTAGCCTATACTAATACCTCAGTTTTCCAAGCAGCTACCTACAACATTACTGGCAAGAACTGGATTAATTAATTGCATTATAAATTTAAGGGCAAAAAGAAGACAGGAAAAAATTCAGAGAGAGAAAGATTGAAGTCGATCACCTCTGGCAGTTTCAACTACACAAAAAGTCCATTTGGTCACGTTTGGTTGATCGGTAGCTCTGGCCACCCTCATCAAGGATGACTTTCACTTCTACAAGCATTAGTTCTCCCCTTTCTGTGGATGTCAACTATTTCTCATGTAAAGGTCTTGCTCCTCTTTCAAAATTACCTGTATTAAGGCAAATTATGTGTTCCCTTCCTTTCCTTGTTCAAAGTCATTTACATGAAGAATCACAGAACTGAGACTGTACATACTGGGGCAGGGAATGCAGAAATACAGCTAAGGCTGGCAATTTGGGTGGGCCTCAATTTATGGTGGACAGCCAAGGAACAAAGGTCTGATGTCATCGTAAATCATTTATATTGCAAACGATTTAAAATAATGAAAACCCATATGCATTAAATTTTGACCTGTACATCCATTTTCGGTATTTTAAGTAGACAAAAGATAGATTTTACATAAATCTTCAGTAAATGTATTTTGAAAAAATATCACCAGTCAGTAAAGCCTAACTATTTTAAAAACAGTCTTTGTCTTATCCTTCAGCTCTTGCTTTAATGTGCATCATTCAAAACCAGAAAAAAAAAAAAAAAAAAAATACTCAGACTGTCTGCCCTGTCCTTGAGAGAAAAGCAGTAAAAGACTAAAAACATAGAAGGAACACTAGACAAAACACCTCGTGAACAGATCCTGCCAAAGCTGTCCTTAACACAATTCCAGGTGTGACAGAGTATTTGCTACGCATTACCCAAGCCACCTGTGGCTTCTGAAGGAGTCTATTGCTAACCCCCTGTGTAAATTCCAATGTTTGTACTTGGACAAACACACACACACACCAACACATGCTATTTTACAGACCAGTTCCCAGTCCGTGGGTTTTATCCTTTAGTTTATGCCAACTTATGCTGATGGAAGTTCATGCTCTTCCATGCTAGGAGTTATTATAGAATCTATCCAAAAAGAGTCTCTGAATCCCAGCTCCAGTATACTGTACAAGGCATCAAATTCCTTTGGAAGATGCCTGGCACATCACCACTGGGAACTGAGGTCTGGGAACTGACTAGATACCTCTGTGAGTTGCGGGGGGAAATTCTTCCCAGGCTCTGCTATTGGATGTTCTAGAAAGGCAAGGGAGATGACTTGGTTTGATCTAATTTCGCCAAACAAAACAGAGCAAAGTGAATTTTGCATTCCCTGTGGAAGATGCAAACGTTTGACAGTTCCCACAGGTACCATTCAAACAAGAGGATGGATATGACAGATAATCCCCACCGTTCTAAACTCTTCACAGCTTGCAAAGGTAGGAGCCAGCAGGTCAATGCCAGCAGTGGCTTTGGAGCTCAGAAGGGCCTTTTTGTCACCATTTGGGTCTCCAGTAACTACAGAAGACTCTTAGTTCCTACCAGAACTCTCAGCCAGGCCAGTTCTTTTGTTTGCTGGGGCTGGGTTTGCTGAGTAGCAGCCAGGACACCACCACACTTGGCTGGCGAGCCCCAGAGTTCCAGTGACATGGACTCCAACCAGCCTCATCCAATAGCTACTAGGGCTGAAAGGACTCAGATTGAGCCACTGAGCCCTTCTGGAACTTTAAAAGAGCCAAACCTATAAAAAAATCTGATTTTCATTGTGTTTGCTGAGGGATTAAAAAACACATAATGTGTTCTAATCAGTCTGGAAGAGTTAAGTAAATAAGGATATGAACCAAAAGGAATGCAGAAACTCCTCCACTTTACAAAACAGGACTAAACCATCTCAGGTGGATTAAAAATGAGATAACTGCAATTGTCATTTCATAGGATCACGGTAAAATTGCCTAAAATATTTCAGGCACTATAACGAAGTCTTAAGTGTTGTTTTAACTGAGGGAATCAAGAGGAGTATGAGTAGCACGGACTAAGTGATCTTTCCAGGTACTTTACGTGGGTGAAAGGCACTTACTTTGTTTCAGGGAAACTTTTCTTTAGTAGTTGTTTTAGACTGCTGGGCATGAGCAAACTTTTATGTTGATAATTTGCTTATGAATGGAAAGCTCTAATTATGGTAGATATTTATGGAGAAACTGTTCATCTTCCTTATATTTCTGCGTTATTCTGGGAAACTTGATGTTGTGGGGGAAAATAAAAGACTTCCACTGAGTAAGGAAGAAAGGTTGGATTTATTAACTAATGACAAAATCAGGCTGTCTACAACCTGACTGCACTGATACACCATTATTCATGAAATTCTCCTGTCTTTTACTGCTCTGTGATTAGGAATATACCCGGGCACTTCATGTTTTTCAGTACCCACAGTTGCACGGTGTTTTTGTATCAGGAACTTATATTTAGGTGCCCATTGATGTTGTTTTTCATCCCAAGTGATTTTGGGAGGGTGAACAGTTGATCATTACATTGAGTTTGCTTGTACCCATGAGCACACTTAACCTAGAGCAGCAAATAGTTATTGTATTGCATTTTGTTTTGTGCCTGTGGGCACACTTAAGTCAATATACATGATGGCTAGTACCACATATTGTATTTGTCTGCACCCATGGGCCCTTGGAATTGCCAGTGTGAGGGAACTGGTGAATTAACTAGTGGTATGCCCGCTGGTGTAGTAACTTCAAGAGCAATGCTACTGTTAATTGCTTAACTTAAACCTAATCATAATGCAAAATAACAGAATGAAAGTGCTACAAGAATCCCGATTCACACAGAAAAGGGACAGTGACATTTGCTTAATTCTAAGCTTGCTTGTTGCCAAAACTGAGGAAGATGGTTTTGGGGCAGAAGTCTCTTATGGCTAATTGTTCTTCTTTCCCTCCGTTTTAAAGTCAGCACAGAGCTCCCTGCTCTCGTCAGTGTTTACCTGCACAAAATCTAGTCCAAGGCTGGTGCTTACTCTGCTCATTAGTGAAATTACCACCAGATGCTCTGTGAGATGGAGGTAGTCCTGGCTCAGCACCACAACAACCTCTTCAACAGTGCTATGGCTTAACTCTGAGTGGAAATGGTGCAGCATATAATGCCAACACACTGCAATTACCACTCCGTCCTCACAGCATGTTCAAACAACACTGGCTGTCTCCCTACTGACTTGGCAACATCAGAACTGGCTTTGGGATGTATATTTTGGATAACTAGAAAATGTAGGCATTTCAGGAGCATTACCTTCTCCTGTTAGCCTGTGTCTAGTCAGGCTCTCTCAGAACTTTGTTGAAAAATGGAATTACATGGTAGGACTGAGTCTCAGGTCACACTGGCATAGATGAACTGAGCTTAAGTGGTGCTGGGAGCCAATTTTTCCACTTGAAGAAATCTAAAGTGGGAGTCTTAAACACTCCCAGCAGAAGACATTAATGCAAGGTACTGGATTAACCTTTTCTAGTAGTACAGTCATCTGTCCTTACTAATAGCTCTTTACTTTTATCGGGGATTTTTGGGTTGTTGCTTTTTTTGTAGTTTTTTGGGTTTTTGTTTTTTGTTGGTTGGTTGGGGTTTTTGTTTTGTTTTGTTTTGGGGTTTTTTTGGTTGGGTTTTTTTTTGTGTTTTGTTTTGGTTTATTTTTTTGTTTTGTGGGGTTTTTTTGTTTGTTTTTTTGTTGTTGTTGTTGTCGGTTGGGTTGGTTTGGTTTTCTTTTGAGGTGTTTTGTTGTTTTTGTTTTTTTGGTTTTTTGGAGACCACTGCAAAGAAGGTCAAGCTAGAAGGATACTGAGTACACAGATTGGATGAGTGCCACAAAGGAGCAGATGAGGGGAGAAAAATGTGGTAAAATTCTTTTCCTTATAATAGTAAGGTACAGACCACAGATTAAGTTGCTGAGCTGGTTTGAGACAGCTCTGCAGTGCACTTTTTCTACGCACTTTTGCTACGATGATGGCAGGCAGGACTTCACAGCTCTGCTAATGCCAACCCGGTGTGGCTTCCTGTTCATATAGATCTTGTAATAAATACTGATTGCGTTACAGATGTCTCTGGTGTGACTCCTGGCTAATGCGACTGACAGACCAGACCAGCCCATTAGTAAAGCACCAGAATAAAATAAGTTGGAGATGTGGAATGGCAATTATCCAGACGGAAAATGACAGATTAAAACTGTAGAACAGTTATTAACGTATAGCTTTTTAGTATTACCACTGTAAAGTAAAAAAAAATAAAAATAGAGTGTTTACCTAGAGGGTGATGCTACTGAAAGCAGACAGTTAACCTTACAAAAGAGACAAGATCAGGTGGAAAATGCCATGTTCCTCCCACTAGTGTTTTTCTCCTCCATGTGGCTCTCTTCCTCACAGCCTTGTCCTTCCTGTGATTGCAGCTCAGGAAAACCTGTGTAAATGAGCTTTTATGAACTACTTTTTTTAAGAGGCAGAAAAGCAGCAGTAAGAACGTGAGTGTTCCTTAGCCATAATGGCTTTGGAGTTGTCCTGGTTTAGGGCAATTTTGGGAGGAAACCCTCTAAAGGGGTTTCCTCTAGAAAAAGACAAATTCAAGTGATCCCTCCCCACACTGGTTCAGGAAAAGATTTCCTTGCAGAAAAGTGAGAAAAAATATGTATTTAACAGGCAAAGCATTCGCTAGCACAAGAAAAAAATGAACAATATGAAACCATAAAACCTCTTGCCGCTCTAAAAGAGATGACAAACTCAGAAAATCCCCTCCGTGGGCTGGAGCTCGGCTCACTCAGTCTCTTATCAGTCTCTCTGGCGCTGGAAACGCCGCGGCCCAGGCCCTGCCTGGCAGGCCACAGGTGCGAGCTGCCGCTGCTCTTCTGGGTGTTCAGTCCAGAGCAGGTTTAAACAGGTCCAAAGAGAAAGAAAACCCACAGTCCACGGAACTTCTCTGCCTCAACTAGCTAAAACTAACTAAAAGCAAAGGAGAGCTCTGGCCTGTAGTCTGTCCATCCACAGACAACACAGTCCAGGAGCAAGTGCAGTTTCTGATAACAAACTCCGCGCTTCTTCTCTCCCCCCTTCGCTCTCGGAACAAGTCTTAAAGGTGCAAAACTTACTATCCAGCCTAAACAGAGCAGACGACTGGGGATAAAGGCATCATATAGCCAACCCAGGACAGGAGTTAAGAAGTTTAGAGCTAGAATTACTGGTTTTTTTTAACTTCTAGCAATCTTGCATAATTGTTTTCTACAACTCCAACAAGCAGGGCAGCAAATGGGGAGAGGCACGAAAAAACCCCAACCATTTTGAGGAATTAATGAAGAAATTGATTCTGAGCAATGAACCAGTTGTGGGGTACAGTGTCAGACTAGATCAGCATGAGATAGAGACATGAGCAACGATGAAACTCTTCGTTTCATGGCATTAGTCAGCCTGGTTAATCTAGTTCTTCCCAAGGCCCTCAGGGAATACCAGCATAAGATCTGCAGAGGCATGTTGGAACAATTCTTCCTACCCAGTGGAGAATGTTGCTGTACAAGAGCCAAGATGCCTCAGCCAGTATTGCTCACATGCCTCTGTTGGTGACAGGATTTGTGTCCTTTTCCAGCTTATGGATAACGTTCAATACCACCACTGCCAGAGTGATGCTGATAACAAATGATTGCATCTCTGTTTCCATCCTCTTCTGTCCAGTTCTGTGAAATCTTCAAGTGCACATGGAGTCTCCTCCTGTGCAACTGGAAGAGCCCTGGGTACACTTCAGATGATTTACAGGAAAGTTCTCCCCAGGGGTGGAGATGCCTCATCTTCCCAAACACTGCTCCACTACTCAGGCCTTGTTAGAAAAGTCTGTGGGGACTGTGATGGCTTTGTTTTTACCCTTAAGTTATTGGAGGGGGTTTTGGTTGTTTTTTGTTTGCTTGGGGATTTTTTGCTTGTTTTATTTGGTTTGTTTTTGTAGTTGTTTTTTTTCTAGAAATCACAGAATCTTCTGAGTGGGAAGGGACCCCTAGTATCAAACAGTCTAACACCTGCCCAGCACACCCCAACAATCCCACCGTGTCCCTGAGAGCCTTACTTAATCACTACTTGAGCTCTGGCAGCCTTGGGACCGTAACCTCTGCTCTGGGAGCCTGTTTAGTGCCTGACCATCCTCCGAGGGAAGCATCTTTTCCTGATATATTTGCCTAAATCTCCCCTAACTCACCTCCCGCCATTTCCTCGGGTCCTGTCACTGGTCGCGGAGAGCAGAGCTACCCCTCCGCTGCCCCTCACGAGGAAGTTTTAGGCTGCGATGAGGTTTCCCCTCATTCTTCTCCATGCTGAACACGCCAGGTGACCAAGTTTGGCTTTTGGTGTTGTGGTTCTGGTTTTTTTTCTGGGTTTGTTTTTTTTTGGGTTTTTTTGTTTGTTTTTTTTTTTTTTTTTTAATGAGGTGCGCTTGTTCTTTCTGGTAGCGCAGACGGGAGAGAGGCGTCGCAGAGCTTTGGCAAGGCTGTCTTTGCTAGCGGCTGCTCCGGGCGAGCTACTCAGGGTCGGCCCAGCGGCCACTGCCCATTCCGAAGTCGCAGTTCTGTCGTTACCGCCCTCACCGACAGGTCCCAGATGGCGCGGCTCCCGACAGCTCCCGCGCTCGCGCAGGCGCGGGCAGGGCCGTACCACCGGTCCCGCGCTTGGGGGAGCGCGGCTTGGAGCGCTGCCGTCGCCGCCGCCGGTTCCGAGAACGCCGGCCGAGCTCCGGCTGTGAGCGGGCGGCGCCCGCTGGGGGACGGCCGGGGCTCCACGCTCTCCCACGTCCCGAGCGCTCCGCCGCAGATTGTCCCCTCTCGGCCGCCTGGAATGGTTCGGCCCGCGGCCCGGCCCGGCCTCTGAGGGGCCGCGGCCGCCATTTTGTGCGGCGGCGGGTAGAGTGCGGTGGAGGTGGTGTTGCGGGGCTCTCGGGACGTTGCTCCCTTCCCTGGCCGGTGAGCGGGGCCGGGTGGGGCCCGGTCCGGCTGCCCGCGGTGCTGGGGCGGGTGGAGCCGCATCCGGAGGTGGCGGGTTTGGGCGGGCTCGGCAGGCGGCGAGGCCGAGGGGGCTGTGCTCCCGGCTCCGCGGGGGGAGCTTTTGGTGCCCCTGGGGATTTCCGCCGTGCTCGGGGACCAGTCGCTGTTGGTACCTCCGTAGCTGCAGGACGGAGTGAGGTGTACGGCAAGGCCGGAGGCTTTAACGTTAATGAATGGCGCGTTTCGGTGCCCTCTGTTATGTAATAAATAAAGAAAGATTCGTGCCTCAGGGCGAAGAAGATGAACGCCAAGTCGGGGAGATAGGGTGATCGCTTACGTCTCTCTTTCCCTTTTGTACTTCAGTAACTTCCAGCGAAGATGTCGGAGTATATCCGGGTGACGGAGGACGAGAACGATGAGCCCATCGAAATCCCGTCGGAGGACGACGGCACGGTGCTGTTGTCCACGGTGACGGCGCAGTTCCCCGGGGCGTGCGGGCTGCGCTACAGGAACCCGGTGTCGCAGTGTATGCGGGGAGTCCGGCTGGTCGAGGGCATCCTGCACGCCCCCGAGGCCGGCTGGGGAAACCTCGTCTATGTCGTGAATTATCCCAAAGGTTTGTTCGCGTGGCTTCGGTTCTCTGTTCAGGGCTGCTTTCTTTAAGGTCCCAGTCACTGCTGATCTAACAAGGCAACACTGTTACTCTTTAACTCTCCGAGTCACAGAGATCAATTCAGGTGTCTGTTCTGCCGAGTAGGTTTGACCCCATTGGGTTTTTAATTTTTTTAACACTCTACCTAAACGAGTACTTCAATGACAAAGTCTTGTGTTATCCTTGAAGGATAGCCTTGTATAGGCCTTCAAAAACTGTAGTGCACTGTAATCTCTGTACTCACAGACACTTTTCCTCAAGGCATGGTTTGGTCACAGTACCATGTAGAAGTGCTCAGGAGAGGAGAAACCTGACCACCCTGCTCCACCCCCCAAAAAAAAGAGGAAGGAATTAAATTGCTAATGAAGTAGTCTTGTTAAAAAGTCATGTTTTCTCCACCTTATAGGACTGCGAATGTTGCTGGATAATACTTAAGTGAACTAATACAGAACTAACTAGGTCAATTTGCATTTTGGAGGAGGACTCGATTGTGGACTGGCTTTGGTTCAGGGCAGTCATATGTGTTCCATTTAGCTCTCAGCAGCTGGTGTGTGTCTCTTGCAGTCTGTACTCTATCTCATCATGGGTTATAATTTATCACCATGCAGTTCATAGTCAGTGGGTCAATTTCCAGAGCTGAAGATGTCTAATGTACTTTTTTATATTCAGATAATAAGAGAAAAATGGATGAAACTGATGCATCATCAGCTGTGAAAGTGAAACGAGCAGTACAGAAGACTTCAGATTTAATAGTCTTGGGTCTTCCCTGGAAAACCACTGAACAAGACTTAAAGGAATATTTCAGTACCTTTGGAGAAGTTCTGATGGTGCAGGTAAAATCCATTTGAAGCTCAAGTAAGGAGGGACATTGGGTAGATATCAGGCTCCTGAGAAAGCAAATAGAAACAAAGCAGCTTTATAAACGTGGACGACATCAGAAGCTGTGTCTCTTCCTAAGGATGTCTTTTTTATGCCATGAGCCTGTTAGTTTTGGGAGAAGATGTTAAGGAATTAGAGGTTGCTGTGATAAGAACGGTTGTAAGACAGGTGAACTCTAAAACAGTTTTTTACCAAATTCATTCAGTTACAGCGTGCTTCATACTAGTGGTTACTTCTGGTTTTTGTTTTCTTTTCCACCTAGGTTAAGAAGGATATTAAAACAGGCCACTCAAAAGGTTTTGGGTTTGTTCGGTTCACGGATTACGAAACCCAAGTGAAAGTAATGTCTCAGCGGCACATGATCGACGGAAGATGGTGTGACTGTAAACTTCCCAACTCTAAGGTACTTTGGGATTTACCACTGGTTTTATTTGTACCAAACACTCCAAGTGCACCTCTTCATCAGCTGTGTTAGGGGAAAGCAGCTGCGCAGATTAACTATCTGCTCTTGGATGTGGCTGTGAATGAACAGAACAAGTGAGAGCAAGGAAGGAAAACAGGGAGCAGGTGGATGAGATGGAAGTAATTGAAATGTTAGGAAAATAACTCATTATGGGGATGAAGTACAGATACAAATCTGTGTTTGATGTCCAGCAGTACCTTCCTGACTTGCCTTGAATGTATGAATAAATGCAGAATAAAGCAGATGGGATCACTAATTTGGGGAAGAGCTGAACCTATAGCTTCTATTCTTGTCTCTCTATGCAAAAAAGTGTTCTTTTGCCGTGGCCTTGTCACCATCCCTGTGTGTTGCTCCCACGCTCGTTTTTTTGTGGCTCTTCCCCCCCACCCCCCCACCTGTACCAAGATATAGCCATGTGCTTGGAATAGAATTTTTTATATTTATTTATTTTAAGTCTTAAATTTACAATCTCAAACTCAGCAGCCCTCAGAACAGGCTAGATTAAGAGTGTCGTTTACCATCCTGTAACTCAGTTCTCGAGGACTGTAGTTGTGATAGTTTTTTCCTTCAATTCTCTCCAGCAAAGTCCCGATGAACCTTTGCGCAGCAGGAAGGTGTTTGTTGGACGTTGCACTGAGGACATGACGGCAGATGAACTCCGACAGTTCTTTGCCCAGTATGGGGAAGTGGTAGATGTCTTCATTCCTAAGCCTTTCCGAGCTTTTGCTTTTGTTACGTTTGCAGATGATCAGGTAAGTCTTAAAATATTTTAACTTCATAGACTACGTTTTAGTAGCATGATAAAGTATCATTTCTGGAATTACACATGAAACGCTTACTTGTTCACTGTCAGATTTATTGAATGGACTGAGAGTGCACTATTAGGTGCAGCTATACAGACAGGATTTTATACTGCAGTAAGTGTAGTGATGAATGCAAAGCTAAATCACTTCAAGTTGAATTTAGTACATGCATGTGCTTTCTTTGCAGGATAAATATCTGCTCAGAATCGTAGGAGATGTTTTGTGTTTTGCCTTGTACTACTAACATTTTTGAATAAAAGGACATCTAACATACATTTAATCCATCCCTTATTTCTTATAGGTTGCCCAGTCTCTTTGTGGAGAGGACTTGATCATTAAAGGAATCAGCGTACATATATCCAATGCTGAACCTAAGCACAATAGCAGTAGACAGTTAGAGAGAGGTGGAAGATTCGGTGGTAACCCGGGAGGATTTGGGAATCAAGGAGGGTTTGGTAACAGCAGAGGAGGTGGGGGAGGACTAGGCAACAACCAGGGCAGCAACATGGGTGGGGGTATGAACTTTGGGGCCTTTAGTATCAACCCTGCCATGATGGCAGCAGCGCAGGCAGCCCTGCAGAGCAGCTGGGGAATGATGGGCATGCTGGCCAGCCAGCAGAACCAGTCAGGGCCCTCGGGAAACAACCAGCCTCAGGGCAACATGCAGCGGGAGCAGAACCAGGGTTTTAGTTCAGGCAACAACTCATATGGAGGGTCTAACTCGGGGGCAGCGATAGGCTGGGGCTCGGCCTCGAACGCAGGCTCCAGCAGTGGGTTTAACGGAGGCTTTGGTTCAAGCATGGATTCCAAGTCATCAGGCTGGGGAATGTAGACGCAGTGGGCTCTGATACTGACTCTATGGTGGGAAATCAAATTTTTCTAACTCATGGTAAGTATACTGTAAATTACGTATATACTAAAGTTTTCCAAATGAATTTGTTCAGTGTGCAGTATATTCAGCAGTATTTTTGACATTTTTCTTTTCTAAAAAAAGAAAAAAAAAGAAAAAGAAAAGAAAGGTAAAAGGAATTTTCTAAGTTTTGTTACATATCTAGTTGGAATTCTGAATGTTTGGAAGTGGACTGCTGTTTGCCTGATAGGTGAACTAACACTACAGTCAATAGGAAAGGTTTCTCCTGTAATACTTAATCCCTTGTTTCCTGAATTCTTTGCATGTTCAAAATGGAACCATTGGTCAGAAACAGCATTCTCTCCCTCTTGTTTTTAATTTGATCCCACCATAAGACTCTCCAAGCGCCCCGTTGGACAACGCAGTGTCATTTTTTGTTTGTGTTTGTTTTTTTTAACACTGTCTCCCCTCCATACTAAAGTACGATATGAAGGCTTCATTTAATCTCCGCAGTTCATCTCATTTCAAATGTGTATGGAAGAAGCACTTCATTGAAAGCAGTGCTGTAAATATTCTGCCTTAGGAATACTTCTGTCTACATGCTTTCTCATCCAAGAATACTTCATCACACCGCACATGCTGCGTCTTAGACGGTGGGTGTTCCATTTTTATCCGCTACTCTTTATTTCATGGAGTCGTATCAACGCTGTGAACGCAAGGCTGTGAGATGGAACCAGAAGGCTGTTTGAACTTTTGAAACCATGTGTGGGATTGGTGGTGGTGCCGAGGCATGAGAGGGCTGGTATGTGCGAGATAAAGGAGCGAGCGCATGCAGAGACCTGGTGGTGCATTAATTGGATTTTATTTGACTTGGCGAGATGTCTCTCAATCCTGTGGCTTTGGTGAGAGAGTGTGCGGAGAGCAATGATAGCAGAGAACGTACGAGTGTTTATTGCATTCAAAGGACATCCACATGTGGAAGACTTTAAGTGGGTTCTCTACCTAGTTAATCAATTAGTTGAATGTGTTACGTGAAATGGAATATTTGTATTTCTTTTCCCTTATGTCAACTGCTGTGAATGCTGTATGGTGTGTGGTTTTTTTTTTTTTCTGTTAATGATCTGTAAGTGTGGTAATGTGACTTGAAGACGATGGGGGTTTGTGATGAGAACATTGAGCTTGTGGTGTGCTTTGCAGTAGCTCTTTCAGCAGAGATCACTAGAGCTCAGTGTGCCTCTCCAGGGTGGAAGTTCCACTGTCTGTAAGATAATCCAAAAGAATGCTGTTTGCTGCAGTTTCGTGTTTGGATGCTTTTTATAAGATTTGTCACTGTAGGAAATTCTTAAATAAAACTGATTTAAGTAATATGTGTCTTTGTTTTGCAGCCCTGAATGCAAAGAATTCATAGCAGTTAATTAATTTTACCCTTTTGCGATGAACTTCTGTAAAGCTTTTTGCAGTCACTCGGTTTGTTTCAGATAAGCAGGTTCTAAAGGAGCCACCGCTCAGCACGTATCGATACCTGACACTCACCTCTAAACCACTGTACCCTTGCACTGTGCAGTGACATAGATCTAAAATCCAGGTCCCACACCTTGGGGTGCCCGCACCTAGACTGGTAAGCAGCTCCCTCCAGATTTCATCTGTGCCCAGGAACGTTACTTGTTCTTTTAGGAATTGAAGTTCCTTATCAGAAGTGGGTTGGGGGAAGCAGAGTTGGTGTCATGGTGGATTTCTGTCCACATCTCCTTTGGGGATGGGTGTTTTTAACTTGTTTTTAGATCAACCCACTCATGGGAAACAGGCTGCTGCCACGCTTCCAGCCCAGAAGAATGCTGTTAACTCCTGTTAAAACTAGTCACAGGAAAGATTTTCCAGATGAATAAAGCACTGTAAATATACACAGACTGATAACGTTTGAACTAAGTTATGACAGATGCAGTGGTGTCACGTAGGAGGCAGCTTCTTAACAAAGTGCACGGCATTAGAGCAGAAGCAAGTGGAAAGTTATTCCCACTTGTGGTATGAGCTTGAAGAATTGTGTTGTGTACTTGGGGTTGCCACCCACTGGAGCTTGGTCTGTACTTTTCTATACACCATAATACCGTGCTGTAGCTGTAAATAGTCTGAATATGGGTATTTACACAATTTTTAACCTATGTTATTTTCAAGTGAATCTTCATTGCTGTGTATCCCACTGAGGCTTGTGAATAGCAGAGCATCTGAACAGCAAACAAAACTGCATGACTGAGTTTTCCACCTGCAGAATTGAAATATTGGTTGTGCCTTAATGTGCTTGGTTTAAAGAGGGTTTCTAAACACTCAAGCTGAGAAAGAAATCTCACACATTTGTTCATATTCCACTGAAAAAGTTGCTTACATTTTTTTCCTGCACCTTAATCAGAATAATCTCCAAACTGTCCCATCTGTGAATTTTGCATTTTAGCAGTTGCACTATTACCAGCTACTTCTGCTGAGTAACACTTTAAAATGGTATTCTTGGACCTCCAAAGACTAACTGTGACCCCCTGCAAGGAACCTCATGGTAAGTTTTTGTAATTAGCATGGTTTTAATTCTGTTTAAATTGCTCAGGTTTAGGTTTAAGAGGCTGGTTGGCAGCACTGAGTAGTCTTTGCTAATAATTTTAGCCTTCCTTCACCTTCAAACAGAATCTCCTGAAAATTTTAGAATTTCAGGTTTCAGTAGCATTTTTAACTGCTTTGCATACTTTAATGTTTATAAGTGAGTAAATAAAAATATAACTGAAAATACATTGAAGTGTTTCGAGTCTTCATTTTTTTAGAGAGATACTTCAGGTACATTACTTCAGAAAGTGAAATGCTAATGAAAGAATCCAAGATAAAAGAAAGAGGAAGTTTATGGATATCGTAAGGGGGTCGGTATAGAAAAAAATGGTTTTTTCTAACGGTGCTAATTAGTTCCAAGAATCTGTTGTCCACTGTATTTGGACCAGAACTCTGAATGTGAAAGCTTGTTCTTCAGAAAACTGCTCTGAAAGACACCGTTTTTACAGCCGAAAGCAGGAACTTCTCAGGCACGGGCTGTGCAGCAGTAATCTGTAGGGACACAGGGACAACAGGGCCGATAAATGCCCCTGCATACAGCAAGGAGCTGGTACCACATACCTGAGGGATGGGTGAAGGGATGTTGGTGCTCTGCAGGCTCTCACTGGACCTGTGTTCAATCAGAAGCTGCAGTCAAACAAGAATTCACAGCACTATTTAAAAGAAAAAATACACTTCATGAAGAAATGACTAAAGCATGCTGTAGGTAGATGGCAGCTTTGTACAGCTGAAGGACTTCTAGCAGCTGCTGAGACATTACCTCCTCACCCCATCATCTGCAGTCAATCTTCCTGGTAAACAAGTATGTGTAAGATCAGTACCGATTGAGATTTCCTGCTCCACTGTAACCAATACCATTATCAATGGGGACGAGATAATTTTTATAACCTTCATGAGTTAAATTTTTTTCTCCCTGGCCACCTTCATAGTGTTTTCTCAAAATTCCCCATTTACTCCTCAAAGATGAGGGGTTTTTTTTATCAGCTATATGGTAAGCAGCTGTTAGAATCCCACGGTCATGCACAACTGAGCCACTTTCTAACTCTCCTTGCCCTGTAGTTAACATCACTTATCAGGGAAGCTCTCCAGGCTCGTCTTCCCCTCCTCCATGAACTCACTCCACAAAGTGCAAAACAACAGTGGCAGCAAAAGCTGCTTAACAGTTGGAGATCTAAATACTGAATTATTGTGCTTATATGGATTAAATTAAGTTAATGATTCTAAATGTAATTCCTGGATTGTTTTGAAATGGTAAAATTGCTTGCAAATGAATATTTGATTTAGAATACAATTTTCATTAGTATTGCATCCCTTGGAAAAATTTTGTAATCAAGAGAGACAGCATTGCTGAGAACTTTGGGCACAGAGGAGGAAGTGCATTTGTTCTGAATGTAAATTAAGGTAATTGGAATATATGGATATTCTAATCTAAAAGATAAGAGAGACAATTATGCTATTACATTGTACAATGTTTCTCCCAAAACTCAGTCTTGGATCTTGACTAATTTTACAGAGTAATGAATTTAGCAGTTCAGGCATTAAAAAACCAAATACAATCCACAACCCTGTACACAGCAGTGAGGGGATTCTTTTCCCCTCACTGCTGTAGCATGGTTCAATCTTCCTGTAAGAAACAATGCCAATCAGTTTAAAAGCAACAATTTAGTTAATTATGAAACCATGTTTTCCAAAGAGATCTAGAAGAAGGAACGTTTGGCTTTTTACTCTCCTCATGGAGAGCTGAACTGAGTTCTAGGCATTACTCTGCAGTAGGCAGCCTAAGGCATGACCAAGGCCTGTTCAATAGTAAATGATTTAACAAATCTATGGTCAATAATAGAAATTACAGTCACACTGTGAGGTTATCATAACATTTTCAGTTTCGTTAGCATTTCTCCCTGTTAAACAGCACCTGTAGCACTTGCCATTCTGAAAATCAGCATAACATAAAGGTAGCAATTGATTGTTAAAATTAACATTCTGCAGTGAAATAGTTCTGCCTCACCAGCTTGAAGGTACTGCAGGAAAATCTAGGAAGGCCACAGGGCTGTACCTGCTCCATTGCTAAACAGCAGAGTAGCCAAGCTGGGTAACTGTCCCCTTGCCTGCCCAAACATGTCACTGTAGGCTTGGTACGAGGCACTGGCTGGAATTTTTCCAGTATCCATGACTACACGTGAATCTTCACCTGCATCCCAGAGAACACAAATGAGAACCATAAATGGAACAGCTGGGCATGGTTTAATACAACACAGAAGTACAGGCATCATCCGACACCGTATTTTAGGTGTCCTATGAGTCACTGCAGGTCTGTAAGAAGGTGACTGTGCCACTTTTCCCCCTCGGGCTATTCCCAAGAGCTAATCCATTAAATCCATTGACTGATGGGGGAATGGTAAGAAAGAATGGTAAGAAAGCTCTCAGCTGTAACTGGATTAAGCCTACCTGGCTACTTTTCACCATTCTTAAATGGCCTTAAACATGCAAGTACATCCCAGGGTCAAAGTTCAGTTGTGTCCAGGTAAGGCTGGGGCATTCCCTCTGCTCAGCCCCAGAGCCAAGGACCACATTTAACTCCAGACCTTACCATTACAATTTGCCTTCCTGGGGCAGAACAGGGCTTCATTCACACTGGCACTGAATTTTGGCATTGTGTTTCCATGCACATCCAGGTCCCCAGTGTTTGTGTGGAATACATTAACTCTCACATCAGTTCAATTATTCTGGGTTTCTACATAAACAGTGAATTCAGACAGACTATAAAGTAACTGCCAAGGTAAGAGCCTCCCCAAACCATAATCACCTAACTGTGATTTTAAAATTCTGTAAGCATATGCAGATTGGAGTATCTTCCGAAACTGCCTGCTTTGAGAAGCTCAGTTCAGTTACTAAGAAATAAGTCTGAAACGCAGCATTCAGCAGGAATGTACATGTATTACTGTTTGAACTTCCCTGGAGAGATACGTAATGAAAGAACATTAAAAATTCTCACTACACTGATCTTGTGAATCTGTTGTAAAATTGTTCTTTTCTTCCAACATAATTAGAAGCAAATCTCTAAGTAGCAGCGTCCAGGGCATCACCAAGGACAGACGTACACACAGGCATGCACAGGCAGGAACAATTCTTCAGGGAGCACATCAAAGGATGATTGCTGCCAAATCCAGTGCACCTAACACACCTGATTACAGTATGTGAACAACGGAAATTGGCAACGAGAAAGGGAAGCTTCGTGTTTAATGCCCGAGAAATTAAGTCGAACAGGGCTGACAAGATTCACTCACGTGGAGTAGCATAATCCTTCCTGAGTGTCACGAAGGAGCATCACCCTGATGTGCGGCGCTTGCACCGGTGCACTCTGACCACGGGGTGGTGCTGCAGGCCAGCAACAGGCAAACCTGCACGGCTCACAACGCACTGCGCTCCCCTTCAGAGCCAATCTGTTACTTACTGCTAAGGGCTGTTGAGAGAAAACACACGTTTTCTCTGCACGGTTTGACTCGCGCGGGCACCATCTACAATTGCTGGGAGTTAAAACAAAAACCGTGACTGACTCCTGGTAGTGTTCTCACACCAAAGGGAAGCAGTGACCTGCACACAGCCTGGCTGCACTCACGAGATCAGCTCAGGACATCTGCTGCCTTGACATATAACTCGAAACTCTTGACAAGTTTGGAAAATTGTTCCAAAAAACAAAATCGTATACCTAGATCCAAGCTGGACTGTAATGATGAGCTGGAATGCTGGAGTTCTCTTAACAGAACTATCTAAAAGGAGCATTAGGCAACAAAGATGTGATGTGGTTCTGGTCTTCTTGCAGTTTAAGAACTATGTAAGGTTAAGCAACAAGAGCTGGACAAGAAATTCAAGACTCTTCTGGTAGCTGTGATGCTCAGGGGCCTTTCACAATGGCTTGTCTCTTACCAGTTCCTGCCTGATTTACCTTCTTTTTTCCCAAGTGACACATGGGAATGTCAGAAAATGAATGCCCCAGAGGCTGCAGTTGGCTTTCAATCGGCAACAGCCTCTTTATTATCTGCAGCAGGCAAGTCTGAAAGGCAAGGAACCACATGGACAAGTAATGGAGCAAGAAAAGCCTGCAGCCTTTGGGCAGACTGCAACAGGCAGGTCAGGAAGGAAGGAAACCAGCTCTTCCCAGCACATCTGTCTCCATCTCTGCCTAAGCGAGGAGAAGCTTAATTATCTCCTGCTGGAAAACAAAGGAGAAAAAGAACCTGTCAATATCAGCCAGCTCAAACAGGAGCCCAAAAGACACAGGGACAGCTTTTGCCCTCAATTCATGAAGGAGCTCTGCAGAGACCTTTGCCTTGCAGCCCAGTGGCTGGAGCAGCTGCAGTGCTGGATTTAAGGGCTTTGAAATGTGAACAGGTTCCAGCACATCAGCTGCATCACAGCAATTCCCAACGTCTCCACCATCAAGGTAGCTCAGCCCCTCACTACCGCTGAGAAGCTCCCTCTGCTAGAGCTCTCTTCAAGGAGGAGGGCATAAATGTGCACACATGAATGGTCAATGCAGAGCTGCTCATCTGCTAGTTCACATCTTTCCATTTTGCACCTCACATTAAGGCTTTACAGCATCAGTAAATCCATATGCTTGTGCTAAAAGGCATCACTTTAGGAAGGGCAGGTTGAATGAACATGTCTGTTCCAATACTCTGGAGACATGAGGAATTTGAATCTTGAATCAGACCCAGGCAGCCATGGATGGAGAGAGTTTGTAATAGACTGTGGTTGGGAAGGCAAATGCGAAGGCAGCCATTGAGCACTGGAAGTTAGATCCAATTTTGCATTTCAGCATGGGGGAGCTCAAAGAAACTATGTCTTTCACCTATGACAGTATTTATGAGCAGTAAGTGTGTTGATTCTTTCCAGACAGGATTTAGCTCCAGCTGGCAAAGCTGCACCCATAAAGGGTGAACCTCTTACCCCATGTAGGCATGTGTTTCACTGCAAAGGGAATCCTGAGGTACTGATCACCACGCTGATCCAGACACTTTGCTGCCTGACACCACAGAAACTTCCTCTAGTCAGGAACTGCGGAGCAGAGCCAGGCAGCAGCCAGCAAGATAGACCTCACACTGTCAGACCTTCTGAACAAGAGATCCATGCCTAGCCGTTTAACGCCTGTGGTGTCAGTGATATGTGAACCATCTTCCCCTTCCACAGGCTCCTTCTTGGCATGTGTCCTTACAGGGCAGCAATCTAATTATTTCTTCATTAGACTTCACAACTCAATTGGTAGTTTTGCCAACATATCTACTAACTCGAGTCCAGAATACTCGGGATCTCGGTACCGAGGGAGCAAGATATACTCAGTTTTGCACTGGCACCCATGAAGGCTTGTCTGTGGCAGTATCTGCAGTGGGAAGCATAAGACATTTCTTGATTTTCCATTAAACCCACCTAAAGCTGAACAGAGGCGGAAAGGAGTAGCAAAAACCAAGTGCCAGTGCAGCATTTTACTACGACACAAAATTGTTTTCCCTAACAACAGCCACTTACCCACAGCCCCTCTGCAAAGCAGGGCCTCTGCTCACAGCCCTGACTAACCCTGTGAACCTCCTCCCAGCTGCACCAGGCACATAGAGAATACTAAAAATGAAAACAAAACCCCACAGCTTTTACCTTGATGTTATTGTCAAGACTGGATTTAAGTGGATGTTGTAGATAGGGAAATATCTCCTGATCTAGAAAGAGCTCACCTGTACATGTCCTCTTGTTTTCATGCAGTATGTAGCCAACCCTGCAGCTGCAATAGTAGCCCCCCATGTAGTTGTGACAGTGATGACTGCAGAGGGGTTTAGTATCCAGCGGCTGTTTGCACTCATCGATATCTAATGGGCAAAGCACAGAATCAGGCAAACAATACATTTCAACGACAACATTCAGGCAAACAATCCATTTCAACGAAATTTTCTCTCAGTCTCAGCCACTCTGTGTTTTGTGAGGTTGGTCTTTGGTCACTTTGCCCCTCTGCACCTGCTTCCGTACAATGAGACCACCTTGTCCCGCCCCACACCAGCAGCCTTAGTCTATGAGAGCACAGGGAAGCACCAACCCCACCATAGCTATGGCTCTTCCATCTACAGGAAGGGCTAGTCTCTCACCTTCAGCAGCATAAAAGGCCTCAAAGCCCGTGAATGGTTTTTCATTGGAGTAATCAGACCGAAACACTACCATGAGGTGGTTGTCAGCGGAGATGTACGTCCTGTTACCCGGAGCCTCCTCAGTGTCTGTACTGTCCCTTCCACACAGCATAGCCAAGGTCTTCCCACCAGAGCTCAGCTGCAAAACAGGCAGACAAATCCAGCAGGTGAGCACAGAGCATTGATCTTCCCAACCTGCTGCCGTGGCTGGCAAAGCATGTGTTTAACAGTGTGAGGAAGGAAGCTTGGATGGTCTCTAAAGGTGCTTCTGGAGGTCAGTCCAGGCCAGATAAGAGTGGATTTCCTCTGTTCTCTGTGACTTAAGACCACAATTTTATCTCCTTTTCTCCTTTCAGAGGTCCTCATAAACCTCTGATGGCAGCCATGCTTTGTTTATAATACTCTCGTTAATTTGGTGCTCTCAGTGACAATCAGGTCTTGATAAAGCCAGAGACAACCGCGGTAGAAAGGTTTCCCACAGTGACAAATTCAAATGTATAGAGAAAGGTGTCCTTAAGCAAGTGACTCACTTGCTCTATGATGCATGTATCAGAGTTCCAGCTCCTCATTTCTCTTTAATATAAGAGAAATGTTCTGATACATGGGGTTTGTATTGGGCATGGTGAAGAGGGAGCTGTGTACTACACACCTACCAGAAATGGCTATTCTGTCCTACACAAGGGAAAGTACATGAAGAGAAACTAGCCATATGAAACCGTGGAAATGAGATTTTTCTCAGTGGGAACAAGGCTGCCTGCTTTGGTTCAATCAGATGCAAAACTGGGTTTGCATACTCGCTGCGTGCAGAGCTCCTTCCTTATTGTACATCAGGCCCACGCAAACAACAACAGGAGTGCAGACGTAGCCTCAAATCAGTGACAGGACCCCTGGACCAGGGCACGCAACATCTTTCAGTGATACGGCTGCTCACCCAAACACTTCCCTAAGGCAGTATCTTTATTCCTCTTCCTGAGGCTGTTTCTCACATTAGCCAGCAAACACACCACAGAAACTGCTGCTGTCAGTGCCTGCTCAGATGAGCTCACAGTATCTTGTTTAGACTATCGCTTACATTTTATGGTCTCCCATTATAACCTGTGTCAAGCACTATTTGTTAATTTAAAATACTGTAACATCAGCAAAATGCTCAAATATTGTTTTGGGCAAAATTTCACACTTTTTTCTTCACGACAGAAGAGCATCAGAATTTTCTGAGCAAAAGCATCTCACGATTCAGATGTTCCAACATCACAACCACATCTGCTTCCTGGTCCCATGGGCCTCAATAAACACATAATTTAGAAACCAGCTGAGCCTGAACTTTACAAGTAGACTAAAATCAAGAACTGACAAAGAGTTATATTGATTTTGCATATGCCCAGGATCACATAAACAGAATGTTTAATAGCTGCACCTGCTACATGTTACCCCATCCCACACATACCTTCACATAATCATATTCACACAGGTAGGACAACTCCAGGTTGAAATGGGTGAAGTACATGCGAACGGAATATCCTTTGGGGACAGTAATATTCCATATTTTCTCCTTGTGATTTGGGTAGACCTTTGGGAAGTTTGGGGACGTGATCCTTCCATACATTTTCTGTGGCAGAATGCTGCTCCTTACTCCACTATAGAGCACAGCCAGCAAAACCAACAGCCTGTGTCAAAGGGACAGAGATTAACTGAGAAAGACTGAGCATTAACTTGGATCATACCCCAAAAGCCACACATCCTAGTTGCCCATATCGATACCAAATCAGGTCACTCACTGAAACCCTCACGCCCAGCACTCTCCTCACTTTACAGTGAAAGCAATTTGGAGGTATCAGAGGGGTCGCTCTAGTAACAGCTAAACAGGATGAGTCTCATGCTCACGCCTTCTAGACCCTGCAGAAAACCAAGTGGACAGAGGAGCTGGAGGTGACTGTGCTCACCTCATTTCGATGCCTTCCTGTCTGAGCCTGTTCCACTCTGAGCCTTGGGGAAGGAATCCCTCCTCATGTATTTGCATTTGGGGGTGGATATATTTATTGTGCGTGCTCTGCTGTGTTTGTCTGGATGTTGAACCCTTATGTTTATCTCCCTTCCACCCCCTTCAGCCTGCTGAGTTCTGGGAACAGCAATCGCTAAAAACCAGGCTGGTGTTCAGGCTTCAATCAGTGACAGGGAGAGGCAGGCAAGCAGAGATAGAGAGGATGGATTAGGAATGCTGCAGGCTCTTGGAGGGAGCCATAATATCACTGCTCCATGGGAAGGCAGGCAGGCGGAGGGGTGGCTCCAGACAGTGTCTGCCCTGGTAAGCAAGGAGAGCTGGCAATGCTCTTTCCCTCTGAACAACTGATTCACAATTACTGCTAATGCAAACAGCATGTTAAACGAAGTAGCTCCTTCCATCATCAGAGAACGAAGTTGTTGAAAACAAAATGATGGGGCACATTACAGGATTTTAGAATAGTGATGAGTCTGGTTGGATGTAACAGGACAGAAATACTTAGGGGACATAACACTACAGTACACACAGGCACCAGCTTCAGAGATGCAATGTCTTCCAGTTCTCAGCTGCAGATTTTAATCCAGTGCACGCTTGTGGTGACCGAAACCTACTCCATGCCTTCACGCACATTTATCCTGCCCATCCTGGAACACTCATAAGGTAAAAAGTCACACTTAAAAAATAATTCAAATTTCTTTTAAACATTTGTGGATCCACACAAGGGTTTCACACTGCCCAGGGAATTCAACTGGGAGAACAAACACTATGGGACATAAAGCTTCATTAATTCCTCTGCATGCAGACTGTTTCTTTCCAAATCAGCATTTAGGTTTCCCACAAAACTCCTATTCCAGCACACATGGAGATAGGCCTAACATACAGAGGGTGAAAACCCAGATATATTAAAGCTGAGCCTAGGTCCATCTCTTCTCTGATAAAAATGGACAGAATTGGAAAAATGACTTGCAGCAGGGAACAGACTGTTGGATCGCACATGCAGGAAATTTATCCTGAGATATCCTGTAATCAAATGGACACCTTTTCAACAGCCAAAAGTCATCACCCCAGGCAGTGAAGCTGGTGCTGGCAGGAAAGCAGGAGTTATTATATGAACAAAACTAAGGCCAACAAACCATTCAGCAAACTGCAAACAGAAAACACCATTTAATAAAAGTGAAGGAGACAGTACCAGCAGTAATAATTGTGTAGCAGCAATACCTACAAGCACAGCTAATAGACCTAAGAACCAAGAGGGCACTGACTTTTCCCATGGCCCACTAGCTGCTGAAATGATCCTGTCAACATGATAGATGTGGACTTTATACTACCTGGAAATGAGGGAAGAGACAGAAAATTTCTGGAAAAAAATCAATCCATGTCTGGCTGAGTTGCTGCCTGATTCCCATAGGCATAAATACTTCCAGAAGCATCCCACTTCAGGCTTCCTCCTCAGATCAGTAGCAGAGGAATGGAAAGACAATTCTGATCTTAGGTCTGAAAACTTTCTCACAGCCCAGAATTTACTGATTGCCCTGAGGCTGACAGCTGCTGCCAAACATTGAAACAGGACTGCTGACTTTAATAAATTGTTATGCTGGAGCCTGAGAAACTGAACACTTGGTGCACACATTGGCTTTCTCTAGGCACAGTCTCTGGAGAACAGGTAACCTGAGGTAAACAAGGCTAAAAACACTGTCCCTGTTTCTTCGCCTAGAATTCTTTCACCTCCAAAATGCTGCTGGGAATTAGCTCACCAGGTGCATAAGCACTTTGAGAGCACCGATAGTTAGCCAGGACCCACAGACTGAGAAACTGTCCTTGCCGAAGTCATATTACTCCAACTTGTCTGTTAGCCTCTGCCCAGCAGCACTGTAGTGATGCAAAATTGCAGCTGACAGATTGGTGCTGAGGGTTTTTCCCATTGAGATTACTGCATGTGGATGGGCCATTATTCTTTCCATTTCGGTCTGTGATGCCTGTTAACATACATCAGGCTTTTCCATATGGTGCTTTTTAGCCTGGTGTCTAGGGCAGCTGCCTGGGCCTCTGTCCCCACCTACATGCTCAGACCCTGTCCGATGAAAATGGATGATGGCCCCAGCTCAGTAATGGGACACAGATGGACCAAATGGTTTTTTGCTTTGAAACATATTTGCATTTAAGAAAGTCTCCACAAACAGTGAACTTTTTATTCCTGTAATATTCCTCCCCTAGTACATTGCAATCTTCAGACCGGCAAGGAGCTCACAAGTTGCAAATTTTCAGTTAGCTGGATCTGCAAGGCTACAGATCAATGTCCTGTTCTAGTGCTGCTGTTCTCCTGATGGCCTTGAGGTGCTCTCTCACTTTGCCCTTCTACCAGCTCACCTCTTCTACTCATACGGGAAGATCTTCAGCATGAGAAGCAGCATTTTTTGGGGCAGCTTAAAAGAAGGTCTGACAGGCTGCTGAATTAGCCTCAGCAGGACTGTACTGCATCCTGCAACACAGCTAGTAATGTTAAATCAAACAACAGCTTTACTGTTACGAGAGCCTTGTTCAGAAACAGGAAAAGAAACCTCCACAGCCACACATTAGAACACATGACTGAGGGCACTGTGCAATAGGCATCAAAATCAGGGGTCATTCACTCAAAAGGATTCCTCATTCTGCAATTTATTCCTCTTCTTAGTAATATCTCTATTGCAAGAACAAACGGGCACAAATAGAGTCCAAACTGCAGAGAAGAGTCAAACACTTCCACAGAGCTTGTGGGAAAGAAAGCCTGTGGGGGCCATGGGTGTCATAGGGCAAGCGTCCCATATCTGTTGTCAGTATAAGTGACAGCCCAGTAGTGTTTTGCAAACAGCATTTCGCATACCTCCTAAGCTAACTTGCTCTTGGTGGGCAGCCTGGGACATCTCACAGCCAATTCCAAATAGACCGGACAGGACTCAGCGGTGGCCAGCCTGGCCACAGTGATCTGGGAAGCCACACAGAATGAGCTCCCCTTTGTCGACTGCTCTGGTGGCCCATTTGTTCTGTGGTACACGCTCCAAGAGATAGAGTTCCTTTGAGCTCTGTGTCTGTACTGCGCGTTGGGTAGTTCTCAAGGCTCATGAGGCTGCCTCCAACTTCCTAAAGTCCTTCTTGGTATTTATGGTTTCTGTCCTTGTGTTAAGTATTTTCAAATAATTTGGAAATAATCCCCTTAATGCTAGAGCAGTGACAATGACACCTCATTTACCAGGCAGTCCATCTTTCTAGACAGATGAAGCCTAGTTAAATGCTTCCGTGAGACAGGGCAAGCATCTGTATGTGTTCATGTGAAAATGGGACGAGACTCAGGAAAATTATTCTCCTTGAATCTCTCAGTCTTCATTTGTAATTTCTCTTTTTAGTGCCAGCTCTGGTTTATGAGTTGTCATTCAGAGGCTGGGAAGCTCTGCAGCCAGAACTCACCCGCTGTCTGAACAGGGCTTCCAGAACCTCTGTGCCTGTGCAGATCCTGCAACCAGTATGGGAGCTGGCAACGATGTGCCGCTCTCTGCACATGACTTACACCCAAAGCATTGCTTGGGGCTGTGACTGGTCAGAGGTGGATGTACCTGGTGGAACCAGGTGAAGATTCCCCAGGTGCAGAATTTGGACATAGTCATATCTTGTGCCCCAGGAGAGAGACTTCCTGGATTGTGGTCCCTACCCTCCTGCTCGCTTCCTGCAGGATCTTTGATACGTGGGCTGGCACTTTGGCAAAGGTGGACCATCTCATGAAAACTCCTTCATGAAAACTGCTAGATAAATAGAAATGGAAGCAATTACTTATCTGAAAAGAAGAATATGGAGATCGAAACCTGCACTACCACTTTCTCCTTGCAGCGATAATACTCAGTAACTTTCTATTTTATACCAAGCCATGGCAATAACATAGGACTGAAAAAATGCAAACCTGCCTCTGAGCAAACAGTTAAAGGGAGGTAGGTCATTCCCTTCCCTCACTCCACAGGGGAGTATGTACCTTCTTGCACAGCACCTGGGTCACATACTCTTTTAGACAGTTTTAGCAATATCAATAAAATACCATTTTTAGTCTGGAATGGAGCAGAAGGTCACCAGTGCTGTTTCCCCTCAGTCATTCTGCTTCTAGCTGTCTCTGTCCCACGGAATGGCAAACTGCCTTCCAGCACTGGACAGGGTTCAGTTATCCTTTTGGAAGAGCGATCATAAGGCACTTTCCAGCCCACTGGCTCCCAGCAGTGGGTAAATTCACCAGTTCACAGATGAAGACCAGCACCGTTTGCAAGCCAACATTTTAGAGCACAAAGACTGCTGTCTGCTCCCCATGGCTCTGGGCTCCTAAAGTGCGAATCCACGGCTTTTTAGGCGGCTGCAACTCCCTGTCTGTACGCCTGCACCTAAGCTTCTGGCAAAGAAGCCATCTCTCGCCATGGGACTGATTTGACTCTGACTAGATTAGCAGCACATGGCCAAGGACAAAGGCAGAGCTCTCAAGAAAGGAGATGTGTCATGACCTATGAGTTTCACCCTGAGCCGGGGAGTCCCTGCACAGAGCCTTATCCCAACAGGAAGGGCTAAAAACCCTGTATAACACATTATGACAGAAATAGTCTCCCTTTCTCTATTAATTAAGCTGCTGCCCATGCTAAGTCCACTAACTAATGCAGACCAGCCAGTGCTAGCTGGATGATCTCCTTTTTATTCAGATATATAAATAAAGTCACAGTGAAACCAACCAGATCTGAGGACCAACAGTGACCAAATGTACCATATGTCTAAAGTGATGGATTCTAAAGCCGTCATCTGAGTGACCAAATGTCTCCTGGATAATTTCTGGAATGTACAAGCCAGAAGTGGGAAGCTTTTCACAATCATAAGTCATTGGCTTCTTCCCCTCTTTCAAGAAGAGACTAAAATACACCAGCCAAGCACAGCCCCAGTAAAACATTCTTAAAAGCAAACTTTCCTAACCGGTGGTCTTACATTAGTAAGTGGGCCTGACCTCAAGCCCAATTCAACAAAGTCTCAGCTGTGAAGATTGCTTGTAATTCATTTTTTTTGTTTTACACTAAACATTAATTGCTTTAAAACAAGAGTCCTCCAGGTCTCCAAGGTACTGCTAGAACAGAAATTCCTCATTCCCAGCTGAATGCCCTGAGCCTAGGGAAACTGTATGCTCTCTCCTCTGTCATAGGTTATTCCCTTGTGCACTGTGGGACTCCTAGACAATAACCATCATCCATCCCAGCCAACCACTCACGACTAAGACACTCTCCGGGGAGTTGGAAGACATGCGTTTGAATTGTTGATATTTCCTTCACCTTCCAAATGCTTCCTCTGAGACTTTCTATGAGCCCTACATAATTTTCACAAGTGGGAAGTAGACGTGCTGGAAGGTTTGAATTTAGATTCAAACAGCTCTCTCCAAAGTTTCCATCTGAAGGGACTGAAATGCTAGCATTTTTTCATCTGGCACGTTTCTCCCTTGGCTCCAAAATGAGATTCAAGTCTAAAAGTAAGCGCTGCATCAGCTCCAAAGGTGCTGGAGTTAGCAGAGAGGAACACATGGATCAGACAAAGCTGTTAGAAGAAGCCTCACAGGCTCAGCACAGGCATTACTGCCATCCCTTTGTGTGGGGTACGGCTGCTCCTCAGCAGTCTGAGATACAGGCTGACAGCTCCTTACAGCCTCCACTTGTATTTCCAGGCTTCTGCAAAGGGCTTACTCACAGCAGCTGAGTAGCAGCAGTGAGCTGTTCTCCATTAGCTTACGTGACACAGGCCCTCTGACTCCCAGATATTCCCTGCTCTAAAGGCTGAGAGATTATAATGAAATAAAAAGCAGCTTTTCCCCACAGTAGCTATTTTGCAGCAATGCTCTGTCAGAACCTTCAGAATGAGGGCTCTCCCTATGCTGACAGGTCCCAGTTTGCTCCGTGTCTCTGGATAAGTGATTTTTACCTACCCACACTTAATCACCTACTGCCTTAGTGGTAACTCCGACCATAATTCCTTATGAATCTCTGAGGAAAAGCTACATCTCTAAAATCCTTGTTGATGCAGTAGAGAGCACCTTCTGATTCCCCACCTGTCCTTCTGATCTAAACTCAATTTTCTGTAGCTGTAATTAATGCCAAAGGTGCCTCACAGGCCACATATCACTTGAGAACAACAGGCACAGGAGCACCAGACAGGCAGCACTGTTGTGTTCCCACTAAATCTAACTCCATTGGTGGCGACCTACAGACAGACAAGATCTTTTTAAGTCTTGTCAGATTGCAACTCTCTCCTTTGTCTGAAGCTGAAAACACACACAGTGTTTTAGAACGAGATCTTCACTATAAAAGCATGTACAGACAAGTCACCATGGAGGGTACTAAATTTCAAATTAATACCTCCCTAGTTCCTCTGCCATACCTATCCACATATGGACATACTTTAATCTCAGAGTAAATGAGATTTGCTCTATTCTCGTAAACTACCTTGGACTACTACACCAAGGGACAGGATATGCACCCACAGGTTACCACTGGGAATCAATATGCTGTGGATTCACAGCTGAACTCATCCCCATGATAACTTCTTCACTTGTCTGCAGTATGATACACTAGCTTTAGGTTAAAAACATTTAAAGAAAGAAAATAATGAAGCGACTACCACTATTGGACCACATATTGGATTAGGCGAGGTCAGCAGTGCGTATGCTAGACGACTTTAAAAGTTTGCCTTCCAGCATACTTCTTACTCTTTAATATTTTTCGCTTTTTAAAAAACCCAGAGGTAACTTATGAGTATTTGCTCTTCCTCATACATAGACACATTATTCTGAGCAGAGACAAGACTCTAAAGTGCATCGGCTACTGCATCTAAAAAAGAAATAGCAGGCTCTCACTCCCTTCTAACTCAACATATGCCATTATAAGTCTCACAATTCTTTTGTGAAAATTCAAATAGAAAACAAGCCAATCACACTGAATCTGATTTATCCTGTCACACTCCCTCACATCTGATTTATCCCACCACACTCACTAAATGCTATCATCAGGCATGACCTCGCATCGCTTCAGTCTCAGCACATTGACTTACTAAGGAAACTGCATAATCAGATCCAATGCAAACACTGATTTCAGAGCTGACAAAAGAAGCTGTCCCCATTGTGCTGGCCCCTGTCCACAGCAGGTGCACTGGCAATTCAGATCTCCCCTTGGTGCTCAGCCAGTGCCTCAGCCTATGTTAGCAGGAGCCATCTGTGGAAATGAGAGCAGCTCAGCTTCCAAATTTACTTCCAGCCTTGAGAAGCAGCCAGATTCCTCTCTCCTGCGGGAGCCACTAGATAATCCAGCTCACAACCGGCTGAACAGTTGCCCCAGGCTCTGTCTGGGGCAACCCCTACACCCATGTATTTGGTGATGTAAATGACCCGGGCCAGAAACTCTGGTGTCTGAAAGTAGTGCCTTTATTGAGGGGTCTGTTTTCGGGAGGGGGAGGTTTGGGGTCTGCGCGCCGCCGCCGCTGCCGCCGGTCCCTTCGACGCGAGCCAGAGAAGCGTGTCAGCTGCTTTGTCCGTCGAACAGAGTCGTTGGGCAGAGTAGGGGCTTCCCTCCTCACGAACGTGGTTCGTGAAGCTCCCTTCGTGACTCGTTGTTCTAGGGAGTGGCTCCTACCGAGTTGTTCAAGTTAGAGTGGCAGAACTGGCTCATTGTTAGGGCTAGATTCTGAAAGAGACTGGTTTTCCTCATTTCACAGTACATTCAGTCCTTGCACCAGGTGCTCTAAACCCGACTCGCGACCTTTATGACTCCTCTCTCGGCTTCATTTGCATCTCCTCTTATGGCTGTCGGGACGAGATCTCGCGGGATGTTTCGGTATTTCGTGTGATGATAGCGGCAGGGAGAGGCAGCGCGAAGAGTTACCCGACGCAAAATAAGGGTACGCAGGGTTTAAGGTAAGTGAGATATTGGGACTGGGGGCTTTAGGGGGTACAATAAATGGGATATAATGAACAGGGCACCATACGGGGGAGAGGGGGGACAATCTATCAAGGCATTCTCAATCTCGCAACAGGAATAACATCAAACATGAACAACTTCAAACTTAACATGAACACTATCGAACTTTGTTTATACCATTTGGGAGTTTCCTGTTTTCCACGGCACAATTTCTTGAGCATTATGACCACAGACAAGATGTAATGGTGGATAATAAGGCAGTTCCTATGAGAACACTTCTAAGGTGGTTGCATCCTGGTTGGTCTTGTTACAGAGGTGTTAGTAATAATAATGGCCATAATCAGCTGTTATTCAGCACTTGTCTCTGTATTTTTTCTTAAGAAAAGCGGGTGGCAAGCGCTTTCATCCCATTTTAAAGACAGTGAAACTGAGGTAATGATGAAATGCAAATGCCAGCAGCAATGTGAGGCACAAAACCAGGCCCCCTGCATCCTAGCTGGGTGCTTCAGATAACAGAGCCAGGAAGCTCCATCTCCTGTTACCCATATGTTGAGTTGCTGAGTACCCCCAGCAGGGATCTTACTTTTCATTATGGAGTCAAAAATAAAACAGGGCTCTAATCCCTCCCGCAAGCCAAAAACACATGGCTAGAAATTTCCGTGGCAAATGACACACTGAAAAATGTAGCGTAACAGAGCAAAGCAGCCAGCAGCCCATCGAGGTGCCAGAGCCACAGTGTCACTCGTTACTCTGAGAGCTGGACAGTGGGAAGCGTTACCTCAACTGTCACAAAACAGGCTGGCTTGCTGATTAGTCCAAAATGCTGCTGTTGAGATGAGTGACCTCCTGGTCACTGACCTCCAAAAGCAAAAGGTAAAGGCTCAAAACTAAGCCATTAAAAATAGCTACCTTCAGTTCTCGTCAGATCTGGGGACAGGCTCAGGCTCAGTGATATACAGTTGAAGCCTCCTAATTTGTATGGCCATTCACAGCAATGTAATACAGCTCTGAAATTCAACTTCCTAGTTGAACTTGAAGCAAATAGAGCAACTGAATTTCATACCTTTTTGTTTTGCCAGTATGAGAGACCAAGGACTCAGCAGTCTTCTTCAGTGGGAAATACCTGCGAACTTGAACATGTCTACTGTCCATACCTTTGTACCACTTGTTAGTTCGAAAAACAAGGTTCAAAAATCTCCTCAATAATCCCAAAGAAATAAAACTACATGCCCTGCTACTCTCCAGGCATTAAAAGGCACCCAAGAGGGTAGGTAAGAAAACCCAGGTTTGGTTTTGGGTTTGTTTAAGCAAGCTGAGAAGATAACAAGAAACCATGAGTGAACAAGAGCAGAACCACAGCTGTTGAACCCAGGATTACAGCCAATTTATATAATTATTTTGGTTTTGGATGCAGCCCAAAAACACCCCAGGAACTTCTCTGGACTTAGCTGCTGGCAAACCAAAAGAAGGTCAAGCTCTGGGCATGTCTCCCTCTCCCCAGACGCTGTCCCTGCGCCCCACATCTGCACAGCAGTGCCTGGGTGCTTCACTAGGCCAGCATGGAAAGGAGCACAGGAAGCTGCTCTCCCTCATGTCCAGAATCAACCCATCCTCTCCCCATTAGGGCACACCACCTTATCCTGACTAGGGGCTGACACTGAGGATCCTCCTCATGAGGCACAGCCCCAGCTGCCCAGCATCTCACTGCATACCCATCTGGTCCCTCAAAGGCTGAGGAGGCAGCTGCAGCAGCTTTAGAGACAGCTGTGCCCCCTCCACATGGCTCCCCTCACAGCTGCAAAGCCCTTTCCCAAAATGGCCACGGCCCCCCACGGCTGCTCCAGAAAATGTGTGTCCCATCCTCCCCCCACCGTGGCTGCCCCACAGAGAGGCACAGACACGTCCCCGAGGTGCTATGCTTTATTCTGAGGAGTGCAGGGCACACAAAAGGAGCTGGGTGGACAAGGGAGATGAGTTGTGGGGAAGGTGTTTGCAGGCTGGCAAGGTCAGGCTGGGCAGCACTAGCAGGAGGTGAAGGTTTTCCAGAAGAAGTTCTTGCAGGGCGCCTTGCGGTCCCGCTGCGAGAGCTGGGCAAGCCGCCCCAGCACTGCCCGGTCCTCCTCCAGCTTGCCCTTCTCCTCCACATCCGGGAAGGCTGCCTCACTCCCCGCATCCACATCATCCAGCAGGCCTGCCAGCATCTTCAGGATGACATCCTTGCGGACTGTGCTCCGTTCCTGCGGGCAGAGAGTGGGCAAAGTGAGGGATGGAAGGCTTGTCCCCCATGGCTGTCAAGATTCAGAGCATGCAAAAACCCCCTACGGGGTCCCTTCTCATTCCCTTGCCACATCTCAGAGCCAAGAGATGGCAGAGCCATGCTGGAGCTCGGGGATCTGTGGCTGCAGAGGCCACCACTGTCTCCCATCCCTATCCAGCTCAGCCAGTGGGACCTTCATGTGCCACATTAGAGCTGGAAAAGAGCTGCTAACAAATAAGCTTGAATTGCTGTGAAGGCCCTCGCTGCGGCACTAATTAAATTTCTGTGTATGCCAAGCTGCCTCTTTGCTGCTCTGGCTGCCCGGCCTCCACCTTGGGAAGGTCAGGGAAGAGGCACAGTTCTCTAGGCAATAGTAAATTAAGCTCACAGTGGGCGGTACCCCACAGTAAAATGCTGAGAATGAAATGCAGCAAGGAGAGGGCTGCATTGATGGGGAGAGGGGTACCCCAAATACCTGAAACAAAATGTTGCATCAGTGGAGACAGACAGCTGTACTTCAAGAACAACAACATGTAATTCCATAGCCTGACCTTGGGGGAAGGTGGAATGAAAAAAGAGCTTTTGAGCTCCATCCCTTTGCTGTAGCATCACACAGAAGAACAGAGCCTGTGGTTTGGAGCTTGAGGGAATTCCACTGGTACAAGCTATGAGTTACCGTGTTGGTCTTAATTTTACATCCAGAAAGTCTGAGAAATTACCTCTTTCCTGGGCATTCCTGGTCTCTACGACTCATTAGCAGAGATAGCTGGTACTGGCTGAGGTGAGACAAACCGTCTATTTCCCATGCAGATGGGAATCTCGGAAGCAAGTTTTCACACCACTCCTCACAAATGCCCACACGTGCTTCTGGGGCTACTGTATCTATCTGCTCAATTTGTCAGCATCAGCATTTGCTAAGGACCACCTAACGAGCAACTCAGAAGATGGATAAATATAGGCAGAGCAATTGTCTTGAGTTTACTTTACAGAAGGCTTATGGATATTTTTAATCGCTTTCTTAGCTCTAGTAATTACCCCTGTTATCACACAAAAGAAACCGAAGAACAGAAAAAATCCACCCTATATCTCTGGCAGAAGAAAAGATAGGCAAGGTAGTTTGCACTCACCCTGATTTCTACTCCTGTGCTGTAAGTACAAAAATGTCATGAGCTTTCGGGAGGGGAACTCTGCTGTAAGTGCAAAAATGTCATAAGCTTTTGGGAGGGGAACTGGTAATGTGGAACCCAGCTACGTGTGTCTCCTAGTTCAAGTCTTTCTGGGAAGCATCTTTCCTAGCTTAACTGCTATTTGGAAATTAACCTGTTCAGAGCACAACCGGTATCTTCAGACTCAGGGGCGGGGAGGGCACAGCACAGCCCGTGTTACGGGATATTCCTTACACACGATCGACTGTGGCTGCCAGTGAAACCCGGCAGCTCTTCCCCAGCACTGATCCACCGCTCATATCCTTTCTGCTTAGAGCTGTTCTGAAAGACATCAAGACTCTCTGGCAGCAGCAGGAGATCTCAGCACAGAGGGTTGGGACAAACCTTTGGGCGGCTGCTTCATTCCCTGTGCCACATCCATCAGTGCCTCAGAGTGAACAGGTCTTTGGCATTGCAATGTATTTTATGGCGATTTGTTTTGTAAAATCCTGACATTGTTCATACTTAAAACATTTGTCTGTTCCACCAGTGGTAACTGTTGGGATTGGTTCATCAGCATCCACGAGTTTTTCAGTTTGCAGAATGCTCTATAATAGATATAATGACTCTCTTTAATTATATCAATATTTTGTAAGCAACAGTGTGTAAAAGACTAGGAGCCGTTATGCCTGAATTATTTTTTACCAAAGACTTATTTATCAATTTATTCCCTATAACTTGTCTCTTTTTTTTTCCCCAGCAGCTAGGATTTGCACCAGGAATTTATCTTTTAAGAGAAATGAGTTTACTTTTTAAGTATTGGATTTGTTATTGTAAGGATGTGGAGCTGAAAGTTTCCAGTTATTAACCAGAAGGGTTAATCCCAGGCAGCTGCAGGAGCCCTAATTTTGAACAGAACGTCAGCACCTCACAGTGTGTATGGTTCTGTCTTGCAGACAGTTTTGTTGTTAATGGGATGTGAGCCTGCTCCTGAAGTACTAACACACTGATGGATGAGCTGGAGCCAACACTAAGACAGAAAAAACAACGTGGATGTGCGCAAAGGAGAAGTTAGTGCCTGCGAAACCACCGCTGGGATCCCTCACTCCTCTGGAATAACAGCAGCCTTATGGATATAGCCATGTGCAGTGACTAACCAGAGCTCAGGGATGGCAGAGAAGATGCAGGTGAGAGGACTGCAGGGCAAGGGCAAGAAAAACAGGCCTTGTGATTAGGTTAGACTTTGATTCCCTACCCCTTTGCCTTCTTAGGGAAATAGCACAGAAAACAAAGTTATTCAAGTGCTCTAGCCATTATAATATAGGATTTTGCCAGTTGGTGTGATAATTATATTGCCATAAGTTCTGCCACTGCATAGAGCTATGCTGGTTCAGAGCATAATTATCCTAGCAGAACTATGTCAGTATAACTCCTCTTGTGAATACCACTCTGGAAAATACAATTTTATTTTGATGTAATTGCTTCATTTATGATTCCTCTGTTACTTTCCTACTGAGCCCATCTTTTAGACATTTGTCCTTCCTGTGAGTCCTATTTAAAATATCATCTCCCTTGATCATTTTCTCTCCCTCCCTAGTACTTTGCTTTATTCTCTCACACTGTACCCTTTCAATAACGTTTTCTCCTTTTCCCTCCAATCTCCTTTTTGCCTCTTTTCTTCGCTTAGCTCAGACTTCACTTATTCCAGCTCTCTGGCATCTGTTCCGGTACCTTTCCTAAATCAGCTGGCCAGCAAGCCGTAGTAACAGCCCGGGGCTTCGCAGCACATGAAACTGTAATGCCTGGGAATATAGAGGAGTGGAAGAGTTGCATCAGCCTACTTGTCCTTATGCCCCTTTCCTTGGCTCTATCCTGCTCCTACCCAGGGCATGTTGTACTCACCCTGGTGCTCTGCAGTCTCTCTTCCCCGGGCAGCGCCATGGCTCTCACGCTCCACACCAGCAGCAGCACAGACACCAGACTGGCCACCAGCTGCATGATGCACAGGTTGTCACTAGTGCTGAGTGAGGAACACTGGGGGAAAGAGAGCTGTTACTGGAATCTCTTCTGCCTCAGACAATGGTCGCAGCCCATTTTATAGCCCTCCCCCAGCCCGGTAGGTGACGCAAACAATTAAGTCTATATCAAAGGCAAATTAGGCTTTGGAGAGGTTGTTAACATTTGGCTGCTTGAGTGGGATACTTCAGTGCCTCTGGGCTTTCCACGTGCCAGACCTGCACAGGCTAAGGAAGCAAAGATCTGGGACTCTCCAGTTACAGGCTGTTTCTTCATGTCACAGAATTGCAGGCATTATCTGTGCCTCTTCTACTTAGCTGAATTCCGTTTGGGAAATAATGATGGGTAGAAGAGTCCACCAGCTTGCACAAACCTCCAGCTAACGCCGGAAGATTCAGAGGGAAGTGGTAAAATCTTTGGCCACCAGTACTTAGATATGGCTTGATTGATTTAAATGGAAACTAATGAGACTGAAAGCCCTTCCCCAGAAGCATTCCCTACCCAGCACAGGAGCTGTAACTGCTGGAGCAGGGCACGACATCCGAAGGAACACCGCAGCCGTGGTATTAAAGCCAGCAAAAACAATTACTAAATAGAAATAGTTACTCACCCACTCCAACAATTGAATCTTTGTGGCTCATCTGCAAGGAGTGACCCCACTCCAGGGAGGAGTCTCCACACAGCCCCCCAGCACTGGGGTCAGATGCTGCCCAACCAGCAGAAGACAAGGGGTTAATGAAGCTTTTTGGACACTACCTTCAGAGTGGTTCCACAAAATGTCCATCCATGTGACTATTTAAAGACAGCTTATACACATGCTTGCAATGGATATCTCTAATTGTGCATGTTATTTCCTCAAATGCTTCTGCTTTCATATATTTTTATATTAGAAGTGCTTAAACAAGCTTTGACACAAGCTCTGCTCTCTGCAATGTCTCGTCCTCGGGAAGAGCTGGATAGCCTCACACTCGTCCAAGCTGAGGCAGCTCTCATGTAGGGAGGGAGGTGCTGCTGCAGAGGAGCAGAGATGAACAGCTGCAGAAATTCAGGCAAGAAAAGCTCCGTGCTTCTCACCCAGCCCAGTTCCTCAATGAGAGTATAAGTCCTGCTCGTACCTGCAGAAACTCCAGGACTCGGCATGGTTCTGTTTTACAGATAACTGGGCTTTGTTTGGCACCCCTCCTCGCCCCGTGGCCACCGCACCCGTCAGCTTGAAATCACAGTGAGTTGACTCGGTGACAGCACAGCACTAGATCGGGGACATCGGCAGACCCAATGGAAGTTCCCCTCCCGTGGCTCAGACAGCCCGTGCCTGGCGCATCTGCCTCTGGCACGGCAGGAACGGGGCGGCCGAAGGAAAGCGATCCCCGTGTTCTGCCACACGAGGTACGCTCTGGAGGACCCGAGGGCGGGCAGGGGCGGAACCGCAGCTCGCGGTGCCGCACCTGTCCCGGGGACCCGCCCTTGCGGATGCCGCCCGCAGCTCTCGCTCCGTCGTCCCCACAGAAATCGTTTGCGGTTCGCAAATTTGGAGGCAGAATCCCTGTTTTGGCCACGGGCACCCAGAGAAGGGGGACGGTTCGTTTCTGTGGAAATGAAAGCCTGGCACCCCATTGTTTAAGGGGCAGACGAAGGGCTGTGTAGGGGAGGGAACGCCCCCGAGGAACTTTCTCTACGTCATCCCCCTACTCCGCGGTGCACTCCACCGAGCAGCCCTAGGTGTGACCAGC
Organism: Irena cyanogastra; assembly: GCA_013397155.1. NCBI lineage: Eukaryota > Metazoa > Chordata > Aves > Passeriformes > Irenidae > Irena > Irena cyanogastra. Next base: position 649,238 of record VWZV01007999.1, read on the forward strand.
TGCTTTCAGAGCGTTACCCGGGCACCCCTGCACAGGGAGCTGCTAGTCCAGAGGGGCCAACGGGGGTATCCCGAGTGTCCCTCCAGAAACTACCGTCGGAGCATCCAGCAGGCACCGGAGAGCGGCCGGACGCACCTGGGCACGAAGCATCTCTTCGAGATTATGCCGAGAGAAAAGCCCTCTTGCCGAGGGCCAGCACCTGAGCAGGCTGGGCAGCATGCGGGGTCCAGGGGAGAGCTTCCAACTTTACCCTTTTATCCTGTCAGTCCCTCCACAGCGCCCCTAGAAAAGAGAGGCGTTATTAGGAGAAAAGGGGTTTAAATTGGGGGGGAAAGCTTCCTTTTCCTTTTTTTTTTTTTTTTTTTTTTTTTTTTTTTTTGTGTTCAAATTGTGAGGGAAGCCGCTCCCCCTGCAGTTTTAATGGCCTCAACTGAAAGTATTTCTACCTTTTCTATGCTGTTAGGGGTGTTAATTGGTAGGGAATCCCCACTTTCCCTAATTTTCAGTTTAAACAAAAGAGGAAAACTTTCACAATGTTTTTTTTATGGGTTTGAGTTAAGGGCAACTGCCCCTGTTTTGTTGTCCTAAGGCTTAAATTGAGGGAGAAGCCTAGCTCTCCTCTCCTTTTTAAGGGTTTGGATTGAAGGAAAAAGCCCTCTTTTTTCATCACTGGAGAGATTTAAAGTAAGGAAAGCCCCTCCTTCCCAATATTTTAGGAGATTAAATTAAAGGCAGAAGCCATTTATTTGCCATTGTATCAGTTTAAGTGGAGGCAATTGCCCCTTTACTCATTTTAAGGAGTTCGCTTGAAGGAAGTTCTGCCTTTTTCAGCATTTTAAGGGTTTAAAACTATATTTCAGTGCACTTCTCTCCAAGCCCTGGGACCAAATATCTCAGACAAGGGGGAGCCTGGCACATATTTAACCCTAACACTGCCTGGGAGTCTATTATTTATTTTTATAATGTAGATAGTCCTAATTTGAGGTCCCAAGGAAACTTAGACCATTCACATAATTAGTATTCTTCTCCATCTTACTTAGTCTCATGTGGAGCACTACTTAGTAGTCACTAAGCAAATTAACAACAAAATACCCACTTTAACTAGCTGTGCTGCCTAAACACAA
>VWZV01008000.1:2372-344072 GCA_013397155.1 Irena cyanogastra
AATACTGTTATCACTAGCTCAGTTAGTTGGAGCATGATGCTAATAACACCAATCAAGCCCAAGAGAGTGTGTTTGATCTCTCTATGGCCCATTCACTTAAGAGTTGGACTCAAGGATCATTGTGAGTCCTTTCCAACTACTCCACGATTCTGTGATCATCACTTAAGAAACTGCAATACAGGACTAGTTTAGCTCAGGTTTTCTTCTGTTAGCATTTTTGTTCTGAATGTAAACTCATTACCCAGTCCAGTGTCAATTCATACACTAAGGTGAGGCATTTTTATTTTTTTAATCTAGTTTGCACAAAGTAGGGAGTACATAGTAACCTACAAAAGGCTGGCTTCCTGATCATCAAAAATTTACACTATATATACATTTTAACAAAAAAAAATTGTCATCATTCACTGGTTACAGAGTACATAATGAGTCAGTAGTCATGATCTCCCACACCAATTACTTTTTACCCGGTACTGCTCAGTTCTGCTGATTTTATTCCTGGTGGCTATTGTCCAAACAGCTCATTCATCTTGGGATTGCCTTCCCTATTCCTTAAAGGACTAGCCAAGCATGAGACATTCACAATGCAATTGCTTAATCATAACTGTCCAGCTACAGCTACTGATTAACCACTAAAAAAAATTGAAAAGTTCGATTCAAATCTTGAGGGACTCAAATTTTGAGAGGTTCAATATAAGTGTGATGGGTAAAAGCCATGATATTACATGTAAATTACTGTGCTTCCTAAAGCTAGAAACTGGTCAGAATCAGGCAATGGTTTGTAAGTCTTGAGCTAACGAGGAGATATTATAAAAGAAGTAGCCAAACCTAGACATGGAACAAATAGTAATTTTGTAGAATAGGTATTAGACCCACAACCTACTAAGCAACAACACAGTCCCTTACAATTAGTACTGAATTTGTCATCCAGTATAACAGAAACATTCTGTGCAAGCATTTAAGTGTATATTTAACATTAAATATTCCCTTGATTACGGATTGACTTAAGTAAATGGTTAGTGTTTTATTGCACGGTTTTCTATGAACCAAACTGTGCAGGATATTTTAGGAAATCTAGTATGTTAGAATGCATAAAAATATTGCATGACATTTTCCCGCACCTTTGCAGAAGAATATCCTCTGAATAGGGCTCTTGATATAAATCAGTGTATCTTTTACTAATGCACCAATATTTAATTCATCTTTACTTGAAAAATTGAGTGAAGGACTGACATGCTGGAGAGAATTTGCATAGCTGTTTGTTTGAATATGTGCCATCAGTAAGAAAACCTAGAAAAAACCATGTATGTAATATATGCCTCATTATATTATGGCTGATAAGCTTTGGTATTAGGGTTTTTTCCAATCTTATGATGAAGTCACTACATCATTTTTTACACTTCTTTCATGCTCAGTGAAAGCTTATTATACACATACAGTGAATACCTATAAAACCCCTTCTACTATAAAATATAAAATGCCTATAAAACTTCTATTTTGCTTTATTTTAACAATATAAATTAGATTCAATAAATAAAACAAATATTTTTATTTCCTCTTTTTTTCGTAAATTTCTCAAACCTTTTCAATATATTAAGAGAAATTTGTAAGGGTTCTTTCCAATTTCTTTTTAAGGCAATGCCTATGAAAGGTGACTGGTGAAGCTGCTGGAAGAACTTCTGAGCTTTTTGCTCCAGTATATTTCAGTTGTCAGTCTGATTGCAAAGGGTAAGCCAGTAAATGCTGCCATTCATTTTGCACCCCAAAAACCTCTTCAAATCACAGAAGGACTAATCAATGAAAACATTTCAGAGGCTTTATAAGTTTCACTCTTTAAAAACTTAAATTTTCACCCACTTTCCTTATTTAAGAAATTTTGAGGGGAGGGAGGTAGGGAATCAAACTGCAGTTTGAAAGTTGTTTGCATCATAATAACAGTTTCTCAACAGTAATCTCATATTCTCTCATTGCTTTCTAATTACTACTTAGCAAGCAGATTAAGTTCCATTGTGTTCCAAAGTAGCTTTAACTTGCTGTATTGCTTATCAGTATAACCAGCTGTTCAGTGGTAGATTTGGTGATGACGGCATTTTTAATTGCTTTTTTCGTTTGGCTAAGTAAGTTCAGATGGTCACTAATTAGTTCTGTCATGCTGAGGTAGTTTTGTTATGAACAATGCAATCAGTGTTTCATTGAAAAGACAATTTTCCTGAGATCAACACTGCTTAATTATCCCTAGGAATCTGTCCTCAGTTTCTTTTTTTGTTATCACTGTCATGAGTAAGGTGACATGAATTAAACTGAACTGCCACTTAAAAGAAAGCTTCTCCTAGTGCACATAATGATTTCTCATTTTTGTCTGCTCAAAAGCAATCAACTGAAACAGTCATAAAGACTTATTCTTTATTAAGGTCTATGCTTTGCTTTAGGGCAGCCCAAGTTATTTCAAAATTATAAGGCATTGAAGCAGTTTATGATATTCACGCTTGTGTCTGTGTATCTCTTACATAAAGCATCATGAGATGACTGGCTTTTTCTTAGGTATTTTCATCTTATTTTATGTAAGAAAATAGTCTCCCTGAAATACCAGAAGAAAGGTATGGCTCTTTTCTGCTATGGCTCTTTTCTTCAAGATGAATGAAAAGAAATTAAAAAATCAACTAATGCTATCGAAAAATTATGAATATTGGTTATTTTTTCAACCTTGCTTTCATTTAAAATCTAGTGTTGATTTTTTTTTAATTATATAGTAGTAAGTTCGTGTCTTATAGTACAAAAAACTCAGTTGGATACTATAGGATCAATGGAACTCCTAACAGAAGTTTTACTTGCAGATTTTTAAATACCTGCTTTTTTTCCTATTCTTTATTAGAGATCCTCTTTCACAGATGTTTTATAACACCTGTTGGTTGCAAATGCAAATGCATAGTGATTGAATTGTTACTAAAGATTTACTTGTAGTGTATAATTTCTGTGGCCGAGGTATGGAAAACTTTTTTGTAAACTTCTCTGAAACACCAAGAAAGCATCTAAAACTGACTGTATAGACCAGAGCAGGATTTTTTAAAATTAGTTTCTTAATTCCTTACCATTTTTTGTAACTTTAACATGGAACAGTGTCTCTTGACATTCTCACAAAGCTGTATCTCTTTCAATTTTATGTTTATAAATATGTGGAAATGCTCTATGGCATTTTGATAAGACAATGTGTTTGGGCTAACAACTGTTTCTGTTGACTGTGGGATCAAATTACTAGAGGATAATTGATGAAAGATGTGTGAAAAATTGAACTAAAAATTGTATCCTGCAGGAAAATAGGTTGTAAGGAAGGGTGGGAAAAATATACTGTCACAATTTGCTTGGGGAATATTCAGCTGCATTTAGTCATTTTGCATTCAATATGCCATGGAAACTCCATAACAGAAATTTCCATCTGAAGAGTCAGATGTGGAGGTAGGACAGAAAGCACAGTAATGATTATTCAGCACTTAAGAATGAATACACCAGTAGCAATTAAAATGGGTTTATACCTGCTCATTGAGAAAAAACCAGAAAAATCCAGCTGTACAGTAGTGACTCTATCCATTCCAAAGCATTATTCTAATATTAGTCGCTGAATCAGAATTTCTTGCTTTTCATCAACTCCTATTTATAGTTCAAGAATACTGAAATCCAATTTATTAAGTATATAATACATTTATGCTTGTGAAAGCAATCAAAAAACCTCTTAACATTTGTTCCATGTAAATATTTGATTACTCAACATTTGCCTGATTGTACAATAATTGTTCCCTGTAGACAAAAATGATGGGAGTATAAATCAGGAGTACCAGTACCAAACAGATAGCAGGAATAGAAACATATTAAAGTACCTGAACACAGTTATTTTCAAAATATTTTTTACATATATTAGATATATATAACATATTTACCTATATGAAAAAAAAAACCAGAGAAAGTGAGGTTCACGTAAATTATTTCTAAATTCAGATCATTAAATAAGTGAACTTTAAGTGACACAACTACTTCAGAATTAGTAAGCCTTTACTTTGACTTAGAAGAATTCTAAAACTTGGAACACATCTTTGAGTACTGTAAGACTGTGATGCTTTGTCTTCGTGAAGATACACAAGTTGTAAAATTAAAGTTCTTCTAAATTAGGTTAAATTTTCAGTCTACATTAACCCTAATCAGTATGCAGCTTCTTTGTGGTCCTGAAGTTGCTATTGGATGAGTGAAAAGTGATTTTTCTAAAATAATAAACCACAGGATCACAGTATGTTGAGGGGCTGGAATGGACCTTAAAGACCATCTAGTTCCAATGCCCTCTGCCATAGGCAGGGACATCTACCACAAGATCAGGTTGCTCAAGGTGTTATCCAACCTTCCCTTGAGCACTGCCAGGGCTGGGGTGTCCACAGCCTCCCTGGGCAATTTGTTCCAGTGTCTAACCACCCGCAGAGTAAAGAATTTCTTTATTCTTTTATGTCTGACTTAAACTTCCCATCTTTCAATTTGCACCCATTACTCCTTGTCCTATCACTATAGCTCCCGACAGAGTCTCTCTCTCCAGCTTCCCTGCAGGTCCTTCGGATCCTGGGAGGCTGCTGTGGGATCTCTGCCCAACCTGCTGTTCTACAGGCTGAGGAGCCCCGACTTTCTCCACCTGCCTTCTGAGGGGAGGTGCTCCAGTCTCCTTATCAGCTTCGTGGCCCTTCTCTGAACTTGCTTCAAGAGTTCCATGTCTTGACATGGAACCAGACCTTATTTTTTCTTAGAAAAAGAAAATGGATATATAAACTAACAATAGGAATCTTATATTCCTAAAACCAGTTCGAGATAATATTGTAGATTTGTTTTTTTTCAGGGAATTTTCTCCCATCCAAAGGGAAAACGCTGTAAGGGGAAGGGGTTGCCTGCGAGATGGATAGAGGCAATTAAAAAAAAAAATATAGCCAAGCACTCTCACACCACGGTAATGGCTTGGCCAAGGCCAACTAGAATTTGGGAGTCATGCCTGGAGGACGGGAAGCAATTCGAGAGTTGTGGTGTAAATAACCCGAGAGGCAATTGGGAGCGGACTCCAGGACCTGCCTGGGGATGGGGGGCTGGTTGCCGGTCCCTTTTTCGGCTCGTCTCTTTTTCTCGTACAGGAGAATGGCCACTTGTGTTACAGAGGGCATGCGGTTGCTCCGGAGATGTTGCTACACTTCAGCTCTCCTCCCGGGTCTCCTCGTCCCCACTGCTCCCGCTTGCTGCTCCGGGGATGTTTGCTGCAGTTTAGCTTGCCGCCGGAACGTCACCGGGACCAGCGGCTGGCTCTTCTGCCTGTGAGTTTTATGAACACAAGCCACCTGCCCGAGCTCCCACCATCACCCGTGGTGGGCCCCGAGGCCATGGGGCACCCATCGCAGCCTCGCCGGGCGTCACCGCAGCCTCTGCTCCACGCCGGCCAACAGCGCCCCTTGCAGGTTGTGATCGTAACTACACCAAAGGGGAAACTGCTCGACGGGCCGGGAAAGGCTGGTACGGGTTTTCTGTTTGGCGGTTTGTTTTTCTGTTTGTTTGGTTTTGGTTTTTTGTTGTTGTTGTTGCTGTTGTTGTTTTTCTGTCTTTATATATATATATACATATAATCTAGTGTATACATGCATACTTTTTATATATTTGTGTATATATATATATACACTAGAATATATATATATTCTAGCAAAGAACTGTTATTCCTTTTCTCATATCTTTGCCTGATAGCCCCGTAATTTCGAAGTCATGATAATTTGGAGGGAGGGATCATCTTTTTCATTCCAGGAAGGTTCCCACCTTCCTTGGCAGACACCTGNCGTGGTGGGCCCCGAGGCCATGGGGCACCCATCGCAGCCTCGCCGGGCGTCACCGCAGCCTCTGCTCCACGCCGGCCAACAGCGCCCCTTGCAGGTTGTGATCGTAACTACACCAAAGGGGAAACTGCTCGACGGGCCGGGAAAGGCTGGTACGGGTTTTCTGTTTGGCGGTTTGTTTTTCTGTTTGTTTGGTTTTGGTTTTTTGTTGTTGTTGTTGCTGTTGTTGTTTTTCTGTCTTTATATATATATATACATATAATCTAGTGTATACATGCATACTTTTTATATATTTGTGTATATATATATATACACTAGAATATATATATATTCTAGCAAAGAACTGTTATTCCTTTTCTCATATCTTTGCCTGATAGCCCCGTAATTTCGAAGTCATGATAATTTGGAGGGAGGGATCATCTTTTTCATTCCAGGAAGGTTCCCACCTTCCTTGGCAGACACCTGTATTTTAAACCATGACAGATAACAATACCAGCCTTTTATCCAAAACCAGTGATATAGGAAGGTTTTTTAGAGAGTTGGTTGTCTCAATCTCTTTACACCTAATTCATGCAACAACAACTTAGGGCTAGGCAAGAACAGATTTTGAGAGATGCTATTTTTACACTAGAAATTAAGCAGGGTTAAAATATTAGCTCACATATTGTTCTGCAATTATCTATACCTTGTAATTAATTTAATTGACACTTCCTTTCAATGTGTTCCCTTTCACCAACTGGCATTTTCATGGAATGTGAAATGCCCGAGGCACACTTCAGGGCACGCGTATCACATGTACCATTCCCAATGTGTACTTTGAATATGGCAGTCTCTCTTAAAATAACACAAAGTTTAGTTACTTTACTATGAACCAGGTAGTTCTGCTTGGACTCAGAATCACTAAACATTTCCTTTAGTCCTTAGTATCCAAATACCTCAGCACAAGGGGTATGAGATTAATAGATTCTTCTTCCTCACATTGGGATCTGCTTGGAAGGGGTTTTATACTTGCTGACATGCTTTCTACCCCTTTTTTTTTTTTTTGTCTGTTATCTGCAACTCCATATTAATTTTGATTTTATCATTTACAGCTGGATTTATATATGTTTGACCATATTAATTTACTTTCTGTGTAAACAACAAATCTTTTTTTGTCCAGTTCCATATCTCCATTTCTTCAACTGCACACTGAGGAGAGCTTTTTAGCCGTGGAGTCTCTGGCGTGTGCTTGGGCCTCATCTCTTACTGTCTCATGCCTATAGTCCAGCACAGTGTTCTCTGTCATCACTTCTTAATACCTCTGTTGTCATACCAGGGGTGATCATTGTACTTGCCTGACTAACATCATGTACTATGTCATTACTCTGTAGTCAAAGTCATCTTATTTGACACCTAACAACTACTTGTTGCTGTTAATTATATATTAAAAAAGATGGGTTTATCATACTAAAGTAAGTAAAAGGAATTAGCCATAATCACCTGGTCATTAGGCAAGTTGTCATTACAGATAAACCAAGTGAAAACATAGCTCTAGCCAGGTCACAAAAAGTTCAAATTGAGTAAATCTGGCTCCATCCTGAGACTGTGCAAAATCTGCACAAAGCCTGGGGCTTCATAGTGTCTGTGGCAGAACTGAATTACTGGGCTGCAGGACTGTATTTATGGGATGTAAAAGGCACGGGGTCAATGACAGTCCTCTATAATCCCATGAATTTGTACCACTGTAGAGAAAGTAATCCAAGATGCACTGTGACAGTAGGAATAGAATTCTTAGCTGCTTACAGCAAGAAAAATATCTGTAGGGTAATTAAATCTTTGTCCTGTCCCAGAATTATTTCTGCTGGGTTTTTCCTTATAGGATGAATAGTTATACCATCTTCTCAAGGAGTAGGAGATATGGGATTGAAATTCTTGCCTATGTTTAGAAGTACCTTGATGTCTCTAGGACTTCTGATGATAATAGCTTCATGCCCCTGGAATTTGCTTTCAGTCAGGTGAGAATCTTCAGTATCACAACTTTAAAAGCTGTATCTGTCCGACTTTGAGGAAAAAACACAAGAATATAAGACCATTTTCTATACATTTCATAACAGAAATCCAACACACCAGGCTAATTTCAGGTACCAGTAAGCACATCAATCAGAGCACAAAGGCAACCATTTACACCTCTTAGAACATAGTAGCTTTAAGAAAGACTGTGCTGTTTTGTTTTTAGAGAATAAACTGTACCTACATATCTGTAATTTACTTCCAAGAGTGATTTGATCATATGACAGAAGTCAAAGAGCTTGTCAAATTATCATTTTATGTACTAATATGACCCAGATTGCTGGCTATTTATGCAATGTTACATCTGTAAGAAACCTGTGTTCATTATGTCTGGATATCAACAATTAAGTGATTTCTAAAATGTATCACATTTTACAATTTTGTTTTCAGAATGTATTAAGCCATAATACAAAACAGTTAAAAATTGTTAAGGTTTTTTTACATCAATTTTGATAATGCTTTGATGTACAATTTTTTCTTAGCTGTGACAATGTATGGTACAGTACAGGAGCTCAAAAGTGACACCAGCCACTGAGAAAGCATGCACAGGCTACAATGAGTAAATTAGAGGTGGAAATCCAACTGGCTACTCAATATAAAAACCTCCCAAATATATTTAATCAGTTTCTATCACCTCCCCTAGCAAAAATACTTGACATTTCAGTAAGTGTTGTGACAGAGTAAGACAATGGCTTTAATATATTTCATTGATGAAATATCTTTTGAGCTGTGTAAGAAAATATACTGTGATGACAAACCCCCAAGCTGTAGATGGAAAGACAACTCAATCATTCTCTGTACTGCCCACTGCCAGCCTGACAGTGCTACTTTTTAATGCATATTATTTTCTGGGTACTTCAAAGCAAAAACGCATGACAAACCATGATAAATTAATATCTTTTAAAGTTTTTTTCTTTAAAAGAACCCTGAGAACCAATTGTTGCTATAATTGAAATTGGATTATTGCTGTTGTAGGAACCGAATGGTAACAGTCACCCCAGAGGCTTGTTCTGTGTTCACCTCTGTGAACAGAGAATCAGCAGATTTTAACACCTTAAACACAAACTGATTTGTTACACTTTCTATAATTATTATTTTCTGAACTCAGATCAAGGTTCTCTGGACAGACACTGTGCTGTTTTCACATCTTGGTGTTTATTTCAAGCACACTATGGGGGCAGCTGGAGGCTGTCCCAGGATCAGGTGGGATGAGGGGCACCAGGGCCATGGGGCCGGGCTGGGGCTGGTCCAGGGCCAGCCCATGCTGAGACCTGGCTTGGCAGTGCCCATGGCCAGTCTGGGCAGGGCTGTGAGGAGCTGGGGAGCAGCTGGGGTGGGGACTGATGGCCATGGGTGTGAGGGAGCACTGGACATGGTGGGATCCAGGGCCGTGGACAGGGTGGGGACAGCCATAGGGTGAGATACTCAGGGACAGTCAGGCCTGGTGGTGCTCTCAGAGCCCTGTCAACCATTTTACATCACCTGCCTCACCTGTTTTGGCCAGAACTGTATGAATCCCTTCAGTAAGAAAGTTACTGTGCAGCAGCCATCCTTACTGTCAGCTGAAACTGGGAGAGGATCATGTTACTTCTGAACCTCAGATGTGAAATGGCAAGATGAAAGCATTTTGTCCATATGAAAATATGTTTAAAAAACTCTAAGCAAACGTGCAGACTCAAGAGAAAGACATGAGGCAAGTTGGTGACTTTTTACAAAGCTCTTTCTCCTTCCTTCCATGATGACTGCAGGACCCAGAGGGACTTCGGAAGGAAGAGCAAAATGCAAGAAGGGAGTGACTTGTACCAAAAGAGTTTTGTATACTAGTTTTAACCCTGTTATAAAAGGTATGTTCTTTATTAATTGGGTAGTTTGAGCAATAGTGTTAATATTGTAACTTGGTTAATTAAGATGGGGATTTGTCTCTTTTAATTTGACTGCAAAAACATGACCGGGAACGCTGCGCGGGCGCGTGGGTGCATGGGCGGGCAAAAGAAACACAACACTAATCAAAGAATAAATTATTGGCTTAAGAAAAATTCAAGAGGAAAATCCAGAAAAACAAATCTAATTTTTTCATTTCAGATGTTATAGTTCCCAGAATCTATTGCAAAAATCTTTCTATGACATAAACATCAACAAATGCTGCAATACACGTAGAGAAAGGAAAAATAGCTTTGCTAAACTGAATTTCCATGAAGACAAATATTATATAGTGCACCTATAAAGAGAAACAGGGAAGGAAAAAGCCTTGCTCTTCAGGGTGTGTATCATCGAGCTCAGCTAAAACAAAGAAGATCCTAGATCTTCAGGGTTGTACTAAAGATAATTCCTTTATTTGGTCTGGTTTATGATATTCAGTGCTTTAAAAATTACGAACAAGCTTCAAATTATATTTTTGGATGTGTGCACTACTAGTAGTGGTATTTCCTAGAAATTGCTTGAGTCTGAACCACTGAACATCTTTTGCAAATTACTTCAAATCAATTTATATCAGTACCAGTAATATCCAAATTACAAAAAGTTTTGGGTAATGATTGAAAAGAACAAAGCACAGGTGCAAATGCATCTTATTGTTGATACATTCATGCATGTTAATAACATACCTTGTAATATGAGTAAAATCAGGACTTGTGGCAGCTTGTATATATGCTTTTCCTGTGTGGTAACCTCTGTGTAAATAAAAAGTAGTTTGAAATATGATATCCTTCTGTCTTTGAAAGTAAGCTAGTTTACATTCATAAATAAGTATCCAATGTAGTTCCATGGAAAGTTATCACTCAGTGGATGAACACATGGTAACTTCTAATACATGACAATTTTCTGTTTTACGTTGTTTAGATACTAGTAAGTAAGAATACAGGCCATACTTGGAAGATAATTTTGTATTTTGACAGAGCTGAACCTTCCCTATATGCAGTGAATAAGTTAATGACTTAATGAACATAAAACTGTGGGTGTTTTACTACAAGCTAAGGGAAACCAATACAAAAAAAGTTGCAATAGCCAAATGGCATTATTTACACTGGCCTATGGAGTCATAGGTTCTACGTCACTTTCTGCTGTTATTCAATCAACAATTGAAGAACAGAGTGTTGAGAATAACAACAGACTGCAAGAAGGGCCTTTCACTGAGAGCCACAATGAACTCATTTGTTCACTTAAGACATTTTTGCACAAAACATAGCTATCCACTTACAAATTGATGTGGACAAACAGGAATTCTACAGACAAGATAGCACCTGGCAGGCAAAAGTGTGACTTGGTAGTGCTTGACGTTGAAGAAATTTGGACTGCACAAGGTTTTTGTCATGTGAGGAGCAGGCAGATGTACTTGATGATCCATTTCAGCTTGAGACATTCTGTGATTCTATGACATATTGCTGAGATTATTTTCCCTACAAAATCTCCATTATTTAATGGGAATTAGGAACTTTAAATTACTTAATTTCTAAGTAACTTGTGATTTTTGCAGGAGGTCAAAGTAGATCATCACAGTAATGCTTCCTGGCCCTATAATTTACAAATATATAAGAAATAAATATTAATAGGTGTAATATTAAAATCACGCTTCAAGAGTTTTAGTGCTTGTACAAATCACAAAACACTCATAAGTCTTGCTATGAAAATACCTATTGGTGTCTGAAAATAGCCATTAGTTTTTGAACTAATGATAATAAATAATAAACCCAGACTGGTTCTTCTTAAGGAATGTAAATTCTTGGCCTTAGATTTGTGTTCCCTACCCCAGATAAATGAGGAACAGAATTGTTTAAATGTTTGTCTTTCACACTTTCCAATATTTAGCTACTTTAACATTGTATTAGAACAATGAAAAAAGAGCCACAGTACCTAACACAGAGTTTGTAAGTGAAATTTACTGTAGAGAGCTTTGCAGACAAATGCACTGAGCAGAGAGATAATTTACTTGTCCTAACCTCTAAATTTCATATTCCGTCTTTGAAAGTGTTGTTCAGATTAGTGAGCAGTTGTGTCCTACATTTGATCTTGGTATGACATCAAATATCAATGATGATACTTCTAAATATTTTTTGAAGTGCACCACAATACCTGAATAAAAATTCTAGACCCCTTGTACCTTTTCTGACATTTGTCTAAACACTATTCTGCTAATAGATCTGCACTGGCATTTTAACATAATCACTTCAAACCAAATTAAGTTATGGATGAGTGTTTGATTATTTTCCAAGGAAAGTGAATTCAAGAGAGCATGGGAAGTATACTCATTTATTATGCATGCTCTAATTCTCAAAGGCATACACATTTGAGAATTTTCAACTTACAAACTGCAGACTATAAATGTGCTATGAATTGTTACTGTATATACTAGGAACAGAAATGGACCTTTTAGGTCCAGAAAACATACAGTTGTATTTAATATACCAGTTGTTAACAATAATTACTGCTTAAGGAAATGTGAAATACTTTAAGAAATGGCTGATATATAGGAGCTTAACTTTGTGGTGTAAAACATTTTACAGCGTAGTGATAAAGTTGGTAGTAAATAGTAAAGTTACTTAGTAGTAGTAGTATAGGAAAAATGTTTTGTAATTGTATATTCATTCTTACCTTGTCATAGCACCTGATGTTGTTGATAGAGTCCGCTCATATTTGCTTTCTAGACTGTAATATAAATTTTATCTTAGGTCTAAAATAGACACATTACTAATAGGATTGTGGTGGGTCAACCATGTTGGGCCTTCAGGTGTCAAGTAAGATGTTCTCCCACTCACCTCATCAGCAGGACAGGGGAAGAAAATAAGGTGAAAAACTTGTGGGTCGAGATAAAGGCATTTTAATAAAGAGAAGCAAAGGCTGCACACAGAAGCAAATTATACCAAAAATATTTATTCTGTACTTCTTAACAAGTAATGTCCAGCCACTTCCTGGGGAGTAGGACCTCAGTATGCATAGCAGTTACTGGGGAGACAATCTTCATGCTGAGTAAACACTGCTAAGCCATAGACAAGACATTGGTGTGTACCATCTGAGCTACACAGTATCTCTCTGTAAGGACTTCTTGTAAATATGGGACATAATTTACAAAAGCAAATTGAATATATTCCTACATTTTCAAACATTTTAATCAATTTAATATTATAATCACTGGGTATCTAGATTAACAGTCTAATATTAACTATTGTAGAAGATTATCTTACTTTGGGGGAAGAACCATTAAATATTATTTTTCATTTGCATTACTATTTGTAAATTGAAACATTGTGTTTTGCATAGCTGCTAAGTAACAACTACAATGAAAACAGATATTTATCATCGTAAGTGGTGCCATTCTAGTGACTGACTATAGTCCTCCTCTAACATTTTTCTAATTACCTATCTGCATCATCATTTATTTTGAGTAGTTCTCTTGGCAGGTAAACTCTGTTTGAAAATCACTGCTTGTGGAAATAAATCAGCAAGGACAGCAAGATATAGACCCCCTCATTACCATGATATTGATTTCAAGCGAACATTTGTCTTGTTAGTGTTCTTTTAATTGGAATTAGCATCATTACAATCCTGATCAATTACTGTATTGTAATTTCAAATTCTGTTCTCTCCATCTGCCCAATTAACATGAAAGTGTGTTTCGTTTTGTTTTTCTAATCTTAGAAGCTAAGTTGAAGTAGATGCTTAGTTTCTAGAAATTAATCCATCAAACATTTTCAGTATGTGTTATTTCAAATATTAAAATCAGTTCTATTGTACTACAATAACATTTTGTCATGGCTTGATATTTAATAGGAATAATTGAAAATAATTTTTAGAGATGAGCAATTCCAAGATTTTTATAGTATAGAACAGGAGGCGTTGTAGAGAATATTAGTTGATGCTTTCACCATTTGAGAAGTCATACATTCAACAGATCCTCAGGAAACAGCTGATTCTTTGTAGCTCTAGGTCACATTACATGCAGGTTTTGAGTTTAAGGATGTTTTCCATACAGTGAGAAATATCTGTTGTTAAACACTACACATTTCAAATTATAGGGCTATAGTTGGTTCATGACATCCTGACACATTTTCAAGATTGATTTTCCCGCTTTCCTTCACTTTCTTTTCACTTATTTCATCAGTACCTATTAAGTGTTGACTCAGATATTTGATGCATTCATTCAGATAAATGTAACCTCCAGATGAAATTACATTCCCAAAATGTTTTTTTTTCCTTTTTTTAATCTCAAAGTGCATCCATTACAAAAAGGGCAGAGTACAATGTACGATGGAAGTCTTACTGCCTTCCAAGGAAAGCTCCAAAAAACTATAGTGAGAGTTTTTAACAGAGACAGAGTGCCACTAGCTTTCAGCTCAAGAAGAAGAAACAACATCTCGTTGAGGAAAATGGCATCTTTGTTGGAATTCCTGAAAAATTCACAATGATTTTAGTCAAGCAAAATCCCTTTGCAGAGTTTTTGGCAAACTTATGGGATTAATTTTCCTTTTTAAAGCCGATGGTATATTTAGTAGACAGAAGAGTCACTTTCTGTACTTTCACAACCACTAATGATTGTTATGATCTGGCCCTGAAGGCTAGGGTAACTCAGGTTCTTGTTAATTCATCTCTTGGGGCAGATTAGAGTGAAATAACACTGAATTATTTGTGTTTATCAAAACATATACATATATATATATATATGTAGGGTTTCTTTTAGAACAATTTAGTTACAGTGGAAAGGAGATATTGATCATTATTAATAGTAATATGTAATAGTAGTACAAGAGCATGAAAATAACACTTAAGAAAATGTATAAGGAAAAGAGAAAGAATGAATAAGAGTAGAAAGATATCACTGTGTGTGGATCCCATGATGAGACTTGATTTTTGCAATTTAGATGTCCATTGCTCAAAATGATGGTCACGGTCTTGATTGGTTGAGTGTGGAGGAAGGCCAGGGAACAAAGTTCAGTGGGTTGATGTATATTTAGATTCACATGGGAACGCCCAGGTACCTCCCCTGGAGGGAGTTTTACACTGTTTGCTGCAATGCTGCGGACTGTGCTGGTGGAAGGACCCAGAAATAAGTTCTGTGGACACTTTGGGCATCTTCGGTGGTTTATAACACCTTCTAAGTCATGACAGCTGTCTCTTATGTCAGTGTAATTGAGCCAATTATGCCCCATCAGAAGGGATGAGTAACATGAATGCTCCGATACCTTCCCGTGAGGGGGGAGTTTTACAAGCGAGCCAGTTGTGTCAGGGAAGACATTGGCATGGTGAGAACACATCACAGCATCTGCCTCTTACCCACCTCTTTCCTTTGGCTCAAACCCCAGCTTGTTGCTAAAGAAGTGTTGATTTGTTGTGGTCATCCTCAGGTGCCTATGCCCTCTGCACCTGGGCTGTTACTTTTCCCATCGTTGGCAAAGCTCATGGCCCATTGTTTGAGTCATTTATTATTAACTTTACAGTCTCTCAATGATTCCAGTCAGAATGTTATTTTCTCTAGTCATTCAGTACCTATCCAGACAAAGAGTTTCAGTCCTATGGATCTACAATGGAAACTACATCCATCCTAGCAAAGTTAGGTGTCATAATTAAAAAAACTAGAGATGTGGCATCTGGGCTTATTTCTAAGGGGAATGGGAGAAAAGTTGTTTTATGTTTACATTGAGAATCCCTTTCTGTTAAAGTACTGTCTTAGTTTTATATGTTGTAGATCCACAAAATATTCTAAGACACTGATTGAACAGTCTGTTAATTGGCTAAATAGGTTGAAAATGTTTAGAATAAACTAAATATGTATCTGAAAATGCATAGAATACAGAACATATCTGAAAATATCTCTATCTCAGAGCAAAGCATTAAATAATATTGTGAATAATATTGACCTTAAATACCTGCATTTCCTGTCCTCCACCAAGTCTATCCTAATTCCATTATGTACATGGTTTGGTTTTAGTTACTAATTTAGTTACTAATCCATTATGACAAACTAGAGGTTATTGACCATACATTTTTACAAATATGCCATCTTTACACCTTGTCATATTTTCTCCTTGTATTTTTTTTTTACTTTGCTTTATCTTTTACTACTGTAATCTCTTACAATCATGAACTATACTTCACTTAAATTTTGAAAATCCTAACCCTAATCTCGGAATAAGGACATTTACATAATTTTAAATAATAGTTTTGGAGGTTTTTTAAAAAATTTAAGTAAAGTTTTATAACTATAATAATAAAATACATCTGGAAAAAATACTATTTTATGCACCAGTTAAATCACTTCCCCTCAAATGCACAAGAAGGTGCTTTACAAAGTAAATATATATACAGTATAATTTATATACCAGAAACATTGCTGGTTTTCAACTTATAGAACTATATTTAAGACTATCCAATTGGAAATGTCAATCAAATTACATTTTAGCAAATGTGAAAATATAGAAATTTTCTTATATGTTTGAGAAACTAGAGATGATTTTCAAGACTTTCAATTGTTTTTGAAACATTGTGTCAAAATATTTTAATTTCATTAGTCATAAAGATATTGTGTTCAACAATCAGCAGTGAGGATTATTTTCAAAAAATAGCATGTTTCAAACTTTAAATGCAATAATTGTTTTAATTAATAATTTTCAAACATTAAGTTCAGTAATTTGTTTTCCTTTTTAAAAAATCCCCTTCCTCAGTAGATATTTTAAATCAAATTTTAGCATATTTAAAATATTCTGTTCCCTCTGTGATTTAAAAACTAACATATATGTAAGCATGCACATAGATGTATATAATGTGTAATCAAATAGATTTAATTAACTTTAATAAATATATATATGTATTTAGAACAAAATCTAAAAATACAATGAGAACTTAGATGTGTATGAATATAGTCTGAATTTTATTAAGTTAAGGAGTTAAGGTTTTATGCAAATGATTAAATTGTTACTAAGGAGACAATTCTGCACACCAGTGTCTGTTTTGAAAGTTACAGTTTTCAATTAGCAATTTTTTTCTTACCTTTATCTTATTCCATCACAACTCCATCACTTCTTATACAGGATGTGCCAGAGTGCAGCAAAAGCAATGAGATGGTTTTGGATTTTTTATATCGCACACGGTTTGACTAGTAGTTCATAGAAGAGACACACAAGGATCCAAGGAGCTGCTTAACAAAAAAGCTTTTCTTTATTTTCTGAGATATTTTTCCACTTTTTTAGTTTATAAGTTGAAGCACAGTCATTATACAATAAAATGTTTTAGGTTTCATAGAACCACATTTGAAGTTGTACTTTCAAATTCGTACTGTCTTTTGGAAGAGATTTTGTAACCTGTTTTCATTCCATGAACATTTTTCTCTATCAGCTAGACATCAAAGCATTTGAACTGATGCTACAAAAAACAAGTTTTTTCTTCCCTCTTCACTTCTCTTCTCAATCTGTCATTTGCATTTTGAGTCTACTTCAGATATCCTAGTTTTGGCAAATATAGCCTCAGAATTAATGAAACTGACAAAAGTAATGTACATAAGGTGAAATTTCATGTCCTTTTGAATTCATTTGTGTGAAAGTTAAGGCATTTTTCAAATATGTATCTTGAAGTGGAAATTTCAGGGAAATTTCTTAACACAACAAAAATAACACATCTAAACCACACTCAACTTCAAGAAGGAAATCTTTATTAATACTGTCCTAGAATTTCCCATGACATAATTAAAGTTCTAAAATGTTGAAGGCTAAATAAGTGTCACTGATATTTGGGGGTGTGCATATTTTTTTTCTTTTACTAATGGTTCTCTTAAAGAAGTGTACAAAAGAAAAAAAATAGCTCTAGCAATCTTAATTATTGTGCTAAAAGACACAAATTAATCAATATGGAAACATATTTGGAGCTTTTGTAAATTGATAAAGTTGTATGTTGCAAAGATGAACAGAAAGTATATATACATCATTATGAAACAAATTCAAACAATATATTTTCTCTTGGCAATTATGTCAGATCTCTAAATGTAGATAAATATATATGCAGTGGGGCATGTTTGTCTTTTCTTTTTTTTTTTTTTTTCCCTTTTTTTGTCTGTGCATGCAGGTATCAAAAATGACTGGCACTCTTTGTCATGGTGAAGCTGGTATTTATGTTTGCAACTCACATGGAAATGTGTATGGTCTCTAAATGTGCCAGTATTATTTGTTTAATAATTCTAAGAGGCTCAAGAATCAAGTTTGGAGACTTATGATATCCTATATTCGGCAGTACACAGATCTGGAAATATTTTTTACCCTTAAATGAAGTCTGTTTCAATATTAATTTGGGCATATAGCTACACCCCTATATACAAGGTATGGCCACTGAGGTTTAAAAGAATTGTTTTAGATATACTAAAGTATTAACTGTAGCAAGTAAGCCATAGAGTCTTTTAAAGCGAAATAAATCACCCATTTTGAGGAAAATGGGAAAAATTAATATATTTGTTTCTCAGATCATTTTATTCAATCACTTAAAAAAAACCCCAGAACATTAAAAAAAACCGACCAAAACCATTCCTGATTGAAAGACACTTAATCAAATACTCAGATTTCCTGATAAGAAGTGCTTTTTCGAACAGAAGTTTTAAGTTCTACTCCTAGTGCAGAGGAGCGGCACTCACAATTTAATCAGTTCTCATTAAGAAGCAAAAATCTTCTATGTTTTGAATCTGTGCTTTTGATATTGTTTGTATACAAAGCCAGCAGAGTAATTTGTAGTTTCATATCTTGTTGTTGTTAAGATCTCCTTACTTCTTTCCTTATCTCCCTAGTATACAGCGTAAAATATCATCACACTTTTCTTTATCATCCCTTGGTTATTGCCAGGGCAAAGTTAGTATCCTAGAGGGGAAAAATCTCACAGCATTCATCTTTACTAGGTCAATATATACAATTATTTTGGTTCTGTCTAAAGAGAAGGAGATATTTGCATACTTGTTAGCTCAATGATAGAATAGCAACCTGAATTAGCATAAGTATTGGGGAAATTTTTAAATTGATTTGCAAAATGCTGTTTGCCAATGCCCTGTATTGAATGTTGAATATATACCATTCAACTTAGTTTAGTTGAACTGGTGAGGGGAGAGAAGACTCTCCACAGTGTAGGAATTATTTTCATTACAGTGTATGGGCAAGGTCAAGCCAGTTTGATGTTTTACTTCCATCGTGGTCTGCTAGTGCTGTCTTTGAATGCCCATGATCTGGTCTGGTAGTGCCTTATACTACAAAAGTTCTGTTCTAGAGGATGATCAGGGAAGGATTACTACAAGGAAATCATCCTTTTGCTACCCAGGAGCCACAATCTGAAGGGCTGGGTCGATAAAGAGGAGTTAACTGAGTCACCTAGGAGGTTATATCACTCATTAAAGGCTGTAATGAGCTTTAGAAGCAGATTATCTTCAGTCAGATCTCCATTGCTACCATGGCCTACTCTAGTCCCAGAACTGGTACTTTGTTTCTAATTCAGAAGCAATTAAAAAGATAGATAGGAAGAATTATCTTATTTCTTGACATTCAGCAGGGAAAAAAATAGTATTAATTCTGCATTATTTTTATGGATGAAGGACACAAAAATATAATGTAAAAAGAAAATTACTAATAATATGAAAAAAAAATTCCATTAAATAAATTTCATAAGCTTGCATGCAAAAAACTACAAGATGTAACTCAGTCTCCTCATATTATTTTTCTCACACAAGATAAACAAATTTAGGCAGATATTTTAGTTAAAAATACAAACTGGGCAACAAGACTTCCTTCATACAGAGCTAAAGGATAAGATTACTGAAGACAGTGATGTACTCCCGCAACAGTTACATTTTTATTTAGTAGAAATAAAAATGGCACATTATTTTTACAGCACTTACATTTTTAACCTAATACTAATTAACTGTTCTTTGCAACAAAGATTTGCCCCAAAAGCATGAGATGGTGTAAGTACAGAATAAATTTATTATTTCCACATAACAGGTATGCTCATTTGTCTTATTCAAACTCAAGCCCAATAGTCTACATACCATTTAGAATATATAGTTTTTAAAAAATTGGTTTACATTAGTATTTATTCAAAATCAATTTAGGAATAAGCGTAGTTTTATGACTGGAAATACTTGAAGTGCTGAGAGTTTGTAGGGATTTTTTTCTTTTCTGTTTTATAGTGAAATTAAAATGCTAGACTTTTTAAAAGTGTCCATGTCCATAAATGCTTAGCATCCCTACTAGTGCAGAAATCTCTCTGTAAAAGGCTTTTCATCCACTTTGGTATTTTCAAATATTTCTTTTCTTTTTAAGGAGATAGCTATAACCACAAAAAACAGGGCTTGAAAAGCTTCTGTTGAATCCGCTTATCAGGCAAACATCAGGCTTAAGGATATATTTGCAATGTAAATTTGTTTATTTAATTGGTTTAAGAGGAGAGAATTTTAGAATAGATCATGATTATATATTATTTTAGTTCTGTAGCACTTCAAAAATAAATTTTATGGGACTAAGATATCAGAAATGGCAAATGAGCACAGACAGTTCCTTAATTATCTTCTGTAAGATTTAAATTATATGCAGCAATGGGAATAATCTGTATATGTTCTTATATTATATATTACCTGAGAGATTATCTTGTTAGGGAAATATCCCAAAACATTAAATGGATTTGAAAGTGTTTGAATGTTTTTAGATTTAGAAAAAATTTTTGGTATTCTGAATTTTTGGTATTCTGAATGTATGGCAATTATGCATTATATTTGAGAGAGGGCCAAAAATCTGAGCAGTGGACATTATTTTGTTCCTATTCATGGAACAACTGTGTTGGTTTTGCCAGAACTTCCAATAAGTCATGACCTATTTCATTCGTGAAAATACTTTAAATGATAGAATCTTTACAGTTGGAAAAGACCTCCAAGGTCATCAAACTCAACAGCTAATGCAGCACCATCATGTCCACCACTGAATCATGTCTCCAAGTCCACATCCACAAGCTTTTTGAACTCTTCCAGAGTTGGTGATTCCACTGTTTCCCTAGGCAGTTTGTTCCAAATAATATGTCAAAAAAATGTTTCTCCCTTGTTTCATAGCATAACATTGATTTAAATATCCCAAATTAGTAAACAGCTTAAGTAGCAAACAAGATAATAAAATAATTTCAAATCCACATTAGTTGTTAAAAATACCTTGGTTCTTTATTATACTTCAAAGTTATAATGAAATGTTTTGTAAAATTACTAAAAGGCTAGTTAGCAAAGATTTCAACATTGTACCTACCCTGAAGGCTACTGAGTGGAGTACTTTGGGTGAACACATTAACAGCCTTCTGGTATGTGTTCCCATACTAAATCAAGCCAGAGAGATCTAAATTTAATAAGAAAATGGGACCAGCATTTGCTAAAGTTACTTAAATTAATGGAGAGATATATGTCAATGCCAATGACTGTTGAATAACACCTATTAAGTCATGAAGGTGATTTTTTTGTCATTGAATGTCTGCTAAAATAATTGATAGTGTTTAAATTTAGCTATCTTCATAGGATTTTAAATCAATATATAATTTTCAGCAGAAATAAGATTTGGGTGTCTGGTGTTGATTTAAGCAAAACCAAAGCTACAAATATCTTTTTATCCACAATTTCTAGTTACTGATTTAGGTTATTTATATAATGACTCGCTCTAAATTCGTTCTATTGTTTCTTTCAGATTGGTCTTTTTTTAATTTAAATTGTGCTAGTCTAAGTTACAAATATTTAACTATATATGCTTGATTTATCATTTTGTTTTTTCAAATCACATAAATTTTAAAGTAACTAGTACATGAGGCAGAAGCTAGTACATAATTAATCTTTGTTGGTAGGCTGTTGAAGTTTTTTGTCACAAACTACTAAAATCTTGATGGCAAAAGAGAGAGAAGGAAAAAAATATAAAATTCATAATTTTTCAGTGTTTCTTCAGAAGAATAAATTTGTCTAATTTTGATTGTCTAGTTTGTGGTCTACTCATATTAAGTTTTATAATTTTTTTTCTTTCCATAATTTGTCACTTTTCTGTCATATTTGGGAAGGTTATGTTGGTAAAGGTTAAGGAACTGGCATCCTGTTTTCTCTTTAACACTTTTCCCCTGGCATAATGAACATCTTTTCTCCACTTTTGCTATAGTCAGCACTGACCGGGATCTAATAAAGCAAGGTCTTTAACAGCTCAAAATTGTCCCTGACATTGTCTTGTCAGTTGTATTAGACCTTGAATGGTATAGACTATGAAAATCTTTCAGAGACGTTTTGACAGAGTGGCAGAATGTTTATAAAACTAGCAAAATTTTATATCACTTTAAGATAAATAAACTATAATGAAAGCTACTTGCCAGACTATTGGATCGTACATGCTACAATATTTATTTCCAAGGTTAATGGTTGTTGACTTTGCCGTATAATGTGCATTGACAGTGAGAATTCATTGCCATACAAAAGCTTAAAGATCCTCTCATAGCAGTTTTAGATCAGCAGCTTTGTGTATGCTTTTTCTCTGCTTTCTAAGCAATAAAGTGTGCTCTTATATTCATGAGCACAGTATTTGTCAGCTAAGTTCTGTAAAGCCTAAGGACGTGTATAAATTTGAAAGCACTGACATGCGAAGAGATATTTTTTTTAATGTGCCACAGCAAAAGTATATAAAATATATTTTTAGACTCTTCATGTATGCGCTGTTTGTGCAAGAACACAATTAAAATGAAGCATTTACCAAATCTTCAAAAGAAAATATGTCAAGAATAATGGGAGAAAAGGCAGATTTTCCAAACTTATTGCTAAAATTAATATCAGTTTGAACACGAGCAAGTTACTCATGTTTTTAAAAACATGATATCAGTTTCTGTAAATTAAACACTGAATTCAATAATATAAGTCAAGATGCATCAGTGGATGTTCATGATTTTAATTTTTTTACTTTATGTAAATGTCAATTTGGCCATTTGTCAGAGAGAGAAATCCACTCAGATTTTGTTCTGTAGTAGTAATTTCTTCTGCTATTGATAACACTGTCTATCATATAGGAGGATGAAAGAAAAGCAGTTTCTAACTTTAATTTTCATTTCTTCTGAAAAGGAAAGATGAAAAATATGTATCTCAGCTTGTTTTGCATTTTTGCAGGAATATTATATGAAGAAGGGAAGAGATGCAGTTATCAATAATAAAACTGAAATAATTTGTTTGAAGTGACAGTGTCCCATAAAAACAAACATACCAATCATCTCCATCATCATCACTATGAAATTTGGGAAAGAAAATATTTCTGATCCTTCGTTCTAGAAGGCTGCATAAACTTTTATACAGGTAAATTATGCCCTTAGTTAAAATAATATTTTCAAAGGAGGACATTTTCTTAGAAGTCTAAAAAAAGCTATTAAGTATTTAGAATGTGTCCAGCCTATTAAGGTATGAGTTCAAAGAACATAGTAATACAGAAAATATGATGCCATTTTGTGTCCAGTGGTATGATACTTTTTCATTCCTTGTCGCTGACTTTACTGGATAGTATAATGAAACCAGCATCACAACCAGACTCCCATAGAAAGGTGTGCTGGGAGTTTTAAAATTTTTTTGCAATATTTACATGTAGTTGGAATCTAAAAGAGCAGAATTTCTTATCCATTTACTAATGGCCACCATTATTTCCATTAATTCCATTTAACGTGGGAGTTCGCCTCATGGGAGTTTTACCAATAAAATTTTTGGTAAATTTATTGAGTATCCCTTAAGTTTCCTTTCTGTTGCCTAAAAGTTAACCTTCTCAAAAGAGAACATACTTTAAAACAAGAAATATTAATATGTATATTAAAAAAGTAAAATTATATATTTTTATTCATAAGTCATGAAGTAATTTTGTTAATTTTAGGGATTTTATCTAGTCAAAAGCAGGATTAAGAATGGTATATTCCAATAGTTGCATTTCTATAACCTAAGGACAGACAACCATCTGGGACTTCCTGGCTAAACTTGTGCCCTTCACAAGCACATTTTGTGATTATAGATGGTCTCTTAGATATTTGTACTCATGTCCATCTGTTCATATGGCATTGTGCCTACATGCAAGTCAGTCTTTTCACTAATTCACTGGTGCCGGACATCGGTGAGTTTAGATTGGCCATCTGGATAAAATTGCAGTTGCCATATTTTTTAGCTGCACATAGCTGCCTCAGTGTCATCGGTTTCATGATGGACTGACATACTGCTGGACATATAATTGCAGAGTGATGAAATTACACCTTCCAATCAGTCAATTAATACTCATGAAATTGTTTAAAGGAGTAATAAATCCCTCTAAATCAGAGTAATCTGGTGATCAAAAAAAAAAATTCACTTCCTCCTGTAATCCACTCAACACCATGAGAAGTTATTATTAGCTGGAACCAAGTGTAGGCCAAATGAGAAGTATTTTGAAAGAATGCTTGCACTTGGTCTGTCTGGGATGAAGTTATGAAGTTGTTTCTTCGCAGGAGTCCATACAGTGCAGCACTTTGCATTTGCTCAGTAACCACCATTGCTTTGGTTACTGCTGTGCCTGCAGAGCATCAAGACTTTCCCTCTTCCCTTCCTCCCTCAAAGTGAGCATGCCGGGTAAGAGCTTGGAAGGGAGCACAGGTGAGCTGACCTGACAGGAGGGGTATGTGTGAACAGACATCGCGCTCAGCAATAAAAACTCGGGGAAAGGAGGAAGAGAGGTTTGTTGTTGTGGTGGTTGTGGCTTCCTAGGACATGAGGTTGCTTCCTGCCTATGGGAAAGAGTGAATTAACGTCTGATCTTGTTTTGCTCACACATGCAGCTCTTGCTTTTCTTATTAAACTGTCTCTATCTTGATTCATCAGTGTTTTCACCTTCCTTCTATCTTTTCTTTCCATCCACTGGGAGAGAGGAATGGGTGAAAATCAGGGTGGTTTGCTGGCTGCTGGCTGGGGTCAACCTAGCACAATTCTGAAATAGCATTTATAAGCAGAAATTTTCTTTGGAAAATATGAAGACTATTAAAATTCACAGGTGTCAGTGGACCATGTCTGATTCAGGAAAGTTAACATGTCCAATAAAACATTTTTTCAGAAAACAACTGATTTTTGACTTGCAAGGATTCTTCTGAAGATGTGGACCTTTGGTTTTCAGCAGCAGAACAAAAATAACTAATACAAAATATGAAAACTACTAATGCAGAATTTTTGTAGTTTTTTAATTAACTGAGTGAAGAATAAATATATTTATGCCTTCAAGCACAAGTGACTGACACATTCTTAGAGCTGTGATTGAATACATATATGTATAAATCTACTGTTTCTCCTTCTATACAGTGCATTTTTTCCTATTATTTTGTGGCAAGTTGAGAGATGAGGTATATGCATGATCCAAAAGAGACTTTTTGAATGAGATAAATAAGTTATAATTAATTATCAATAATGAAAGAAGAAAATATTAAAAAATCAAACTGAGGAGTGAGCTGGATAAGTCAATGAGTCCTGGAAATGAAAATGGGAAAAAAAAAGAAAAAAGCAAAAACATTAAAACAAATGGCCATTGTGATTGCAATGAAATCTCTGTGCTCTGAATTTTAATTTAGTATATTTACACTTCAGATCTACATAGCAAGGCCATTTTTTCATGGACTTTTCTTTTAATAGAAATGGTTAAATTCATCTTATGTTTCTTAACTTTTTGTATAAAGGTTCAGAAGATTAAAGAAAAA
The DNA here is from genome assembly GCA_013397155.1 of Irena cyanogastra. Taxonomy (NCBI): domain Eukaryota; kingdom Metazoa; phylum Chordata; class Aves; order Passeriformes; family Irenidae; genus Irena; species Irena cyanogastra. Next base: position 27,947 of record VWZV01008000.1, read on the forward strand.
TGGATCAATTTTTTTCTCTATGTGTAATCATGATAACCAAACCAACTGAAGTTTTTCCTCATTGCTTCTAGTGATAATATAAGTGAAACAATGGTGGGATCATCTCAAACTCTAACCTCAAACATGAAAATATTAAGAAGAAAAAAAATGCACATAAATGTCCAACTAAGTCTCAAGCTTATTATGCAAAGTGAAGTAGCATAACATCACATATATGGAAAAACCTGAAAAATAAAGCTGTATCATTTGTAAGGCACATAAAGAACCTTGGAATATCAATTTATTCAGAAATCTGCATCTACTTTTCACTCATAAATATGCATATTAAATGCATGGCATTAATGCCCATTTGTGTAATATTTTTGACTCTGATATGCTAACTCAGTCAGTGCAGCCTTCATAAGGAATATCTGGATGAGCTTTGGTGCTCTTGCAGTATTACTCCATGCTCGCAACATCTACTACACATTTTCTCTTGCTGTTGTCAGGATCTTTAGGAACTATTTAAACATTTGTGACATTCACCCATTTGTAGTAAAATGTAGTACACCATATTTGTGTGTAGTGCCACTTCAGAATTTTACTACAAATGGATGAAGGAAATTATTACTAATGTGGCATTCATTGCAAATCTTTAAGTGGAATTACCTAAACTATACCAGAAAGGAGTTTGAAACACATGTGAAAGAAAAGAAGAAAAGAAGGAAAACATTATAATTGAATTTCTGCTACTCTGTGAATTGTTTTTACAAGAAACTGCTGAATTTTTTTCCATGTTTTTAATCAGTTAACTCCAAATACATTATTCTAAAAACAATGTTTTATGACAGAGAAACATCTGAATTTATGTAGAGAATGAGTTCTAAGTGAGATTGTGATTAGTATTAAAAACAAATATTCAGTACAAAAAAAACATTTGGAAAATGTATTGTAAAAGTAAGGGTTAATGGATATTAGCTTGCACTAAAATATAAGTCATAAAAGTTTTGTCATGTTCTGAATAAAAATGTATATCCAGGCTGAAGCATGCTTAATATTATTAAAAGTAGAGCATGTTACAGCAGTAATAAACCTCCACTAAAAACATGCATCAAAAATATCTGTCTATTCAAGTGTTCAGAGGACTCCATTAACCTTCAAAGTTGCAGATACCTTCAGGTGTCTTTAAATTAATTTATTTTTCTGGCAAAGATGAAAAATGGAAACATAGCCAAGGTTCTACTGTATGGAAATTGCAAAGTGTTGTCAAGTTATTATTTCAGTGACAGGTGATTTTTTTGGCAGAAAATACTTTCTTCCACAAGAATTCTGCAAGCATATAAATGATTGTCAAAATTTGCTCGGTGTTCAAGATGATGGGTCAGCAAACAGACTTTCTAGCTACAGAAGGAATTAAACATGGGTTCAATAAAGGATGGGAAGGGAAGCTCGAAGTACGTGATGAAATGGTACTAAAGGAGAAAACACACATAAGTGAAGGTTGCAAGGGGATTTTGACATGACTGCTTAGAAGGGTATGTGCTGAAAGACTTGCCTGGATTGTCTGTATACAAATGGACAGGATTTGGATAACAAACAGCAAATGTAAGTGCAGGGCCATGACATTGCCAGAAAAACAAAAACTTGGTGAGATAATACACAATTCAGGCATTGTCATAGGTAATTAAATGTGATTAAAGCATAATGAGGATAATTCCAATTTAAAGTTTCCTGTAGATGATAAAATAGGCTGAAGGTCTTATCTGCACAGTCCTGGAATGTAACAGAGGTCACTGTCATTTGTAATCAAATTATCACACCAGATTTGCAAAGTATGGGTGGAACAGTGATGAGTTTGATTTGCAAAAAATCTGCTATGTAAAACATTGCTTTGAAAATTTCACATTATTTTTCATTCACTTGATTCTTGGGCACATTTTTTCTAGTACTGGGATATATGTTAAAAAATTATGGTCTAAAATGTTCATATTGATGCATAAAGAAATAAAACTTTGGTCTAAGAGAAAACTGATGGGAAAATGCAAATGTGGCTAGCAAGAAAATGCTATGATTCTTGAATTCTACTAAAAATTATAATTTTACCTAAATAGTTTAATTATTTACAAGCATTTTAAAATAGATATTAGCTTGCATTTTTTATATTTCTATGAAATTATGCACCCTTTTCAGAGTGATGGAATTCCAGAGGATTAATATCCCAGAAAGGAGGAAAACTATTGAATTTTAAATAAATTCTGCTTTTTATACCAAAGCAACTCCATTGATTTCAATATATTTTTATCTGCAAAATGTAAGAGAGGGTTTTCCTACATTTTTCTTGAATTATAAAAGGTAATTTAAGACTGATAATGAAAATTCTCATGTTCTCTTTCTTTTCCCTTCCTTTCCAAAATTTCTTTCTGAAGCGTAAATTCTTTCATCATTTTACAAAAGGTAAGCTTTTGTTGATAAAAATCAGTGCTCTAAACACAATAGCAATTTCCATAAGTATTCTGCTGTGAGCTTCTTGTACACTTCAATTTTGGTGTATTACATAGCAAAGATAGAGTTGGAAATACTGTACTTAGCTGCAACTGGACACTATTCTTACCCTTTTGTGCATATCAAACTTTCTCAGACTCAGTGATATTAATACAGAAGTTGTCAGATTATAGTTTTTGCTTTCCTGTAATCCTTTTCTTTCTCAACACATCTGAATGGCAAAGGCAAACCTGAGTGTATGGAGAAAAGATACACGTGTGTATGAACATGCTGTGCAGTTAATCCGAGTGAAGGAAGAAATTAACATTTTCTAACTAAGTAATAGCCATTTCTAGAAAGTGATTTATTCAGGCTAATCTTCCTCCCAGTCGGGGGAATTTCAAGCTGAAACAGTTTAGGTTTAATTTAGAATTATGGGTTAGTTATTAAATACCCGTAGAACTAAAACTGAGGGACATGAATCAAAGTCCAAGGAGTTTCAAAAGGCAGAAGTAGTATTATTCTGCCCAGATACAGGCAAAGGGCCTGATATGAACAAAGCAGATACAAAAAGTTCAGGAGAGCACAGTTAGGGAGTTAGGTATTGTTCTGTCTTCATCGAAATTTCAGTCCATGTTTCGCCAAAGTGTACATTTTCTCAAGATAAAATTTAGTACAGTGAGGTAAGTAGAAACTCTCTCAGTAGGGCAGAAATTAATTCATGATGTTTGATTTCCTTTAAGTGTTTAAACAGTTTGATAGCTTGCCTGAAATTATTTTGTATCTAATGAAAAAATCCAAGTTTGTTGTTTTGTTTTCCACAGTACTGCAGAAAAGTTAGTGGACAGCTTTCCACTGATTTCAATAGTGTCTGAAAGCAATATCAATGACCTGATCATCCAGGCCATTTCACACATGAAAGCATATTGCCTTCAAGGAAAGATCTGCATATAGAAATATTTGAGAATTGAGTTTGAAATTGAAAAATTACTTCAGATTTCCAGCATATTTATTTTAATATAATCACAGAATAAATTGAGTTGGAAGTGACCCACAAGGATCATCAAGTACAGCTCCTGCTCCTGCACAGCGCCATTTCAGAGTCATACCATGTGCCTGAGGACAATGTCCAAACACTTCTTGAACTCTCTCACGCTTGGTGCTGAGACCATGGGGGGCCTGTTCCCTCTAAGTGAAGAACTTTTTTCTAATATCCAACCTAAACTTCCCTTGACAACTTCTGGATATTCATTCAGGTCCTGTCACCGGTCACCACAGAGAAGAGATCAGTGTCTGCCCCTTCTCTTCTCCTCAGGAAGAAGTTGTAGACTGCAAGGAGATTTTCCCTCAGTCTCCTCTTCTTCAGGTTGAATAGACCAAGTGAACTCAGCTGCTCCTCATACAGCTTCTCCTTAAGGCCCTTCACCATCTTTGTAGCTCTCCTTTAGTTGTTCTCTAATGGCTTTGTATCCTTACACTGTGTGACCCAAAACTGTCCCCAGCACTGAGGTGAGGCCACCCCAGCTCAGAGCAGAGCAGGACAATCCCCTCCCTTGCTCAGCTGGCCATGCTGTGCCTGATGGTGCCCAGGACAGGGCTGGCCCTGTTGGCTGCCAGGGCACTGCTGACTCATGTTCAACTCTATGTTGACCAGGACCTCCAGGTTCCTTTCCATAGCTCTGCTTTCCAGTATCTCATTCCCCAGTCTGTACATATATCCAGGCTTGCCCCATCCCAGCTGCAGAATCCAGCACTTTCCCTTGCTGAACTTCTTATGGCTGGTGATTGCCTAGTTCCTTAATTTGTCATGGTCTTTCTGCAGGGCCTCTGAGGGATCCAGCTGGAGCAGCAGATCCCACACAATTTCACAATCAACTGGAGGCTGTCATTCTTGCAGTCAGGGTCCTCTGCCTCAGGGTCCTGAGATCCCTTCAGTCTGTCATCTGTGTTTTAAGCAGGGGTGAAGAATGCATTAAATGTCTCTGCCTTGTCCATGTCTGTGTTTGCGAGATGACCATTCCCATCCTGTAAAGGGCTGATGTTATTTTTACACTGCCTATTGCCATTAATAAAGAGTTGAAATAATTCTTTGTATTGTTGCCCACAGTTCCAGCCAGCTTCAACTCCAATTGAGCATTGGATGCACAAATTTCCTCCCTACAGTGGCAAGCAGCATCTCTGTATTTTTCCCGTGTCACCTCACTTTACTTTCATTGGGCATACACCTTCCATTTTTGCCTTATTTCCAAGAGAGGATCTCTGTTCAGCCAGAGCAGCCTTCTGCCTCGTCTGCTTGACTTGTGACATTTGGGAATTGTCTGGTTCTCTGCCCCTAGAATGTGATGTTTAAAAGGTGACCAGAACTGATGGACTGCAGCATCTGCAATAACATTTTCTCAGGGGACCTTTCTAATTCCCTCAGCAGCTTGAAGTCTGCTCTCCTCATGTCCAAAGATAAGGTTTTGCTCGCGCTTTTCCTTCTGTCAACACGGATTTTAAACTTGATTACTCTGTAGTCACCGTGGCCAAGATGGCCTCTGATGTCCACTTCTCTCGTGAGATCCTCTCTGATGCCATACAGGAGATCAAGGAAGGCATCTTTCCAAGTCAGCTTCCTTAGGACCTGTTCCATAAAGCTGTCATTCAGGTTTTTTAAGAATCTTCTGGCCTGGGGTTGTACCAGCGGTGTGGTGCTCCTAGAGAATTTCTGGTGAGTTGAAGTCCCCAGTAAGGACAAGGGCAGTTGACTTGGAAGCTTCACTTAGTTCTGCAAGTAATGATTCGTCTGCATTATTGTCCTGGCTAGGAGGCCTATAGTAGACTCCCAATGTGTATGAGGATTTTTTATGCTAAAAGTTAATTTTTCATGGTGTATAGAATTGCCTAGCGGGGCAGAAGTACTAGGTATAAAATTGGTGAATGGGGTTGAGAGAGAACCCTATTAACACACCTCCTCAACAAACCCATTGTAATATAATTTAGTGTGCAAAGGTAATCTGTTTTACTATGGCACCTAAAGATATCCTTGAGATTTGGCAGTTGGGGTTCCCATCTATGGAATTTAAAAATCAGAACCTGCTGTGTAATTCTATGGCTGATTTCATGGCATTGGGCCCACATCCAAGAGACATGGATTGTGGAATCCCTCACACCTCTACTACCTATAAAAGAACACTCCAGTCTTTGGGAGTTATGAGGTGGGGGACTGTGGCTAATGAGAATTGGATTTGTGTCAGTATTAATTCCTGATTTTTTTTGTTCGTAACTTTGTTAATATTGAAGAATGTGATTTTAACTACTCAGATCCAGTAATATCCTATGAATTGTTACAATCTAATCACACCCTATGATTATACTCCTGATGCCCACTTTTATTTTTCATTTTGGTAAGCACATTGTATTGGACAATAATTTGTGTTGTCTTTCCTCTTTCTTCTCTCTTTTGTCTTTTGGTCCGCCATGTGAAAATCACCGTCCTCGAAGAAGATTTGGAGTGAGTAGCAGAAGAGGAGAAATTAGCAAATGTTTCAAGTCACTGGGGTGGTGTGAGAGACTGGACTGTTAATCATTGTTGATTCAAAACATTCACCTGTTTGTGGAGATGCCAGGCTGCTATGCTGAGGCCCGGGTTGTGCCCCCCATGGGGGTAGGTGACCTTTTGGATGTGCAATGGCTGATACACAGTGGGCTAGACTATCATCACGAGGAGGCTACAAGGTGGGCTTTGAGGCAGATAAGAGGCAAATCCTGTAAGGTGAAGATGTTTTGCTACTGTTAATTGTACAGGGCTTCCCTCGGATTACTGCTCTTTCCAATAAAATTTAATATAGCGGTGTCATTTTCACAGATGTGAAGGTAACTTTTGACATGTACTTACAGTTTATTCACTTAAACTTACAGTGCCTTAGTAATGAAGAATTCTATATAGAAAATAATGGTTGCTGTCCTGTATTCCAAACATAAACAATCATGTGTTGTATTTATAGCTTTAAAAATACTTTCATATTCATATTAGTTTTACTAATTTTTATACATTTCTTGAAATCAGTTACTTAAGTAAAAGAGATAAGCTTAGCAAAAACATATAGCACAGATTTAAATAATTACTCTGAGCAAATATTGCCATTTTCTTCTTCAAAGTAAATTAAAATGTCAAACTGATTTGTGATAAAAATTTATTTGCTTTATTCATGTGGTGCTCCGTGACAACAGGAAAGAAAGAATTAATATGAAAAAACATGAGCTGCATTTTAGTTTTAACTTTGATAATTCTGTCATGTTCTGAGTGCAAAGAGAAAATCTGAATATAGAATTTACCTTTAGCCTAACAAATATTTAAGTGGTCCAAACTATTAATACAGATAAATATTAATGCTGTTAAAATGCTTCTATAAAAGTTTTCTTGTATCCTTGCTTTTATATATGCTTTCAGTGTTTCTCTGGGCTCACCCCCAAGCATTCTTTATGAAGATTTAGGTGGGGACAAGTTGCCAATTAGCCTTTAGCATCCTGGGATCTTTGCTAGAAGATGAGGAGGGATCCTTCCTGCACAGTCGTGAAAATTGAGTCATGAGAAAATTGACTTTGCTAAACAAGGTTAACTGTCAGCAGGACAGCTGACCTCCATTGCTTGGCCTATGACTTTAGATGGGATCTGTTCAAAATGTAACTTGTATTTCCATGTGATGCTTTTTTGGCTATTACTAACTTATAATTTTTGTAATCATATGTTCTTTAAAAATACCTTGGAAGATCAAATATTTTCATCTTCTTGGTTTAGAATAATAAGACTTGGAGAGAATGTTCATACATAAAGGTCTTCATAGAAGAAATGCACAGGTGTTGAAAAGAGGCATTAGCTGTGTTTTAGAATTATTAAACATATGTTTATTATGAAGAGGTAGTATGTAAACTGCAATTATTAAAACATTTCACCAAAAATGGAAATGGTTCTGTTTCAGGTGAGGTAAAGCAGTAGCACACTGTTAGAAATTTGTACCTTCTTTTTATTGGCTCAGCACATATTTTTAATAATTTTTTCTGTGTTTTGTTCTCTCTTTATTCATTATACCTTTTTGTATCACACCATTTGACTAAAACAAGTATTCGAAGATATAATAGTCGAAATTCTTAATTGATTTTTCACTTTTTTTTTTTTTAACATAAGGCTACACCTCAGATGCTGCAGATGATATGCAAGATTCCCTGTGTTAGGTCCTGCTTGAAGTCATTGCAGGAGGTACTTGTCCTTGCAACATAAACAAAGGGAGAAAATAAAAGCAAGAACTTGAGGAATTAAGTTCAATGACCAAGGTCACTGAAGAACTTGCCTGGGACAATAAAAGAATCTAGATTTCCTCTTACCCTGTTACAACTTAATGTTTTATCATTCAATCACAATACTGTTTTTTATTACAGTTTTTTTAATAGATTCTTGCAATATGGTATAAATAATTTTGTTTACAAGAGCAGAATTCTCACCCTCTCACAACATCAATGTGAAGACTATTTCAAACCCTCTACACCCTGACAGTTCCTTGAAAATGCATAAATATTTGAAAAAGTGTCCCTAATGCAGTTACATAGCTGTCAAACCTTTACATTCTAGAGAAAGAGCTCCTTTCTTTAAACCTTGACTGTTCTCAGAGAATTTTAGAATGATGTCAGTGTCCCAGCTGAGTATATAACATCTTACTTTGATGATTTAAAGCCAACAAATCATCGAATCCAGCATTCTGAGACACCTCATGGACAATGTTTCTTTAGGAATGAGAACATTTGCAGTTTTGCAAATCTGAGTAGAATGGACAGTACATAGTACACCAAAGTACAGCAAAGCACACATTCATTTAAGTAGTCATATTATCTTAAATTTTTTTTCTTTGAATTTGAAGGCTAGTGCGAGCACAGTGGGAAGCATCCTAAAAATATTTTTTTTAATGTTTAGATCATGTTAGATAATGTTTTCGGATCTTCACTCTGCTTTGCTTCGAAAACCAAAGTTTCTAGGAGACAATCTAAACCTTTGAAGTGAATATATTTGGAAATCTTTTTAGGTTTCTCAGTTTTTTCTTTTTAATTTTCATTCTGTTTTGTAGACTTAATAACACAGTTAATAGCACAGTTATCATTGCTAACCGTGAAAGAAGAAAATACACCTTACTCCAGTCATTTCCATGTTTAAAAAACTGGATAAAACATCAGAGTAACTGGGGCAGGAACTCTAATACCTATTAAAATGTGTCTGCATTTGATTTTAATTTTAGATATTCATGTGCATATCCAATGATTGATCCAAGACACCCAAACAAACTAAAAGAAAAAAGGTTGTTTTTCACAGATACTAATATCTAGATGTGACTATCAATGACTGGAAATGGTTTGCAGATTTGAGTTATGAAGGTCTCTACTATTTTATTTGTTTACAGATATATGCTTGTGGAGAGTGGAAACTGATGGAAAAAAATGTTAATTGAAATCAATAAAGAAAGAAAATAACAAGCTGGAAAAGATGCCAAACAAGAAAATTTAGAAACATTGATAAAGTGTCAACACCAATCAGCATCAATATCAAGTCTTCACAAAGTTACAGTGTCCTTGTTTTGGTTGATTTATATTAACTCCGTTTGGGATTAACTTAAAGGCATTTTGGCTCAATTGACTTAAATTGACTCAAAGGCAAACACTGAAGGAAGTTTTAATCTGATACCTCTATCTCCACAAAAAGCTGCAGTATCATTTGAGTGAAAAAGAAAGTTTTCAAAATTTTAATGCATTATTTTCAAGGGATTTTAGAAATATTATTCTAATTCATAGTAGTTTTCAATTGTAGTTAAGAACCTCTTTTTTCAAGTTCTTTAAATAATGTCCTTATTATCCTTCAGTTAGTGTGGATTAAAAAAAAAATCAAGAGAAATCAAATGTATACCTATCAATCCTTACCGTTTTTTGACTAAGTTACTAAAGTTTCATGGAACCTTTGATAGTGAATATTACCCTCACTGACTTTTTGATCATTCTTTCAAGAATGAAGGTAATTGTGCACTAGAATACCAAATCATTTTCCCAGGAGACATCCCAATTAATCCCTTGTCCCAGACTTGTCAGCTATTTATAGCAAGTAATATTGAATTTTTTTTTATAATTTTTTTTGTGGCATGAATGCAGATGGATATGGAAAACTGCATCACAGCTCTCAAGTCTAGCCTTGACTTCATAGACTTTTCAGAAAAATAGTGTGCACATCATGCCACTTGAAATTGTTTACTTACCTTGAAGATATAAAGATGAAGGATTCAGCTAAACTTGGCTAAAGTTGATTCTGTGAGCTCCAGGGATACTAAAGATTTCAAGCTACTTGCTCACACTGCTAAGCCATCACCCTCCAGGAAAGGTTAAATACTCTATTATTGAGGTATCTGACTACTCACTTCTTTTAAAATTCAATTTTATACCTGAAGAAAAACATTTCTGCTAATCATTATAAGTACCACAGTCTTTATCAATTCTCCTCAGTTCAACTAATTGAGAATGTCCCCTTATTTTACAGTTTTTGTCAGAAACTAAAATGAGAGTAAAGAAAAAAGCAGGTAACCTCTATCTCTATTCTTCAATATATTAAATTTATGGCATGAATTATGATTACACAATATTATATATATGTACATATATATACATATACCAAAAAAAAGAGGAAAAAACAGCACAGGAGGCGTGGAGAGGTTAGTGCAGGCTGAATATTTTTCAAAATATATCAGTTATTCTAAACTATATTATATTCAAAATATATCAATTTATCAAAAAAGGTGAAAAGAAAGACAGAAAATATTACTTTAAAAATAGATATGTGGTAATAGAGAAGAAACTCAGTGTTTCTACTGCACACTACTCATTTCATGGTGTGAGATATCATGAGCTTCATGAACATTTCTGAAGTTCACCACTTCAAACATGTTTTCCTGTCTTCTATATCTTTTAAATGCTGCAGTCAGAGAAAAAAAAAGATGAAGAGTGGTATCTATGATTCCACACAAGTGTAAATAGAATTCAGACATTTTTCCCTTGTTATGGTGTAATGTTCTCTCAGTTTGACCAGAGTGCCATTCTCAGCATACCATCTAAAGAGCAGCTGATTTAATGATACTCTTTGAATGTAAGTTCAGAATTGAAACCAAAGTCCATTAGCTAAGTTTGATCTAGATACACATGCCATTTTTAATGTCTTTGAAAACAGGTTATGCAGATATTGTTTCTTTCTCTGTTTATTTGAGACTCTGAAGTGCTGGTCTCTTTTGTTAAGGGTTAATTAAACAGACCATGTGGGAAATGACTGAACTAGAGATCCATTAAAACTGTTAATTGGGTAGCAGATAATTGTTCACAGTTATGACTTTGTTTTGACATCAAATTTTCAACATTTTACAGTAGGTGAAATTACTACAACCTGCCTCATGGGACCTGCTATTTATGGCATTCTCCTGTGGTTGGAAAGAAATCTGGGGGCAGAAAGAAAACAACTTTGCATTCAGAGTATGAATTCAGTTTGATTTCTTTTTTAATGTGGGTCAAAGATATGTTTATAGAACCTGGGAAAACACTTAAGGAACTTAAAATTGTCTTACTGGGATTTTTCTCAGAATATAGAAGAATGAGAGGATTTGGCAAAATACAGAAGGTAACAAATGAATGAAAAACAAAGCTACCTACTTTTTCCCCCTCATGTAATTATCCTGACAACATTGATTTTGCCAAATACTGAACTTCAAGTGTGTAGACAAAAGAAATATCTTCAGGAATCAATCTAAGGGTTAAAAATAAAAACAACAACAAAACCCCCCACATCACAAAACAAACCAAAAAAAAAGGGAAACATAGTCATAGATGAAGAGACAATAGAATTTTAAGGAGAAAAACTGAAGATGATAAACACAAATAAGGAAGACATTTCACCCAGAAAACTGGGAACATGATGTTTCTATCCTAGTTTGAGAAATAAAATGGAGAATTAGAAATTGTTACTCAAGATATCAAGAGACTTTACAGAAAATACTAATAACAGCAACTACAGTTGGACCAGAGGTGTTGAGGGCTCAATTCTTTAGGAAGAAGAGAAATAAGGGCAAAAGTAATGTACATGAAAGAAGTGTGTCAGTGTTAAAGAAAAAAGGTAACAAGAATAGAATCAAAACTATGTGAAACACCTATTATGTGACAGTAAAAACTAAAAATTTCCAAGATGAAAAATCTGCTTGAGATCTCCAGTATGGACTATAAACAATAATATCTGTGGGAATACGAAGCAAAAAATGAAATAAGTGAAAATGTATGAAAATGGAACTTTTATTTCCCATCTAATTGATATATAGTTGTTCTGGAAAACAATCTTTAACAGCTTTTTCTGTAAAACAACTAGCAGACAACTGCAAGGCTTACTATTTTTGCCTTAGTGTGTATCCAATTAAAACACTACTCACTTATACAGAGCTGAAAAACATAGTGATTGTGATGATAATGAAAACATATATATAATTTATTATTTCTATTAGCAGGGTTGTAGAAAGGAAAACTTAGATTACTCTAGGAAACAAGTAGCAAGACTGACAGAAATTGAGAATGATTAACATGATTCTTTTTGAAAGGGGTAGAACAGGGCAAATTAAGCTTCAAATATTGTTTCTCTTTCTAAAATTAAAGGAGATATGGACTTTGAGGATATGTTATATATTCATCATAATCTTTTATCTGTCAAATTATTTAAATTCTTTTTTCTGTCTTAATCTTTTCAAAATGCATGAATTTCGACATAAAGGAAGGAGGACAAATTGTTCTTTGGTGTCATTTAAGTTGTGTTTCTGAAGTTTGGTGATAAATCTTCCTTTATTTTTCATCAGTCATAAACATCTGAAATAACTATGACATTGCCATACCTTAGAGTAAATAGCTATAGATAAGAAATAAAAATAAAGAAGAGATATATATTAAAAAAATGTAGAAAAGCAGATTTCTTGCTTTCTAGAATCCTCCAGATATAGTTTTATGAAATTAAGATTATAACACTAAGTAAAATATCAGTAGTTGGTTTCTTTTTAATCTTTTATCTTTAAAAATCTCCTTGTTGCTTACAGTTCTGGATGGTTGGTGGTCTCTTATATAGGTTAAAAATTATTAGCTATTTCTTTGTGATTCGAAAAAATTTGGCTTTATAACTCAGATGGCCTCTCTTAATCTCACGTTCTACATCAAAAAAGGTGTTCTCCTAAAACACACAAATCACACTCCTCAAAACAATACACCATGAAAACGTTGCATTTTGAATTTATTAAATTAAATATTAAATGTTGCATTTGCATTATTAATTTTATAAGTTACATTAAAAATTCCTATATTTAAGTCATCTGAATATCTATAAGAAATTACTCTAAGAAAGAGTAGCCAGTGCTTTAATTCAGGTGTTATTTCATATTGTTTTGAAATATTTCTTTTTAATTATTTGACAGAAAGAACAGGAAAACTTCCTGTCTCTGATGAAGCAGGAAGAGCAAATGCTGCAAAGTAATTGCTCATGCAATATCAAAATGTAGCTAACATTCAAGGGTGAATCTTATGAAAATGCTGAACAATTTTATTTTAGAACTTAAAAAGAGTGCCAGGCATGCATAAACCATGATTCTTATGAAGTATTTAAATATTAAAAAGTCAAAATCCTTCATTTGACAGTGTCTGACCTTTAAGCTTATCTGCTTTTAAAATACATCTTACCTATCTACCAAAACTTTAATCACCTTCTCATTTCAGATATTGAAAGAAAGATTCCATTTAAATCAAGCAAAGGTCATTCTTCTTTGAAATATAGATTACTTACCTGCAGTTTTTAAAAAAGGAAAGACTGGAGAACAAACTCAGGAGAAACAACTTTCTCTCCACACCGAGACAGTACTGAGTCAGCAGTGGAAAGGATTAAATATAATTATGTGTAACTCCCAGAGACCGTAAGGTCCAGACAAGAAATAAAATGCAATTCAATTTCAAAATGTATGAACTTCATATAGTTACAAAATGAAGAAATGAGATGTTATGTTATCTACTCTTTTTGAACTACTTAAACAGCAGTTAGGCTGAAATGGCACCAGAAGCATCAAGAGATAAAACCAAATGGGTAATCTGAGACCACTGAGATTAATATGAAATTTTCAACCTCTGATTATTTACAAGCTAAGTAAATTATCAGTTTCTCTTATCTGTTAAATACATAATTTCTTTTACTAAAATATTGTGTTGTGTTGTATTCTAATGCTTGTCCTCAAGTAGCAGTAAAATTTGAATATTTAAGATATAATCACAATATGATTTCTAAGTCTCCAAATGATTGAACATTTCATAGAGAAAAACAACTTCTGCTATCTAATCTTCTAAAATAAAATATAGCAGAAGAGCTACCTCCAGGTTTTACCCACACATAAGAATCTCAGTTTTTAGTTTATCTGATCTCATATACATGAACATTAAATTGTTTTGAACACCCAAATGTCTAACATGAACCTATTTAGAATTATAATATATTTGAAATAACAATTGACTTTAATTTTATATTGTAAAACATAACCTTTTTTTAAAAAACGCCTTTTTTCCAGAGTCACAGAATGAATTAAGTTGGAAAAAAATCTTTGAGATCATCAAGTCCAACCTGTGACCCAACACCCCCTTGTGAACCAGACCATGGCACTGAGTGCCACATCCACTCTTTCCTTAAACTCCAGGGATGGTGGCTCCAGCGCCTCTCTGGGCAGCTCATTCCAATATTTATCCAAGATCTATTATCCAACATAAACCTCCCCTTGTGCAGCTTACGACTGTCCCCCCATCCTATTGCAAATTGCCTGGGAGAAGCAGCAGATCTCCACATGACTACGACCTCCTTTCAGGCAGTTGTAGTGAGTGGTATGGTCACTCCTGAGCCTCCTCTTCTCCAGGCTTAACAGCCATAGCTCCTCAGCCACTTCTCATAGGATATATGCTCCAGACTCTTCACCAGTGTTTTTGCCCTTCTCTAGACCTGCTCCAGCACCTCAGTTCTTTTCTGAATCAAGGTGCGCAGAACAGGATGCAGTACTCAAAGTATGGCCTCAGCAGTGCTGCTTCAGGGGAAGAATCACTTCCTTATTCCTGTTGGCCATGGTATTCTTCATATAGGCCAGGATGCCACTGACCTTCTTGGCCACCTGGGTACAGCTGGCTCATGCTCAGCCATCTGTCTGCCAGCACTCCCACATGCTTTCTTGCTTGGCAGTTTTCCAGCCACTCATCCCCCAGCCTGTAGCACTGCATGGGGTTATTTTGGCTGAAGTCTAAGACCTGACACTTGATCTTGTTGATTCTCAAGCTGTTGATCTAGTCCTATCCATGTAGCCTGGCCAGATCCCTTTGATTTTCTCATAGTTTACAACTCTGATAACCTTTAGTACTTTTTAAATAGAATTTATTAGATTCTTGTAATGCTGGGACGCCTAAAACACACTATATCTTCAAATCTGTAGGTTTTGATGTTTTAATTGCAGGTTAAAAAAAGTCACTGCAGAAATGTCTGTAAAATTAATAAAGCCATCAGTAATAGACTACTAATGGACATTTTTAGACAAGAATGGGAATTTTAACACGTATGTTTGCATTGGTATTAAAGTTTCTCAAATCATGACCCATACAAAGCAATATATCTTTGATCTAACTTTAGATCTTTGATCTAATAGACAAAAGCAGTAAGCACAACAACATTCCCAGTTCTCAAGGCAGATTTTAACTGAAAAAAAAGAAAATCATTTAAGCCTTCTTTCACAGAAAAGTTTATCTTCTTTATTGTGATTAGCAGTTAGTTCACTGCCACTGTCCTGTGGTAAGCAGGACTTAAAATATATGCTCCATAATATTTAAACCATTTCAATTTAAGTATATTGGCATTACTTTTTATTGCTATCCAATGTTTATCAGATCAAACATTAGTTAAGACTCCATGACCATAAATTAATCTCTTTACAGTTCAGTGTTAGGGATGGTCTAGGCACTGAATACACATATATATACATATGTGTGTGTGTGTGTGTATGTACATATGTATGTATCCCAATAAATAAATCTGAACATTCTAAAATTTCTCAGACTCAGAACAAATTAGTTGATCAACATATTAATACTAGAACTTGGTCAAATGCTGCTTTGCACTCAGTGATCAGATATACAGGTGCACACAAAGTTTTGGAAATAAGGACTGAATGTTGTCTTAAGCGAATACCACTCGATCGTAATTTAATTATGGGATAGTCATGAAGGCAATGACTTGTATGTGTAACCTTAATTTTGCCATTTTATGTCTTGAATGTAAAGCTATACAAGCTCATTTATTTTTGCTTTGCATATTGTTTTAATAACATATGTAAATAAGAAAAAATGTAAATATTTGATGCATGAAATATTTTCAGCTTGCAAATTTTCCAATTTTAATAGTTCAAAATATATAAGAAATATGAAAATATTTAGTAAGTAGAGCCATTAACTTAACAGAAAACAAACCTTTATAACACTATAGAGCTCATGAAGCTCTCAGTATATAGAATTCCTCTGTTAACACTGATGCATTTTAGATTACTAAGACATCTGGTAAAATGGGGATTTTAGTCAATCACAGTAGCTGAATCAAAAAGTATTTTGCAATTACTTTTGTTTAAGTCTTTTTCTTATGTATTTGTGGGTATATTTTTCTCTTCTTTTATTTTAAAGAAAAATTTATTTAAAAAGGTGTGGTTTTGCCTTTCTCAGCAAAACATGAAATTTCTCATATTGTTGAAGAGCTTCCTGCAGTTATAGGTAATAATGTACTCTGTTTTTTAAATATATATGAGCTATGAGCTACTCTAAAAGGGTAATTCTATTATTATCTAAAGGTAAAGGTAAAGATAAAAGGTAACAATATAGCCTGACATAGATCTAGATGTCACTCATATAAAATGCTCAATTAAAAGCACAGTTAATAAATATGAAAGTAGACCACACAGGGAAAATATAAACCATGTGTTGTTGAGGTATTGAAAGTGTGACACGATCTCTCCCTCAGTAACTACCTAGCTGTTATTGTTATCTAGAGGACTGAAAATAATCAATATTTATACAGTGGCTGAGTTGGGTTGACTCTAAACAACAGCCAGACATCCATCCGTGTCCTCCCTCCCTCCCTTGTCCTGCAAGATGAGAAACAAACTGGATGGGGAAGGCAAGAAGATTCATGGATCAGGATAAAGTTTAACAGCAAAAACTGTGTGCAGAAGTAAAGCAAAACAAGGACATCCTCCACCACTTCCCATTACGAGGCAGATGTGCCGCTTACTGGAAGGCAGGGCCATAACATAGATAATAGTTGCTTGGGAGCACAAACACCATACCCATGAATGTATTCTCTTCCTGCTTCATTCCCTGAGCTTTTATTGCTGAGCTTGATGTCATGGAACATCCCTCTGGTCAATTTGGGTCAGTCATCCTGGAGACACTTCCTCTCAACCTCTTGTCTGACCTCAGACTATTTGCTGAAAAGAGTGGTGGTGGTGGAAAGCCAGAGCTGTGCAAGACATGATCTAAACACAGGGGTCTTATCAAGGCTATCTTAGACACAGATCCAAAGTGCCACATCACAAGGGCTGCAATAAAGAAAATCAAATCCATTCCAGGCAGACCTAGTACACTCATAAGTGATGCGGGAGGGGGCAGAAACATTTTCACCTCTATGCTTCAAGTCAATGTTCTGTGTCATTTTGAGGGAGTTTAACTAAGCAGGATGAAAATTTTGAACCATCTTTGTCTATTTAATCTCAGTCTAATCACAGCTAAAAAGCAAACTACTTCCACAGGGCTCTAGCTACTTCAATCTGTCAGTCAACATTGGTCATCAAGTGAGTAATGCTGAGTACACCATGTTCCAGTCATGGCCTAGCACCCCAATGTAAAGAATGATAAAGTAGCTGTCTTCAGAAGTTTACGAGGCACAGATACAGAATGTCAGAAAAATGTTTTATATAGGCATCTCAAATTATGTGAAAAAGTAAAAAATGTATTTCCATGATAAAGAAGAAACTAAAGTGCTCAATAGTCAAGAGATCTGAGTTCTGATTACATTGATGCTAACTTTCTAAGACTGATTTTCTGTATCATTGGTCAAAGCATTCAGTTCTGTCAGAATTTAGATTACCGGAATACCTCATTAAATATTTAACCTCGTGGTAAGAAAATTATTACTTGAGGAAGTCAAAGTTATAATTATTCAAAGTAAACAACTTTTCTATAATGCCAATGTTTTTGTTATGATATTAAAATCTGGCTACCTTGGATAAATATTTTATATATACATTATATATTATATATATATATATATATTTGTGTATATATATATAAAATACATGTCATATAATAAATAATATATAGATTACTTAATATATAAATTTAACACAATTAACTCTACTGTAATTAATTATATCTCTATAAATTAAATAAATATATAGATCTGTGCTTGATAAGATTACCACTGAATTCAGTCTTGCTCTTCAAGCTCTTTCTACCTCCTAAAGTATCCTGCAAAAACATAAATATCAGAACTTATCTTACATATGTATAAATGTCAGAACTCATCTATGCACTAAACAGTATCAAGTTATTTTCAGGACTTGAATAGTTCTGAAATACTCACCATTTTTCTCTTTTTTCCACTTGCACACAAGTATCTAGGTTTTATCACCATTTTATATTTACAATTTTTTAAAATCTTTGATTTGTCCATATTTTGTGTTTTCTTTCATTTTTTTATTAGTATTTCAGAGGGTTGATATTGGGCTCTGGTGGTTTCTTTCTGCTGCTCCCCACTTCTTGCTTCTTTTTCTCAACCACTTCTTGCTGCTCCTCTGCTCTGGCATGTGGCTGGAGTGCCTCACCAAGCAGAAAAAATAGCTGAGACCCTCTTCATATAAGGAAAAAGTCTCATGTTCACAGGCTCTGGTCTTCAGGGGGATAGCTGACGAAATGACAACACAACAGTGTATAAACAGTCATGGAAATTTACTCAAACAGCTTCCTGACAGGTGATTGTGGAAGAACCAGACATGAACATGAAAGTAGTGGGAAGATTTGTATGTAGTGACCACAGAATTTGAAATCTTGAAAGCAGGGAGCAGGAAAAATGTAAGATTTCAGGAGTCTCAGCAGTCTTTAACCACTTCAGAGACCCATTTGGAAGATTCTGTAGGGAACTTCTCAGAAGCTCAAGAAAGGGAAATGGGAAGTTCTGGATCTGGGGAGGAATAATCCCAGATAATGGTACACGCTTGGAGGCAAACTGTCTGGAAAGCTACTTTTCTCAGAAAGACTGTTGGATCCTAGTGGACACAAAATTTGAGATGAGGCAGCAATACAGCCTTGCAGAAAAGCATTATCATGAAAGCAGTGCCAGCACATCAAGGAAGGTGATATTTGCCTGTCATTCAGCATGGTGAGCCCATATCAGGAGTATTGTGTCCAGTTTCAGGCTTCATATTAAAGGAAAAGTATAGACTTCCTGGAATAAGCCCATCACGAAGCCAGAAAGATGATGACAGGACTGGAGTACCTCACATATGAGGAAAGGCTGAGAGAATTGGGATTGTTTAGCCTGGAGAAGGCTCAGGGGGAATATCATCAGTGTATGCCTATATCTGCAGGGAGCATGCAAAGCACAGCCAGACTAATTTCACTATCACAGTGACAAGACAAGAAGCAATGGACACCAACTGAAAGACTGGATGTCCAGTCTGATCATCAATGAACAGTTTTTTACCATTAGAGTGACTGACAACTGGCAAAGGTTTCTGAGGGAGGTTGGAGATTTTCCATGTTTGGAGTTGTTTGAGCTCCCTGGACAATCTGCTGTAGAAGTGGGTTTTTATGAGTTCTTTCAGTTGTATTGTTATAATAGTTAGTTATTTAATGTTAGTTTATGTTATATATAATTGAATAATTCATGCCCATAAAGTTGTATATATGTGCGTATAAAAGTATCAGACTAAAATGTTTGCCAGACATGCTTCTCACTAGCCACATTCCAAGCCGAGGAAGATGCTTACAACACCCACCAACAGCCCTGAAAGAGACATTAACAATTCTAAAGACGTGGCTGAGCCGGAGATGGGCTCTTTCCAATGAAGACTCCCAGCCATGAGCACCTGATAAGATATCTGACCTAGATAACCAAGATCAACGAGGCATTAATAATTCATCACCTTCTGGGAACAGCATTGTCCGAGCCGATGCGGAGCAAGACAGAAAATGAATATGCAGAGACAAGAGAAAATTGAATATTGAATACATTGGCTTCAGGCAAAATAAACTGTATATAAACCAAGCACACCAGAACACCGTGGTGAACAGAGAGAATCCGATGCCATAGAAGTCAGATCGCTGTTCACCCAGTGCCGATGCCCGGGCTCGACACTGCTCCTTAGATTGTGGCTTTTTGGTAATAGACTAAATTTATCGTCAAATAAAATTTATTTTTTTTAATTAATGAATTGGCTCGTAGCATTTATAACAGTTTATAATGGTTTAACCCTTGTACCCCATTTTATCCCCTCAGAATAGTTCCTTCCAAGTTGTTTACCACAAAGTTTTCCTGCCACTGAACTGTCAGTCAGTGTGTCAGTCTCCCTGTTCCTTCCCTCCTTTCCAGATATGGCCCTGTCAATCCAAGTTGTGCTGCCTCCCTCTCCTGCCCATCAACCCTGTTCCAACTATTTAGTTCCAGAAAATTCGCTGTCAATCACCCTTATCCCCTAAGTTGATTTGTCCTATGGGCTTCTCCCCTCCCCTGTATCACCCTCATTGGTCCTGCCAAGTCCCTCACTCCTCCCCTGGTTTCTCCCCATTGGCTGTGTTATGTTCCCACCCCTCAGAAATGTGTCCTTTATAATCCCTAGCGGAGGTCTTGCGGGGGGTGAGGGTTGTTGTTTCATTCATCCGTGACCCGTTTGGGAATAAAACTTCCTTGGACCACACACGAGTGTCCTCTCCTTCGCTTCTTCATCTCGGCTTCTCATGGTTTCCCTGCTGCAGCTTTACCCATGCAGCTGCAATCACTGCTACCTGGAAAACGTCTGTAGAGCTTTTCCGGATGACATTCCACCTTTGTTGCCGTGAGGGACGCGGTCGCGGACTCCATCGCCTCCATGGGGAGAAGCCCCCCGGCAGGACTGTGTGACTGGGCAGTGGCCTGAAGAGTTCCAGTCTTGGCAGCGCCACCGCACCCATGTGAGCACGCTGATTTTTGTCCAGTGGTGCTCCCGGGGGGAAGGAGACATAATCTTCCCACTCACGCCCAGGAATACGTCAGTGGGATCTGTTAGATCACCTCTACAAGCAGCTTGTAGCAGAGCTTTTGAAGGAGAGAATTACGCTAATCCTAATAAAAAGAACAGGAGAAAAGAGTAATAGCACCACATATCAGTAGGCTAGCATCATATTCAAGTGATACCCTATGTGAAGAATGCAAAGTGATAAACAGTATTTTCTTCAAGCAGCAGGTATCTCAGTTGCAGTCTTCCTTCTTGTTTACATTAAAGAGTCTTCATTTCGCTGTAATACTTGTGATTATAATGTAATTTTATAGTGATTGGTTAGGATACACATAATTTTCCATATTATCAAGCAATAATGTGAAACTTGCCTTGTAGTGATGCAAAAATATAAATGGGCACTTATATCAGAACTCTATTGAATTGAATGTGGAACATAAAGAACTCTCCAGAGAATCAAAAGTTCCTAATTTCAAAATCAAAAAGCAAATCAAAAGTAAAATAATTGAAAACAGCCAGGTATGAAGTGAATGAAAAGTTCCATTAAATGTAAGCATTTTAATCCATTCTGTAATGCGTCTGAGCAACGTGCAAGCATTTACAAAATATTGTAAGAAAAAGCTCAGAATTGTGGCAGAACTACTATGGAATAAGATTGAAATTTTGAACAAAGACTTTTGCCACAACCACTGCAGAAATCAGCTTTATTCCCCTGTCTTAGCAACAGATGACTGGACAGCAAGTCAATAAAAGTTCCAGAATACAGGCTGAAGAACAGTTTAACTAAAAGTTCAATAAATTTATTCTGCTAGAAAAGAGAGGTCTTTACCAATGAGTATGTGCATGGTGAAAAAAGTTTACCCTTCCAATCCAAGCTTGTCATCTAAGATCCGAGAAAATCCCTAAATTAATTACAAGCTGAGCTACATAATCCTAGTTTTCTTGGTCTAAAATCAAGATAAAAAACGAGCATATTTGGTGGTACGGGGGGAAGGTGGGGAAGTAATTTTCTTTTATATTTGTTAATATTCCATGTAAACTCTTTGCTTGGGGTAACGCATGACCTTGTTGCTGGGCTATTTCTGTTCCCTGTTTCTTTTCTCACCCTGTTTCCACAACAGAAAGTTTCTCAGTTATTCAAATTACTAGGGATGCAACTCTCTATTTCACAAATCATGTACTTCAATATTTGTTACAAAACCAGCTGAGGGACTCAGAAAAACATAATTGAAAGCAAATTAACTCTTGCAGCCAAGTTTCTATAGGACTACAAATTGAAGGGCAGACCCATCAAAATATTTGAGGGTAAGTCTGCCATCCAGAGGGACCTAACTGGGCCAAAGGAATCAGGCACAAGGATTGCAAGTGGATTACAAGCTGGGTATGAGCCACAGTGTACCCTGGCACTGAGGAAAGTCAAGAGCAACCCAGGCTGCAGTAATAGGAACATAGGCAGTAGATCAAGGCAAGTTCCACACCACCTGTGAGGCCACATTTAGATTCCTGCATACCATTTTGGGGAGCCCTGGCAGAGAAAATGCACTTACAAATATGGGTGCATTTGGCGGAAGGACACCATGCTGGTCAGGTACTAGAGGATCTGCCCTTTGAGGAGAAGCTGCTGAAGCTGGGCTTGTTCAGCCTGGAGAAAAGACAACAGCAGGATCTAACAACAGCCCTCCAGCTAGGGAGAATGTTATTAACAAGACCTTATCAAGACAAAGAGGAGGTCTCTACATCAGCGCATGGTGAGAAAATGGGAAATAAGAGTCATACACTGAAACAAGTGAAATTGAGCCTGGGTATAAAGAGTAACTTTTCTCCATGAGAACAGTCAGGCAAGAGAAGAGGCTTCCAGAAGATATGTGCAACCTTTATCTTTGAAGGTTTTTGAGACCTAGACAGATCGAACCCTAAGCAGCCTAATTCTGACCTCACAGATGACTGCGTTTTGGGAATCCTGAGGCCCTGTCCAACTTTTTCCCATGAACCTATGTTATTTCCAACATCTGCTCTGGAATTCATTACATAATTGACCCTTCTAGTGATTCTTTGCATCATCTCAGTGAGATGAATTGCAATATCATTGCAGAATAAAAGATAGCCATTCATCATATTGCTGAGGTTGTATGACAGATCGTTCTTCTTTCTGATTGGTGGAATAAAATTAGGGGTTAATTTAATACCACGGAGCCTGGATAAAATGCTGCCACATGGAAATGAAATTCCAAATTCCCCATTGGCTTCAATGGAATATTATTTTATTTTTCACATCTAAATTATTATAATTCAGGTAGAGTCCAACCGAGAAACCTAAATATGAGAACAATTCTAACCTGCACTTCTCCACAGTTTATTGATGCAAGATGTTCATTGCAAATGACCTTGTAAAACGTGAAGAACATTTTATTGTTAAGCAATTATTTAAATAGTGGGGGATTTTGTTGTGCAAATAGGTTACTTCCTTGATTCCTGTATTTCTGTAAAATTATGTAACTGTTCTCCATTCTTTATTTGTAAAAATACCACAATAAATACACACAGAATATCTTCTACTTTATGTCTCATTCTTGAAACCAAGTGATTTGAGAAAATCTGTGTAAGATTTTTCTATTTGTAAATACTCAAATCTTCCAAAATTATTTTAGTACTTTTATGACTTTGAAGCTCATGCAGTTATTTTAGGATATAAAACATTTTGCATGTTGGTCATGACAGAGCTATGTATGTCAGAGTTAATGCTTATTTTCACCTTCTAAATGTAGTTTGTAGCACAATCACAACAAACAGATAACAACAGTCACAGAACAAATAGCAAGCATAATTTACTTTCTTCTCAAAGCTTTATTGTGATTATTCAATCATTGCAAAAAGATATGTGATGTCTCTATTTACTTTACAATTACATCGTTATGCAAATGAGAAAGTTTCCATATTAAAATAATTCTTAATAGTTCTATAACTCAGTCCATTTGTAACAGACTTAACATGAGGTAAAATATTTTTTGACAAAATGTTTATTGCCAGAAATTTTCTTTGAGAGCATGGATTGATGGAACTGTTAGCAGCAGTTCCAGATTTCCATTTATACCTTCAAGCTCTGACCTGTCTTTAAAAGAGATAGGATGATTTCAATTGCAGTAGTGTTTTTGACTAGTACTGAATACATAATGGAATACTTAAAAGCTTATGTTATGAATAAATCTAAATGTTGATAATATTATTTTTCTCTTGTTTCTGCCATGTTTTGATTGAGCATAATGGTAAAAAACATTAAAAAATATTTAAATGTTACTAAAAATAAGAAAAAACCAACTAAACCCCAGGTCACCAGTACCTGGAAAACTGAAACCAATTAAGAAGATTGAAAGGTGTTAGATTGCCAAGAACATTATCATCACCGCTGTTTAAAGATAAGAGAATGGTGCCACGGGAAAGGACAAGTATTTTGAATAGCTCTAGACATCAAGAAAGATTCTTCCTAAAAGATAAAAGGATGTATTTTACAAATCTACATGAATATATAAATACTTTTAACATAAAGATTAGTTCTGTTAAAATATGTAATTCAAAGAATTTCAGACAATATGCTATTATACTGTTGAAGACAAAACCACTGAGGATTTTCTCTGTTCTCTTTCACCCCTTTCCAGTTCACCCAACAGTCTCTATTACCATCTTGCCCATACTCATTCACAGAAAAATCAAGTCCAAGCCCTCCAAATCATTTGGGTATGGTAGAAGAGAGAGGCTGAGAGAGTTTGGGTTGTCCAGCCTGGAGAAAAGAAGATTCTGGGAAGACATGATTGTGGCCTTTCAGTAATTCAAAATGGCTTATAAGGAACATGAGGACACACTATATAGTAGAACCTGTAGGTTTTAAACTAAAAGAGAGTAGGTTTAGACTAGATATAAGGGGGAAAATATCAATCATGAGTGTGATGAAACTCTGGAGCAGTTATATTTCTTCAGCTTATACACAACATAACTTGAAAATTCTGAATAAAGTCAAAATAAGATAATTTCTAGATTCTTTGTGAAATGGTTTTTTGAAGGAGAAAAAAAAAGGACCAAGACCACCAAAGAAAAAAATAACAGAAATCTGTATTATTTTTCTCCTTACCCTCTCCTTTCACATATTTACATTTTTATTTGCTGTCTGGTATTCTCATTGGGACTCAAAGATCTGATTCCAGATATCAGTCAAAAAAAGACATACAAAAGCCTAATTCTCTTTCTATGTTTATCAGTGCAGTGAATGTTCTTACATTAAATGATGCATTTGCTACCTATGCAACATCCCCACTTAGATGAATGTTATGTTTGTCCCTAGATGTAACAGATTGAATTAGTTTTGCTTTACATAATTTTGCAACATATACATAGCAAAAATCTTTCTTCTTGCTAGCAAGTCTTCCAAATATTGATACCACAAACACTGTGCAATACAGATACACATCTTCACAGTTCACTAAAATCACATCAAATATTCCTGTGAATTTTAAGTGCAAAGATATCATAAAAGAAAAAAAGATAAATACATGTCCCTGCACTCCCACCCCCTTCCTGGAAACACAAAGGAAAAAAGCTGTTTGACTTTGGTAGTTCTTACCCTGAAAATCTGCAGGGTATACTTCAATGCTTTATTTTTTATTAATCTTTTGCCCAGCACTCTACCAGGTAATTATGACTCCAGAGAATTCATGTTATTTTAGTACTCAGTTCTTAAGAAAGTGTTCTAAGGATCTATGGATCTTTAAACAGCAGTAGAGTACAGAAAAGATACCTGATTTGGAAAGACGTAGAGCACAAACTCAACCAAATGCTTTCAAACTCTTGGAAAGGCCTTCAGAAGTTAAATCTGAGAATATGAAAAAAATAAAAACAAACCAACCCCCCCATTCTTTATTCGTAAAAAAGTTTTAGACCACCACTATTAACAATTACACATATTTATATTCATGTGAAAAATGAATTGTAGAAAACATGCACAAATTTTCTGGATTTTAAAAACTTCTGTACTCTATAATTCATAAGCCTTAAATTGGTAATAATAAATGTGTGAACAAAAATAAAGAAAACATACAGTAAGGTACAATTTCCCTTACATTAAGGTATGATTCACTTTAGCAGTCTAACATCCAGTTTAGCCAAGTCTGTGAATGAGTGGCTTTGACCAGCCTGTGAGTGTCATTGATGAAAGAAAGGAGTGGAGAGAATGTGTTCTCAAAGAGCCATCTCAGCTTCCTGAGATGTTTAACTTTTAGTATATGATGAATGATGTAAAAATTGTAACTTTTGTCCTGATGAAATGCATATCTACATGCGTACATAGGTACATACCCAGAGTTCAGTCTTCCATTTCTTATACTAGGAAAGCTGCCTTTTCACAGCTGAGCATATTCAGTAATCATACTCTTTCCATTCTTCTCTGTGGTAAGAATAGCTTTTAGTTGTAAAAAAGATATTTTCCATAGATGTCTCCTATATGATCATTTTCATATGCACCAGGTACAAAGACACATGTACGTAAATAGGTCTCTCCATTGACTATGAGACCAATGATCTCATTTCGATTTCTTAGCCACTCTAATAACCAACTCCCAGACTTTATTCTCTCCAATATCCAACACAAATTTATAAACATTTCAATACAATGGCTCCTAGGCTTCCTATCCTATTTTTCAGCTACCATGGTATGTTTTTTACTAGTGAATATGCACTGATATCTACCGATACAGTATGTACATACTCTGATTTCTGGCACCACAAACACACAAGGCTCTGACGTGTGGTCCGTTACCTGACACTGACTCTCAGACACCTATACATGTATCTGCACACACAAAAGAGATCCCTTGATCCAGACAAACAGTTAATAATGGAGGACAGATTGTGATGAAAGATGCAGGCATGGCCAGACAAGCATTCTGATCAGCAACATTTACATGCAGCCCAGTCCCTTTAATCTCCTTGTGTTTCACCACCTGTATTCCTGTCCAAACCACTTTGATCCGTCCTTTCCCCCATTTTTAGTTTATCTTCTAAACCTCCCACAATAAGTCTTATACAGTCCCAGGATAGCCTCCCCTTGCATCTCATAAAACATCCCACACTGCCAGGAAATGACCACCCTCATTTTGAAAAGAGACCCTGGGAGCTGTTCCTTTTGATTCACCTTGTGGGTCTCATTTCCAGTCCATGGGGAACTTGGCTCTAGTGTGATTGACACATCAATTGCTCTAATTAGGTGTTTGGGTTTCTTTGACCTGCTATCATTCTTTTGTGTATTTGTAGGATTCGGGTTTTGGGGGTTTTGTTTGTGTTTTTTGATGTTGTTGTTTATGTGTACAAGTCTTCAATCACTTAAGCAAACAGAAATATTTTATTTTTTGAACATTATTTTGAATAAGCATATTGAGGTAGTTTCCTTTGTAAGCTATTAAATTTGATCACAAGTATCATACATTGAAAATATTCAAAATTAGTGAAAGAATTTGAATTAATGACAAAAAACCTCTTTGGAAATGTATTATGGTTTCTTTGTTCTTAATTTTCATTGTCTAAAGAAAAATCCCAGACAACCAAACATTTTAAATATTGAGTCATTGAATAACACTCTTACATAAATGACAGCATTGAAATACTGACAATACACAAGGAATTTAGGGACGCAAATAGTCACACAGATTTCAGTAGTACTAATGTATTTAATATATTAAAATTAAATGCATATATCTTCTAGTGAATTTTTCTATTGCATTACTGAATATTTTTCCAGTGTGTCATATCACAGACAACTTTTTTACTGGTGCTCTAGATTAATAATTCTTTGAAAAGGTGAACAGAAAGATTTACTCTCATATATTTTGGATCATTAATACAGAAAAATGATGACCAATATATGGTACATCTATAGAAAATAATGTCCTTTAAAATCATCTCTATGGACCAGATAGCATCTGTAAGAAAGCTTAGCTATTAACTAAGAAGGCTGTTGATGTCAAAAGATGATTCCAATGACAGCTCTTTTTTAAAAGGCATTTAC
Source organism: Irena cyanogastra (assembly GCA_013397155.1). Classification (NCBI taxonomy): domain Eukaryota; kingdom Metazoa; phylum Chordata; class Aves; order Passeriformes; family Irenidae; genus Irena; species Irena cyanogastra. The sequence goes on from VWZV01008000.1 coordinate 55,805, forward strand.
CTGAGTTGTCCTTTCATAAATGCAAGACTTAAAAACTGAATTTTTGCAACTATGTTTTTCTCCTATTTTTTCCTAGTCATTTTCAAAGAAACAAATAACAGCTCTAACAACGCAGAAACAGAAAAATATTGACAACACACAGAGGCAGCAAAGGTCACCATGCTGAACACAATTTATTAGCTAAATTTAATAGAAACTGGCCAACCAATTTTAAACCAGTTAGGAGAAAACTGGTACATTTCATATTGATGATTCCTTCTTTTATTCCATTTTGAGTTATCCTTATTTGAAAACCCCATTTTCATTTGAACACTTTGGATAATGGTCTGTTTTTCGATTCCTACCTGATCCTTTTTCCTGGTGTTAGCATGAAGCTACTGGTCTTTAGAGTGTGTGGCTTGTTCTCACGTACCCCAGGGAATGTGATTTTTGTTGTGAAAGAGACAAGGCTTCACAGTGACTGAACAGTGCCTACAGAAGGACTGGAGCACCCAGAGGGACATTCCCATGGAATATTCCAAAAGAGATAGCAAGAAGCTTTAGCATAACCATTCTGATGGCAGTAACGACAGTCTTCTACAACACCATTAGAGCATTGTCTCAACTGAGAATATTCTTTGCTCTGTACACATGGTGTGTTCTCTTCCTGTACAATGGTTTTGAATGCAATGCCAGTTACAATGTAAGGATCCTAAACGATATAAGAATTCTCAATCCTAGAATTGAGAATTTAAAAATTGTTTAAAAAGACCCCATTTTTTTTAGTGTGTGGGGCAGGAAAATACAGGACAAAAATAAAAATTAAAACCCAAAGACTTTTAAAAAATTGCTTCTTGTACATTTCATCTTGATGAAAAGCATTAACTAGGGACCTTTCTGTGAGCTGATTCTGCTGCTTCAGCACAGAAATGAAGTTTTTAATTGGCAGAAGGAAAGCCTATCAGCATAGTGCTACTGTAATAAAGCTATTCTCAGAAATGAACACAGCTCTAGAAAACAGGTTTTTTCTGGTTAAAAAATTACAATTATTATGGTTATTTGTTTTTTAAAGAGATCATATTTCACATAGAATTCCAACTCTATTACAAATAGTGTGCAAAGAGCAAAATGGTATAATTATTTGAAAGGTTGCATACAAAATAAAAATATATGCATGTATCTCTCAAAATGTTTTCCTTCCCAATCTACTGCATTTATTAGCTATGACACCAGGTTAAATTACTATTTTTAGAAAAGTGTTTTCTTGTTTTCTAGCTAATGAGTTGCAAAATTTCTACTGGCTTTTCTCATCTTTACTAACATTTTGCAGCGATATACTATGTTTTTTTTTCCCTCAACAATGTCTGTGTCAGAACTGCAAAAATTTACCTATAACCCTGCTTTTCAGAAAGAGTAAAGGGTCAAATCACAGTTTTTGAGAAGGAAACTGCTTAAAAGGAACACTGAGACACAATTTTCCTACAGCAACATGTACATCAGAATCTCTTTTATAGAACACTACACAGAACAGAAAATTTTTTCTTTTCTCATTGATCAGAATGTCACATGCAGCATTTCAAATGCAGTGGACCTCAGTGGATCAGGAAACCTGAAGCTGGTGTGAAGTGGTTGAATCCAGTTTGAGACTAGGTCCCTTCACTATTGACCTCAGTCATTGGACTATGCAAAACTGGAGTATTTCAGCTGTCCAGTGGGAGCATTTGTGAGTGCTTTTCTATCCCAAAGGAACAAATGTAAAATCTAATTTTACTAATTTACTACAAAAGCAAGTTGCAAAATAATTCAGCAAAAAGTTTTAGAACATAAATATGGTATACTGTTCAAAGGGTGGTTTTATTTTTATTTCCATGTGGTTTTGTTTTGTTGCTTGTAGAAGACATAAAAAATTACAGATGTTTTTAGGATGGTCTGCTATTTCTGTAAAAAAGCAGCTGTAGCACAGCACTAGTATGCTTTAAAAACTGAAATGCAGGATAAAATGGAACATTAGTTGATATTACAGTCTACAAAAAAAAGGCTTATACTAATTTATACCTTGAAATCTATTTGCTTAGCAAGACTCTCTGCCAAAAACTATTATTTTTAGGTTTTGAATGATTGAAGTGTTTAATGATAAGGTGACACAGTTTTGTCAACACAGCTGTTGCTTTGTTTCTTTCATTTGCATAACTATTAGGATTGTAAGGAAAAAAAAACACTAGCATAGAAATAACTAACTGTTTATAACAGAATGTTGCTTGTAAGAATAAATAATTTCAGTTGACCAGTGTCATGTAATGCTTTCTTATAAAAGGTAAGGTATAAAGTAAAGACAGATGTGCTGTGATGGGAAAAGCAAAACAAAACCACCCTGAAAGAAGAACAAAAAAGTAAAGAAAAAATATTTGAGCTCTACTCTGAGATGTAAACTGGTACACTGGGACCTGGAATTGCAGATCACACTCTACTAATCTTGAGCACTGTGTTTATCATATTCATATACTACACTAAAAGATAATTACCATTATTCAGTGTATTAATAGCCTACAAAAATATAGAACAGCATGACTACTGAAAGTGCTTAATGAATACTGATCACTTTGATGTAGCTTTCACATATCTCAGTACAGGTGACTTGGATGGACCTGCTTATCAGAAGAAATGAGGACACTTTTTCCATGTTTAACTTATTAGCAAAAATGAGGCATTTGACAATATCGACCATTATGAGCACTTCAGAAGATATAGTATCAGACAATTTGGGGAAACAAAAATAAATTTTAATATTTTTAAATATCCTAAATGTAACACAGACATAGCAACATTGCTCCAATCCATAAGTCTTTCAAGGATTTTTGCATAGCTTCTCTTTAATTCCTGCTTGTGTGTTCTCTGTGCTAAATTAGAAGCCTTTTTTCCACTTCTTTGTAATCTGTCTATTATGTCTACAATTTCTTTACCAGTGTTTCTCTTTTATTAAAACAATACATATTCTACACTTTAATTTTTATCTTTTTTTTTTAATTTTATTTGTAGGGTAAGGAGACTTCAAAAAGATAAATAATCAGATAGGTTTTCCAGTATCTGTAAGGAAGCTCTTTCTGATTGTTTTAATCACTACTCGTTTGACTCCTGAGTAATAGCTGTCTTCTCTCAATACTTTCTGCAGATTGTGAGATTTATTGACTGTATGACTCTATCTGAGACCCCTTCAAAACAGAAAAAAAAATTTTTTTTGACTTTCAGAACTTTTCACTTCTTTACTGTTTATAATCTCTGTAGGTTCTTACCTGGGGAAAAGAAAAAATCTGAAAAATAACTAAGCTATTAATGAAGTTCATGAAAGCTTATTGTTTTCAAAGAGATGCATCAGAGTAATTTAAAATGGATTTTAAAACGCTATAGGTTTAAGCCACTAATTTGAGGGATAATGTGGACCCCATATTTCAGTATAGGCTAATCGGTTATAATTTTGAAACAATAAAAAAATAAAACCTACTCAAAATGAAAACTATCTGCCTAGGGACCTGAACTCAATCAACCAACCTATTTTTAAGCAGCTATAAATAAACACTTTAATACACACTTTCTCCATATAAAAAACAGGGAGAGGAGAAACTGATGTAACAGCTTTAATCACAGAATCACACAAAGGTTTAGGTTGGAAGAGACATTAGGGATCACCTAGCTCTGACCTTCCTGTTGGGGCAGGGATGCCACCCACTAGATCAGATTGATCAAGGCCACATAGAATCTAGTCCTTAACAGTTCTAGAGTTGGGGCATCCATAACGTCTCTAGGAAACCTTTCCTGTTGTCTACCACACTCACAGTAAAGAATTTCTTGCTAATAAAATCTAGTCTATGCTATTTCTCCTATCCTAAGTGACCACCATAACAGATGGAGCCCAAGTCATGGACTAAATGGACTCAATTTTTATGGACATTCATTCCATGGGGGCAGACCACAGACAAAGAGAATGATATCGCATCAAAGACAGGGAAGATGGTGGTGATTCATGTATTAGACAGTGCAGGATCTGGAAATGATACAAGTGATATGGAATAAAAGGTATGGACTTTAGTAGATCAGTGTAGGATTGTGTTTCTTTTTAGCAGCCTACATAGCTCTGTGTTTTGTATTTGTTAGTAAAACTGTTGACAATAAATGCTTTTTACTTTTCTCGCTGTGCTTGCCCTCTCATCCAAAAATTAGGCTGAGAGTGAACAACAAAGCAGCCAGGAGGTCAGCCAGCAGGACAGACAGTGCTCCTTAACTGATCAGGGAGCATTTAATACCATATGTTATTCTCAGCAAAAGCTTGAGTAAGGGTGGACATTCATGGTTAACTGTTACGTGTATGGAAAGCCTGGATTTCCAGGATGTGGCTCACATCTGTCTACTGGTGGAAGTGAGGAATAAATTCCTTCTTCAGTTTGCTTGCACATGTAGGTTTTTTTCACCTTTTAAACTGTTTTGGGGTTTTTTTTTTGAGTTTTTTGGTCAATCCATGAACCTTCTTGCCTTTTTTTTTTTTGTCATTTCTCTTCAACTCACAGGAGAGGGCAGTGGGCATCATTATGTGGATGCTCAGCTGCTGGATGAGAACAATCCACCACAGCACCTTAGTAATAAAAGCAGCAAATTTTTTAAATATAAGAATATGGGATTTTGTTAATTACATTTTCTGGTATAGAGTGACCTGAGAAATGAGGAGTTTTGCATTTATTCATGCAGAAGTCGATTTAAATATTGCTGAACATTAGTCTTTGCAAGCACCTAATGAACACAGTTAACTCCTCTGGGCACTTCTACAGCACTGATGATGCTGAATCAATCAAATAGAGCTGTTGTCTACAGCCCTTGATACAGTTCTAGGACAAGGCAGGATACTTCAGGCAAATTTTTAATGAGTCAGATTTTGTAATTGTCTTCTGTTTTCAAGAAAACTGGATGCTTTTTACATGATTAAGTTTTTTAAGGTTGATTAGGCTTTCTATTAGAAAATAACATTTAGAGGCACATTTTTTCAGGTTTCTAATAATAGACTGGATAAGACAGGACTGTACTATCCTAGTGAAGGTTTAATCTTGTAAAAAATCTACTCTGGCAATCCTGAAAAACTATGTGACCCATGTAAAAGAAAGGAGACCCTATCTTCCTGTCCTCAGATTTTAATTCTTTTTTTCATGTATTAATCTAGTTAAGCAATATGCCATTTTGCTACCAGTAATATTACATGATCTGGTCATCTTTTGGCCTTGTAGTACAAAACTGAAAGAGAAGTTGACACACTTATCAGAAAACTAATTTTCTTATTATATTTTGAAATTCATTAATCCTTCTTATCTGACTGCAGCTGGTTTGGGGGCAGGGACTGAAAATTCAGTTTATATTGTAGGAGTAGGTAAGGCAAACGTTCAAACTCTAAAAAACAATAGAAACAAAATTTAACACACCAACATTTGCACAACTATCAGATATGATGTTTAGTAGTGTTTTCATGTTTTGCACTGGAATTGTAAATATAATGAAGTATAAATTACTGAAATTATATCCCACCATACAATGGTTTTAGGTTTTGGGGGTTTTTTATGTTAACACTTATATCCAGCAATATAACATAAATCTGTTTTATTTTTTTCTCTGAAATCAGTGTGAGCAAATTGTAAAGTACTGGAAATCCAAATTCAAAATGAAGATAAAACTTACAAGAATAAGTATCCAGGCATTCTTTTTTGAAATTTAGTGCTCATGGGCATAGAGGAAAACAGCAGTTACTTATAGGAGGCACATTTATTCTTCTTACCAGCTCAAATAAATGAAAAAATATTAGCAAAGCTCAGACATATAGAATTTTAAAAATCACATATAATAAAGTTAACTAATTTGATAAATTTTACATGGGGTCTCTATACTGTAACATAAATTTGTATGAAATTAATAATTTAAACACTATTTCACAAAATTATTCCTTTAAATTAGTATGTCCTATAATTATGAAGTTCCTTTTGAAAACATTTTGAAATTATGTAAAATTTCTATTGGTTAGTCACTGCAGTAATGTTACTTTATGCTCAGGCATTAGTGATCACTTTCCAGAGCAGTGGAAAGCTTTTAGGCTTGGTCTGTTCAAGATGAAGTTGCCCACAAAATGTCTAATATCCACTAGTTAGAAGATCAAGAAATTAAAGAAATTGTTTATAAGGACACAAAAGACAAATTGTCTTCATGAGGCATGTTCACATGAAAAAACCAGAATGAAAAATAAATATTCCATGTCCCTCCCAAGCAGACAATATTTGAGATTCTGCTTGAAGAGGAATTTCAAGGAATTTCGAGGGCTGGGGTGTGTGTCATTGTTTATTTTTCAAAGTATTTTTAACTGAATTTCATTTTAGTCATTTATTGTTTGATTACGCACATGTGGTGGGTAGACCCAGGGTGGACATCAGGGGCCCACCAAAGCTGCTCTGTCTCTGCCCTCCTCAGCTGGGCAGGGGAAGAAGATGTAACAAAAGGGTCAGTGGCTGAGATGCCTGGACAGGGACAGATCACTCACCAATTACTGCCACAGGCAAAATAGACTCAGGTTGGGGAAATTAATTTAATTTCTTGCAATCAAATCAGAGTAGGGTAATGAGAAATAAAAAAAATCTTAAGGCATGTTTTCTCCCATCCATCTCCTTTCCTCCCCAGCTAAACTTCTCTCCTGATTTTTCTGTTTCTTCCCCCCAAGTGGCTCAGAGGGGCAGGGACTGGTGGTTGTGGTCAGTTCATCACACTCTTTCTCTACTGCTGCTCCCTTCTCACATTCTTCCCCTGCTCCAGAGGGGATTCCTCTCACAGGAGGCAGTCCTCCATGAATTTCTCCAATGTGAGTCCCTCCCACAAAGAGAGAGTTCTTCACAAACTGCTCCAGCATGGATTCAGTCCACAGGGTGGTGTCCTTCAGGAACAGACTGCTGCAGCATGGCTTCCCTGCAAGGTCCCAAGTCCTGCCAGCAAATCTGCTCCTCTCTCCATGGGCCCACAGGTCCTGCCAGGACACTGCTGCAGTCTGGACTTCCCACAAGGTCGCTGTCTCTTTCAGGTTTCCAGTCTCCAGCATGGGGTCCTTCAGAGCGTGCAGAGCCTGCTCACTGTGCTCCTCCATGGGCTGCAGGGGCACAGCTGCCTCACCGTGGTCTGCAGCAGGGGAATCTTGGCTCCAGCGCCTGGTGCACTTCCTCCGCTCCTTCTCCACCGACTTTGGTGTCTACAGAGTTGTTCCTCTCACATATTGTCACTCTGCTCTCTGGCTGATGTTGGGCAGCTCTTTTTCCCCTTAAATCTGTTATCTCAGAGGCACTACCATCATTGCTGATGGGCTCAGCCTTGGCCAGCATCAGGTTCATCTTAGAGCTGGCTGGAATTGGCTTTGACAGACATGGAGGAAGCTTCTGGCTGCTTCTCACAGAAGCCTCCCCAGAAGCCTGCCCTGCTACCAAAACTTGTCCATACAGCATAGTATGAAAAGAGAAGACTCGAAACATAGAAAGACAGAATCATAACAAACTTATCCATGTACCAGCACCCTGGAAACTCTCTTTATGAAATTCATTTCATTGGTTTTATGGATATTAGGGATTCTCAGAACTACAGTGTGGAACTTCTGCACTAACAGTGAGTTAACATCATTGTTTTAGTATGATTGACCTGATGAAATATATCCGTATCCTAAAATTCTGTAGTACAGAGCCATAACTGTATCACAATTCAGGTTTCCCTTTGTAGGTAATTGTATTTAGTTGGTCCTGTGATTCTCAGTAATGCCAAGAGAATCTGAAATAAAATAAATTCTGTAATGATGGTAACTTAACATTTCATTTGATCTTTATGAATTACAATTCTTAGTGGTAGCTTTCTTATGAAAAGGAGAGAAAGAAAGAGAACAAATCAAATGATATCACATCAGAGTTCTGCAGTTTCTTTATTTTCCACAGTATCTTAGTATTTAGCATTAACATTAGCTGCAAGTAATATTTTCTTTATTTTTAATTTGAAGAATTTATGTTCCATTTGCATATTTATAGAATTCCTAAGACCACTTAAGAATATATGAAGCTATTACTTCCAATATGCAAGAGCAGCAATTCATGAGCCTGAGAGTTTCTTAACCTTCTTTGCAAATATGAAGCTACAATAAAATCTAAAATAGAATCTTCCCTGAGTCCATACGACTAAGGAGTATCCTCACTGCAAAAGAGATTCAGAATATCATGCTCCACTCATTGCTGCAGGAAATTTCTACTTTTAGAAATCTCGGACTTTAAGAGAGTAATTTTAGAGAAGTTTTTAAGAAAAAAATATCTCTGACAAATGAACAAATATTTCCCTCTATCTTCTTACACATGAAACTCTGAATCAACTCATTGCTTTTTCTTTCCTATTCTTTTTACTGTCATTTTCTCCCAACTCTTTTCTACCAATCAATAAATATTTTTAGCAGAATCAACTGTGCAAGGAGTGTAATCAGTCTTGATAACAGCATCATTTACTGCGCCAGTATCTAATAAAAACAAGCAGACATTGCAGTACTGCTATTCAAAACAATGTCTAAATTATTATGTCCTTTTATTTTTGAGGGATTTCAGCAAACTTTTAATGATTATTAAGCTAGTAGTATGTTGTGTAGCACTTTGAAATGTCATGTTAAACTTTTTGAACTGTATAGAATGCTGTGAAAAATTCTGAAGAGCTACGTAAACTGAATAGTCTACAGCTATCAGATCTTCTTTTGACATACATATATCATATTTCAATGCAACAGCAGAATGAAATTAAGTTTGCTGCAGAATGATAACTCTCATGATCTATTATAAGAACAGCAATTGATAACAAATTAGGAAACTGATGACTGGGAATAGGAAAAATCTAGAAAATTAAAACCTTTACAAAATGTAAAGTTTTCTCTAAAACAGTAGGACCCTTTTACATAGCACTGTATCCAAGAGATCCCTACTGATATTTACTGATTGTCTGTGACTTTTAATATAATCCTTGTACAATTTGGTATAGCTCCTAATTCCTTAAATGTAACTGTTATGATTTTTTTCTCCGTCTTCTTTCATGATACGCATTTCACTGTGTTATAGTTGTCATTAAAAAAAATGACATATATATGTGCGTGTATATATATGTATAAATATATATGTTTATGCATGTAAGATCTTATGGACATGCAGAAGCAGACAATTTTTTATGTATTTATGTTGAGCTGTTTTACCAAAGAAACAAATACTGCTGAGGTGACAGTTTTGCTCCTTTCCATTCTTAGAGAGGGAGACTTGTCTTAAAATAAAACAAAACAAACAAAAAAATCAAATAAAGGCAGAAGGAGAACATTCCAGGCCTGTATTTTTGTGATATAGAGCCTAAATACTGCAACCATTTTGGTCGCTTAGAGCTCACTTACCTGTAGAAACATGAAATGGTTTGGGTTGGATGGTACCTTAGATATTATCTAGTTCCAACTATCTCACCATGGGCAAGGATAACACCCAGAATACCAGGTTCCTCAAAATCCCATCAAATCTGGACTTGAACACTTCCAGGGACAGGGCATCCACAATTTATCTGGACTACCTGTGCCACTGCCTAACCTCCCCCATAGTAAAGAATTTCTTCTTAAACTCCAATCTAAATTTTTCCTCTTATAGTTTAAACCCATACCGTCTCGTCTTATCACAGTCGGCCCATGTGAAAAAAACATGCTCTTTCTTTTTTATAAGCTCCCTTTAAGTACTAGAAGGCTATAAAATGTCCCCAGAGCCTTCTCTTCTCCAGGCTGAACAACCACAACTACCTCAGCCTGCCTCCATAGGAGAGGTGCTCCAACCCTGTGATCATCTTTGTTGACCTTCTGTGGACTTGTTCCAACAGGTCCATGTCCTTCTCATGCTGAAGACCCAGATCTGGGTGCAGTACTGCAGGTGAGATCTCACAAGTAGAGGGGAGAATCACCTCTCTCAACCTGTTGGCCATTCATCTCTAGATGGATTCCAGGATGAAGTTTGCTTTCTGGGGTGTGAGTTGGCATGATTTCTGGCATGCTGTTGGCTCACGTTCAGTGTTTCAATCCATGGGAACCCTTAAATCCTTCTTCACAGAGCTGCTACCATGCTAGCAATGAGTTCTTTCCCCAGAAAGAACTCGTATCTGGGATTGCCCTGAATCAGGTGCAGCACATCACACTTGGACTTCTTGAACTTTATGAAGTTCCCATAAGCCCACTTCTCAAGTTTGTCCAGGTCCCTCTGAATGACATTCTTTCCTTCTACTTTGTCAAGTGCACCATTCAGCTTTGGGTCACTTGCAAGCCTGTTGAATGTACACTCGATCTCACTGTTTATGTTGTTAATGATAGTAAGGAGCACCAGCCCAAAGACAGAGCCTAGGGGAACACCACCTGTCACCAGTCTAGATAGAGAGCCATTGACCACAATTCACTGGCTGTGTCCATCCAGTCAAGTTCTTATCCACCAAGTAGTCCACCTTACCAATATATGTCTCTCCAACCTGGAGATAAGGGTGTGAAGTGGGACCATGTCGAAGGCCTCACAGAATTTTAGGTTGGTCTTCTCTTGTCAAACATTGCAGTTGCTTCATCATGGAAGGCACCCTGCTGGTGAGCACAATTTTCCCTTGATAAAGCCATGCTGGCTGTCTCGGATCACCTCCTTGTCTTGGATGTGCTTTAACATTGTTTCCATGAAGATCTGCTTCATGATCTTAACATACAGAGGCGAGGCTTACTGATCTCTAGTTCCTCGGATCTTCCTTTCTCCCTTTTTTAAGAATAGGAGGTATGTTACCCTTTTTCCAGTCCTTGGGGACATTATCTTACTGCCATAACTTTTTAAATATGATGTTTGGCAGCAACATCAGCCAGTTCCATCAGAACCCTTGGACACATGCATGCCATCAGGCCCCGTAGACTTGTGATTGTTCAATTTCATTAGTCTCAAACCTGCTCTTCACTTACAGCAGTATGCAGCACCAGTATCTGAGGCAAAAGTTTAACTAAACAGCAACATTTGCACAACTATGGTGTTGGTTTGTAGTGTTTTGCCCTAGAATTCTAAATCAGAAGAGAGTAGCTACAGAAAGTCAGAGATGATTTCATAAATATCAATTTCAATACCATGTATCCAAGCAGCATAATTGTTCTGGGCTATATCCAAAATTTGCCAGTAAAATAGAGTTTAGAAGTTTTGGGGTAATGACATTACAATAAAGATACAATGTTTTATCTATAAAAGAGATGCTTCCCAGTTTTTTTTTTAATTGGATTGTAAAATATGATTCTATTTCCTATCATTGCCTGAAAATATTCCATAAATTTTAAGCTATTTGATATCATGGCTTGATAATTATATCTTGCAGGGGAAAAAAAGTAAATTTATTGTAAGCTTTATGAGCTCATACAGGCAGAGAATAACAATTATAAATAAGTTTTCTTGCTACAACTGAAAAACATCTGTTAATTTCTTCCAGGATAAAAGAAACATTCGTGGTTAAAGGTGTGATATATCTGTCTTACTTAATGAAAAAATAAATGTTTACACATAATTTTTCTACTATGCTGGTGTTGTCTAATTCAAATATACTTGAATATTAATAGAAACGAAAGTTATTTCTTCTTGCTCAAAGCCTTCAGTTCTAGATGAAATTTTCACTGTTTGTGCTGATTCCAGTGAAACATTTAGGACTTGATCTCACTACCCTTCTCATTGTCATAGGAAAAATCCCCAGAAGATCAAAAAAGATTTGACGTGCGTTTTCTTTTACTGAAACAGAGGTTTTCCACTCAGATATGAAGGTTTTTGACAAGTCTGGTGCACACAAAAGTTATCCTAATGAACTCTCTGAAAAGAAACTTTGAGAAAGTGGTTTTTTTTTTCTGAGTGAGGAATAGAACAATCCAAAATACTAAACTAAAAAGAAAATTATATATTTAAAAAGCTTTTTGTCCCCTCACAATTTAGCTTGTAATATTTGATTTTACCTCAACCTATGAAAAAGAACTACAAAAAAATTATTTTTTAATATGCTAATGACACCCTCAGGCAGTCCCCGAAGCTGGGCATTCCCTGCAGATGGACATTTAAATAGCTGCATATTTATGTGGGAGTTCTCTCCGGGTTGCCACATTCCTTCTGACGACAGCTTTTCCCCCCGTGGAAACAAAGCTAGGTCTGTTCTAGCTGGGTGGGTGATGACCACCAGCGGAGCTCGCCTAGGGGCTGGGAGGATGCCTGTCCCCTCCCTGAGAGCTGCCGCACCCCACCTTGGCTGCCTGCCCTGTTCACAGTGCTCCCAGGAGCCACTTAAATCCCACTTAAATCTCTCATTGCCCCTGGCAATGTCGTCAGCACATCAGCCTGACTTGCCAGCACTGCTGACTCTTGGTGGGTTCTCCACTCAGGTTCCCCAAATTCCAGGAATCCCGTGCCCAACCCATTCTAGTGCCCAGTCCCCAGAACATACTGTACCTGCTGCTGCTGCTGCTGCTGCTCCCCTCACTAACTTTTTATATAGCTCCATTCATCACTTAGTGTGACAGGTTCAAAGGGTGCTTTTTTTTATGGCAATCTAGTGACCTTTTCCCGCATGTATATTTTTACAATTGAGTTATCTATAGGAATTTCATTAAAAATATCAAATATTTTTTTTGCTGTTATTAATTCATTTAATGAGCTTCCCTTTCCATGAAACCTGAGTTCTGTCTGTGCAAAGCCATTCATGAACCTATTGAAAATGTATTTTACTTAACTAAATTTTGTAGTGTGAGCAGCAGGAGAGAGTGATGTCTATTGCTGAATATTGGATCTGAAGAATCTTGACTCCAAGTAAACCACTTTCATGAATAAAAAAAACGAAGAAAACAAGCCTCCTCCCTCCTTCTCCCAAGTACTTTGGAGTGTTTTCAATAGATAATCAATGCATATGTCAAAGGTAGATAAAAGTTCTTTAATTACTGTGGTTTTTTTCCCTTAAATTGTAAATGATTTCACAATTACTTTGGTTTATTTACACTAAAGGTAACCTTTATCACTCTAAGCTGTATCTGGTGAAGCATGAAAACTGCAGGCATCCATTCATTGTCTCATTTATTCTTCAAATTCAAGATTATTAAATTGACCTTTTGCTTTCATTAAAAATGCACTCTTGAAATAAGTTTAGAATAAAATTCAAACCATTAAATTACATTAATGATTTTTTTTTAAACTACCACTAAAATTAATCCTGTATATCTGGTCCAAACCAGTAAAATTTCAATGTTTATCTAATTTGATGATGAGGATTTGACTAGACAGGTTGCTTTTCTTACTGTATCTCTAGAATAGCTAATTATGTATTTTATAGTTTGTGTGGTGTTTATTCTAATATATTCTTCATTTTGATTATTCCCTACAGGCACCCAAACAAAGATATCTTCATCACTCTTATTTCTTTCTAACATTACACAACATATTTAATTAATTTATTTTTCAATTCTGCCACAGTTAAATGATATGCAATTTCATGAATATCAATTTCTAAGGAATATCAGTTTCTAGGCAATTTCATGAATATCAGTTTCTAAAGAAAACAACAGCACTTTATAAAGTGTTTCTATCATGGGCAGACAATTCTAGGACTCTGTAAATAATTTGGGCTTTAGCTTGTTTTTTTTTTACTACATCAAAACATGATGACAGATCAATAAGAAATCTGCACCTAAAGAAATTTGTGCAGGCTCAAGGCTATTTTACTTCAAATGAAATTTGACTTCCAGAGAGCTTTCACTTCAATCTAGTTCTCTTACTGCATCCTCAAACAAAATGGATAAATCAAGAGTCTGGAATCAGAGCACGTATAGCACCTATAATTCAGGCATTGATGAGAGGATGTGGAATCTCCATCTGTGAAGATATTGAAAACCCAACTGAACTTGCTGCTCACCCGCTTGTGCAAGCTGACCATTCCTTGAGCTGGGAGTCTGAACTATAAGGTTTAGCTTTCTGTCTCAAAGAAGCTCCCTTTCCAAGGTCCCTATCTATCTCAAAAATTCTCTGATATCTTGATTCTATGATCCTATAACACGATCTAACATGATCGTAATTAATTTTGGTAGGTCAAAGTAATTTTATATTAAATTTAATTTGCCAAAAATGATTTTAAAATTTAATTTGTATCCTTAATAGCTATGATAATCTTTGAAATGTTAAAACTTCACATCAATTTTCAAAGATTTAAGAACATTTAATCCATAAAATTAAGAGGACTTCTGTTGAACCTTCTTTCTGAGGAAAAAAATCTCAAAATACAAAAATATTTTTTATAATTTGGTATGGTTTTAAACAATAGCATGTACTGATGCCATACTTTTCAGCATTGATGTAAATTGAAATTGAGTAATTTGGATCAAGCCTCTAAATATAATTTATTAAACAGGCATGTCTTTTTTTTCCCCCCATTTTTTCTGCAACCTAATTTGACTTTAAGGTAGGGCTCATATGTCATCCTAGAATCCCACAGAATACCTCAATGTGTACAGTACCAAGAGACTCTCTTTATAGTTCTAAAATCTTTCTGGTTTCATTGTCATACAAATTTTCCTCTGATATAATTTCACCCATCTAAGCGAATACCAAAGAAAACCATACTTGTATAGGGTGGACCCACCTCCGTATAGCATGTAGAATGAAAGTTTCTATACAATTTATACATGTAGGACACTAACCTGATTCTCATGCTATCACAGCAGCTGATCTGGATAGCTCCTATATCTATTCAGTACAACACACTCTTTGTCTGCTGTTTACTAATTGATGTACATCTGAAATTGTAGATGTGACCCCAGAGCTGCATACAAGTAAGCAAAGGATGCAAACCCCTAGTATTTTCTGCCACTTTGGAAATCTGAAAACAAATATCCTTAACTATTACCTCCAAATCATGAAAGGAAACTATTCTGCTAGGAAAATATTCTTTCATAAAAATCACTTCCACAGTTTTGTAAAATATCCTTAAAAAGTATACAAGGATGGGCTTTCAGGAACATACCCACCTAATTCATACTTCTAATTATGACCAAATTTATATTGAAAGACCCTTAAAAATTTGTTAAGTTGGTTTTGGCTTTGGAGATAGAGTGTTTTCAAAATTTTTACTTATATATTTTACTCACCAATCTAACATGCACATAAATCTGCTTCTTTTTGCAATATACTTATATATTCATTTCTCATTTAAATCAGGGTTCTTCACAGTGTTAATAAGTATTACTTTATAATTTGTTCCCTAACACTGGAAATTGAGCTGTTAAGATGATTCGTGCTTATCCTAGCAAAAAAAAAAAAAAAAAGAATCAGTGAGTGGCTGCTTTGAATCTTCTGGCAATGCTGCAGGAAGAATTCCAGCCCAGCATTTGCCCTCTTCCTCTTTCTCATCCCCTGTTATTTTGTGTCATAATGCATCATTACAGAATGATGTTTGCTTCTATACAAGTCAGCAAAAAAGAAATTGCATATCCCGCTTTGGCTTCTTTTCTTTGCATTAACTATGTCAGTTTTGATTTGTTATTTTTCAGAATGTTTCAAGCACTGCCAACTTGAAGTATTTTATCCTTATAGAAAATTTATTTTTTTTTAATTTGGAAAGGCATATTGAAATTTTTATATTACTTCTGCACAAGTGAAAAAACTAGACTAATATTCCAATATTTATATTTATTGAGAATGTTTTACTCAAGGTACTGTGAAAAATGATGTCTTTTGCTTGGGTTTTTTCATGAGCCTATATTTAGCTTTTCTTATTAATAGATCAGTTGAAGACCAGCTTGTTTACAAATAAATATTGGAATTTAGTGACATGGAATGTTAGCTGACAGAAATGCATATAGTAAAAAAAAATCCTTTAAAATGTATTGTACACACACGACATATTTTATTTCAGTCGTGTTAATAAAACGGTCTGTGATAAATTTCTTTGTAGTAGCTTGTGTAGGTTTTTTTAAAATTATCTGTGCTTCAAATAGTGTTGGTAATGCAATGCTGTATAAAATTTCTTGTCACTAAAGATGTACTACCTGAACATACTTCAATACACTTTTTCAAGGTTTTATCCTTTCTACATTGAAAATCATCACTCAAGAGAACCACTTCTATGCATTTTAGAATTACTAAATGACGAGAAATATTTTGGTGAGAGAAGCGCCTTCCAACAGCAGATAGAAGTGATTGAAACTCCTGATTATATCCGTAAGTTGATCTAGATGTCTACTTGTTCTTTGATTTTGGGGCACCATAACAGTATTTGAGTAAGTTGTTCGATAAACTTGCTCAGTGAATTTTACTCAGTTTTCTGACAATCCCATCTTTTTGATATAAATAGGAATGGTACCTCTATAACAGTGTAGGCTTTTCAGTCTTGCAGTTTGGTGGCTTACATCAAAAGAAATTCAATCACTTCATTATTCATAGCAGAAATTGAATGGAAAATTTTATTTCTTGATGTCAGTTCACTCATTTCATGCTTGAAGTACTCTATACTTTTATCTTTGAAATGAAGGTGGCAGACTTGGAGGAAACAACACAAGCTGAGTGGTATTAAACTCACTAGTTAAGACTTTTATGCATATACTGTTTATGCATATACTTAAAATTGTTAGTTCTTACCTAATGCTATACAAGAGAAGTCCATCTGGATGTAAATCAGATATAAATGCTATTACAAGGTTTATTTTGTGTTTCCAGCCAGATGGACAGGCTTACACAGTCACTTTTCACCAACTGCTTCTGCTAAGCTCATTTTGACACTGCCTGTTCATTCAAATGAACAATTTTGTAAGACAATAAGTTTGAATGAGACTTTGTGCTTCCTGCATAAAGCCATTGACCCATGGGTGAACAGAGGACAAACAAGTTCCTCTGTGTGCTAGAAAGGGAGTAGCAGGTGTAATTGTAACAATGCTTTTCTTACCTTTGTAATGATTAACCTAGTAAGCAAGAATCACTGCCAAAGGGATACAATGATTTGTGTCAAATTGCCAAGAAAAAGTGAAATTCATTAGAAATAAAAGAAAAATCGGTTGGATCTTACAGAAGTTAATCATTTTAATGATAGTGATACTCCACTGTGCATTCCGTAACTGCCAGTAAAAAAGACAGAGACTGTCTGAAAATCAATGCCTACCGCCCAGCAGAGATACAGAATAGATACTGCTGTTACTTGCTTTAGTCCTCCCATTTGAAAGAAATAGTCTAGGAACCTTAGAGGATTATAGATAAAATGCTGAAAATGCTGGCCTCACTGATCCCCTGGCCACCAGCCACCAATCCAAACAACATAAAACCAACTGAAACAAAGGCAAGCCCAGACCAACCCTAACAACCTGCACTGTCAGGTCAGTAAAATGTGAGAGGTGTCCTTTGTTTTAATTTACAGCTAAGTTGTCCATCCGTGGGTTTTTCTGTTTGTTTTAGTTTAGATTTTCTTCACAGAATCGCAGCATATTGTTTGGAAGAAATTTCTGAAAGTTGTTTGATCCAACATCCAGCCTCTAATAGAATTGTTGTCAACATGAGATCCGGTCACTGTGACTTTGGCTAGCTCATCTTAAAAACCTCAAAGAATGAAGATTCTACACGCCCCTGTGTCATATGCTGTACTGCCATCCCAGTAAAAATGCATCTTTTCCTTCAAGGTAACCTGAGCTCTCAAACTGTAACCTGTGCCTATTGCACCTGGCTTAAAACCATGTTGTGCTTGTAATTTCTTCTCACATACCTGTAAGCAGTGTAGCCCTTAACCTCATCTCCTTCTGACTGATCAAGGCTCACAGGCTCAGTCTCTAGTTGTAAGTGATGGCCTGAAAGCCCCATATATGACCAGATATGACCTTTACATTTCTTTCTTTCTTTTATTTTAGTTCCTTTTGTGGCCCTGACAAATGTTTCTCTCATGTATATTGTGATCACTGTTTCAAGCAGCTCTAGAACTTTTAACACTTTGAATGAGACCCGAGTGCTAGCGAGGAGTTTCTTCCCTTAGGGGCTCTCCAGTATAACTCAAAATTATAACACCCAGAACTGTAGTCTTTGTATTTTTCTCAAAGGTATCTGCCCAGTCTGTCATATTGCCTATCAGTTTAGAGATTTTAGGCAAAGTAACTAGACAAAATACTATTTATTAAGTGCCTCAATAATTAAAAATACTCAAAATAGATCTCAGACTATATATCTTTCTATTCCTGGTTTTCCAAATGGAATTTAGCACTGGGGCTTTGAATGTTTGTACTTAATTCCCCATTTCACTGTGGTGAACGGAGTGTAACCTCACAATGGTTGTTCAGATCATTAAGAATCTAATTATACAAGCTGTAGGAGAGTACATTTTAAAAATAAAATCCAGTTTGCTTCACAAACATCAATTTCCTGCCTTTCAGAACCATTTCAAATGGTTTTTTCCTCTGAATAGGCTACTTACACTGCATACCATTTCTGACCAAATTTAAGAAATTTTGCAATCTGAAAAGTATGTAATTAACTGTAATCCTCCTAATCTTTTCAGACTGAAAAAATTTAACTGGCTTTTTAAAAATAATGCATATTGAAAAACGATCCAGTAAAATTCAAATTATTTTTCAAATATATGCCCGTATTATAATTATTGTTTTGATATATGATAGACAAAATATTTTCAGATATATCATCATTATTGCAATGCAAATGGAGAAATTTGATTTTGTGTAAGCCCGCTTAAAATAGCTTTTCTTACCTTGCTGCTATAACAGTATAGTTGTCAAATTAAATTATGTATAAAAGCCTTTCACTTCTGAACATAGCTTCTTTTTTTTTTTTTGCTGTCTACACAAAAGACGAAATGGAATAACACACTTTAATGAACTCTATCTTAAGTGAATGCCCTAGGCAAAATGCAATTTAAGTACAAAGAATAAAATGAAACTCTAATATGTGTCACTAATCAAAAATGTACAAATTAATCCTGATTTTTGACAAGAGTTGGTACAAACAGCCTGTTGCCTCAGGAAGACAGCATTCTAACCTAAATTATTATAGCTAATTCGAGTATCAGCATCATGTGTATTTTACTTCGTATATGTTTTCATTCTAAACTCTAGAGGCTCAGTTCAATAGTTATGCTCTTGTACTCTCTATTTCCCCCCTAGATTATGAGAGAAAAAAAAAAGGAAACCTTATACTCAAGTAGACTTGCATGTGTTTATTCCTTAAATTCAACTACTTATTTGAAGATCTTCTTGGAATTACTCTCCATGTAAATATCATGACGTCCAAAAGTAGTAATGGGTACAGCTATGTATCCATTTATTGCCTTCACGTTGGAATAGAGGTATATTTTGAACTGGGGTAATGCCTTTATGCTTTAATTCCCTTTCTTTCTCCATGAGTTCTCATAGAATCAGAGAATGGTTGCAGTAGGAAGGGACCTCTGGAGAGGTCCAATAGTTCAAATCTGCCACTCAAAGGAAGATCAGCTAAACCAGGCTGCTAAAGACCAAGTTCAATTGGGTTTTGAAAATCAACACAGATGGAGACCCCATATCCTCTCTGAGATTCCAGTTCCAGTGTTCAACCATTCCTAGAGTGAAAAAGTTGTTCTCTATTTAAGCATGTTTCAAATTATATCCATTGTCTCTTTCCCGGGCACTGAAATAGTCTGGCTCTATCTTTCTTACTCCCAGCCATCAGGGAGCTGATAGTCTGAAATACTGTTATGTTGCTTACCAGTGTAACACAAATGATATAAAATGAGTAGCAAAATATAGCCTTGACAAAGCTATGTACTTATTTTTTGATTATATTATTAATTTTTTGTTCCTGCAGATGTTTTATTCCTCCTTTTATAACATATTTTATCTATTTTTATATATTTTTCTTCTTCACTTCATTTTCTATATGTGGAAGAGCTCTTATAATTTCTTATTGTTGTAGTGGACTGCTGTATATTATTGGAGAGCATTAAAAATGTCAATGTCTAAAGCATGCTCAGTTATGAACAGGTAATAGACTAACTACTATTTTAGATTATATGGAGCTGTGCTTGGATTTCGGTTACTAACTTTTATTTATTTTATATACATTCTAGACCTAAAAATTTTTAAGGCATTCTCTTACTCATAATCCTGTAATTTACTAATAATTCTGTAAAAGTGCTTACATAGCTCAGCTGCTGGTAAGACAAGAGATGCACTTATCTGACCTAAATGAACAGGCCTAAATGTCATAGACAGGTAGAAGAATCATAAAAGAAAGGCCTTATGAAATGTGCTTCACACATTTTCTGCTCCAGCTGACACAATCTGTAGTTACTGTACATACTTACAAAATGCTGAAAATTAAACCCATGGTTAACCAGCGTGATTTTAAGACGCACAGAGTGTGCAAGGGGCTCCCAGCGGGTCGGTGAGTCAGAAAGGGTTAGTGAAAGAGAAGGAGCTGATAAGAGTCGCCTTTGCTCCTGAAAGGATTTTTACCAAGGCCGTCAGCGTAGAAACGGAGAGAGGGAGAGACAAAGGAGGGGTAGGCCACCTTGCTCCAATGAAATCTGTGTTGATTTATTCCGACCAATGTATAGGTATAAACTTTGTGAAAGAGTATAAAAAGACATCATGCTGTAAAACAAATGTAGAGAAGCTTTCTTAAAAATAGTGCGTTCTTCAGTTTGTTATGACCGTCTCAACAATGACAACAAAGTAGCTTAAAGTTGTCTGACCATTCAAGTTGTCAGTCCATTCTAAATATTTTTGTTAAACTTTCCAGATCTTCGTTATTGAAATGCAGTTCTTCCAGTCATGTGGTCAGGAACTGTGTGTACATTGGGCTTGTCTGATTATTCTTGAAAAGTGGAGCTGTTTGTGACAATATAGATAACAAAACAATAGCAATGAGAGTCCATTCAGGCATTTTGTGAATAATATTTCTGTTTATTAACAGGAAAGTTTTGACAAGATTTTTTAGCTCTGTGTAAACATCACCGGAAGCAATCTGAAGAGGGCCCAAAACTGCAGATAATGCTTTTCTCAGTTTTTCAAGGGCAATTCGCTTCCTAATCTGCATTTGTGCATTTGAATCAACAAGTTGGAAGGTGAGATCTTCTTTGGAAGGTGTTGATCATCTTTGTCTTTTCTTGGATGTTCCCCTGCTTGTGCTTGTGTCGCTGCCTCTTCAGCCAAGATGCACCTTCCTTTATAGAACTTTTATACTCTGAGTTCTAGGAACTCTGTTTTCTCTTTTAACTTTGCATAAATAGGCACAGGCTTAACTATTCCACCTGAGCCTGTGAAAGGTAAACAGTAGTTCAAACTGTTTTCAGACTTCCCTACAGCAACAGTGTTGAGACCATCAGCTGTTCTAAGTCATCCTCATCAAGTTTTTCAGTCTCCTGGTTGACAGATGCTATGCACTCTGATGAGCACAAAGAAGTATAGTTTGGGCCATGGAGCAATTTTAAATTTTCCTCAGTTCTCCATTCCATAAGTGTATGCCTAAGCACATCTAGTAAACTGCCTTTGGAATTAACTGGATCCCTCAGTTCAGGGTTTTTATGTTCTGTTGAGTTAGTTAGGGTTCTTTTAAGATGTTCTGCTCCTCTTTTTCTCACACCTAGAAAAACTATCTGTGATCCACACATATTTCCAATGATTTCTGAAGCCCTTGATTCCCTAGGAGCAGTGTTTACTGAAGGTGGAACAGTTACTTCATTATGAACAGAGCAAGCGTATCTTTATGCCTGAGTGTCTAATTTACAAGGAGAGAGTTGTTCAGTGGCTTCTATCACATCTGCACCTTCAGTTTTAGGGCTGGCATGGACTTTCTGAGCATGCTTCTTTTTAAGGATGCTTTTTTCTGTGCAATTGCAGTGCAAAATTGGCTGAACTTGGCTAACTTCCTGGTAGGAGAGAAGAAATAAATCCTTGTTCAGTATCAGTACTGCTGTCACTGGCTGTGTCATGAGAACCAGATTCACATGGATCTGAAGATATCCTAGGATTTTCAATGTCAGATGTTTTAATTACTTCATCACGTAGTTTCACCTCTTCTCCAGACTGTCTACTCTGTCCCTCCTTCAGCAGCTTTGTGTCTGAGGTTTGTCAGCTGTTTGCAGACTCTGTGATGATGGTACAATATTTCAGAGATTCCTAATTACCTAATTTCACATGTATTGTTAATTATGTGTATTATCTGAAATATTCTTAATTGTTGTACCTGACTTTTTCCTGATTGCTGTCAGTTTCTTGTTCACTACGTGTATTGTTTTGCCTTGATGTTTCCTCATGCTCATAACCAAATACATGCATCCTATTTTTGAAAATTGAAAAGAAGGGGAATTTAGTGTCTTAAGAACATCCAAACAATGTAGTATGTACATTAGAAATTAAGACAACAAAACATTTTGAATAACGCAGTATTTACATTAGAAATTTGGAAAAAAGATCATCAAATCGAAATCCCAACTGAGTGTGCAACAGCACAGCCTAATTGATTCATTGACTTGAAGAGAGGGCATGCTTGTGTTTTATCTTGAGCAGGTTTGAAGTGGTCACCGGTTCGTTCAATCAGACACTGATCACCGCTGAGAAAACGAGGCTCAGTGGAAAGAGAAGTCACCTAATCACATGCAGCCTTCATGGCCAGAGCAGGAACAGAAGTAGGACTGCCAAGACATAGCTGTGTCTGCAAACTAGAGACAATTTCCCAACAGAAGCCTTATCTCATCATCATGGTATAGTGCTCCTACTAACCTTCTTCAGTTATTCCCTGTTCCAGGATCCAGGACGACATTCAGTGATGTCGAACATCGACATTTCCAGCTAATGAACTTTCTCCTGAGTCTCAACTATTTGGACTTCAAAACAATGGCCATTTATTTCCATTTTCCTAAGAGACATTGTGTAGTGTTCTGTTTCACCACAACATTGGATATTATTCTTTTGTTTTCTCATGCTGCAAAATCCTGTGTCAATGACATGATAGAATTTGATTAGTTCTGTTGGTTGTAATCAGTCTTTTATGTATCTTATTCCATATCTAAGAGATAACCAGTGATAACCTTA
The DNA here is from genome assembly GCA_013397155.1 of Irena cyanogastra. Taxonomy (NCBI): domain Eukaryota; kingdom Metazoa; phylum Chordata; class Aves; order Passeriformes; family Irenidae; genus Irena; species Irena cyanogastra. Next base: position 78,909 of record VWZV01008000.1, read on the forward strand.
ATGACATAATACCCTCATAAGAGCAAGCTGTTTTAGCTTCAGAACATATGAGTCCTTTTAAAATTAACAAAAAGGGTGAGATGTCGTAGACAAGTAGAGGAATTATAAAAGAAAGGCCTTATGAAATCTGCTAAAATTGCCAAAGCTGGCCTGTCATTTCTTCTAAGTGCAGCTAACGAGCAATTTGCAAGTTCCCATGTGAAGCTATTTTGAGAATGAGAAGTTCATTTAACACATCAGTCTATTCTGAGGGTGTAAAAAAAATGCACCAGTGTAAGCAGTAATATTTGTCCCATGAGAATTCACAAAGGAAAAATGTAAACATATCTAGAGAGAAAAAATTTCATAGACATATACAATAGCCCTTACTGTCCAATGAACTGAGTTTCACTGTCTTGCTGACCAGTTAGGTTTAACACAGTGCCTTCTGACATTTCCTATAAATATGAGCTTTGTGAATAAAGAATTGGCTTTCTGCATGAAGAAAATGGAGTCTTGGCTGATTTATTACAACACCTAAGCATCATCATTTCTTGTAAAATTTGAACAAAATTCTGTAAATTAACTATAGCTTGTATTGGAAGAGGAACAAGCTTTACCATAAAGTTCAGATTGATATTTAATCCTAAAAAAGACTGCTATCTGCTTTCAGTCCATGCATACAGCTCTGTTTGATGTCAATGAGAGTTCTGCTACAGTCTGGAGTCAGGTAATATGCCAAAAGTATTTGGAATGATAACTGCAACATACATTAAATAAGCTTTCATTTTTCTTAAATGAGATAATAGAGTTAAAATGAAAATATCTAAAAGCCGATGTTTCTGATATAGGGTTTGCCCAAGATTTATCCAGATATATAAGCATAAGTTTTTGAATAGACTGGTTTAAATACAGTTGAAGAGTAAAGGGAGATACCACAGGGAAAGATCAAAAAGCTTGGTCAAAGTAATAAGATCACTGGATTTAGAGAGGAATGTTTATATTCCCTGAAAAAGAAATGGAAGTGAGAGTAAAGAGGCCTGAGAGGCCTGAACTGGATTCATGTTCAAGAGCCCTGTCTCTGCAGAAAAAGACTTTAACAAACTGAAATCTTACCTAACATCAAGATACAAAGCCCAACACTTGTAATTTTGTTTCTGGATTTTGTCTAAGAAAACCTATTGGAAGATACTGTTGGCTGGCATTTGAAAATAAATCAGGGCTTTGGTTTTGAGAGAATATTGTTAATTTCATAGATTCTACCTTACTGGTAAGAAAATAAAAAGNTTCTTTCCCTAAGAGCAGGGCAGACAGGGAGATGCATTACTGTATCCAGCCATGTTAATTGAAGAGATATTCCCGCTACATTATGTTAGCAAAAACAATATTGTTTTGTTATGTTTAAAATCTTCATGATCCTCTTTAAACATCTCCTTGACACTACAGACTAGTTCTCATCTTGAATAAATACCCAAAAGGTCACAAATAATATGAGCATCTTATGCTTAATTAAAATATTGAAAACCCAAGAAAATTGTGTTGACACAGACCAAATACATCATGTAACATGTCAACAAGGCCTACCAGTTAATTTTGTCTAAAAATATCTTTCTGGCACTTCATCTAATAATTATTTCTTTCATGCTTGTTCATAGAGAGAAATCATCTGGAAGTGAGAATGAACATTTTTCCATTTCTACAAATAATATTTCTCAATCAGCATTTTTGGTTAAGAACATCATTATAGGCAAATTGCTGTCACATATTTGACTTTGGAACAGGACTATCTTTCAGGAATACCACAAAAAATTATTATTTGCAACATAATCTCTTTAAAATACTTGCTTCCACACTTCAGTTTGATGTTTTAAAGAAAAGTAAGATACAATACTACAAAAAGATCCACAAAATGTAGTTCAGAATCCCTTTTACAGAGAGACTATATCATTCTCTGTAAGTAATATATAGGAGACATTGCCTATGTTCTGATAATGAATATATAGAATTTCACAATAGTACACACAAAAACTGGGATGAACTAATCCTTTGAAAGGGTATAGGCATGGAGATGAAAACCTAGAAAGCCTTTGAAGAGAAATATCTGAATGCTGTTGTGAACATATTGAATACAAATGATTGGTATACCCTGCAGACAGAAAGGCCAATCACATAATAATCTATTTTACAAAGAGTGTGTTCATTTCCGCACTCATCTGCAGCATGCTGTGTCCAGTTTTGGCCTCCCCAGTAAAAGAAAGCCACCAACATCCTTGAGCAACTTCATTGAAGGGACATCAAAGTCATCTTGGAACATGAAAAAAGCTGGGTTGATAAAAGGAAAGAAAATAGTACTTTCATAATGGTCAGACATGGGGACACGTTTCCTGAAGCAGTTGTGAATCTCCAGCCTTGGAGATTTTCAGAATTTGACATTGAGTGTCCCGTTCTAACTGGATCTGCTTTATGTCAAAGTAACTGCTAGTTACTAGCAGTTTGCTGCTGCTAGATAACTGCTGGTTTTCCTTTCTAAAGGATGTGAATCTGTGGTTCTATATGGTAGGAATTAAACCTGGAAGGCAAGTTTTATCCCTGCTGTTACTGCACTTACAAAATCATGGAAGTTAATCTGAGAAGTATTTCAGCACATTGCAGGTTTAAACTAATTTTAAGTGCTAGCTAGATGCAACCTCCAAGTGTGGTCTTATCAGGTAAGACTCTCCCACCCCATGGGGACTTTAATTTCTTCTGTTACTTACTTTATTTAGAAGAGACACAACGAGGGAAAAGTGTTTTGTAGGTATTGCATTTACTATTTTGGTATGCTTAAAGAAACTCTGTGGAAACTGGAAGACTTTTAAGAGTTAATTTACACAATTTGTGGCAGGTGAAATGGATGAGAAAATCCTTATATTAAAATGAAATAGTTTTCAGTATGCTTCAGGTAACTTCCAAAAAAAAATCTCCCAGCAGAATGATGTTTTCTTAAATCTAAAAAGAATAACATTCAAAGATCTTACTGGCCTTAGGCACTGCAAAACTTAATCACTGGTTAGACTTCAAATTAATTTTCCTTAATACTTCACACAATAATTATCCTTGCTAGTTTCCCTATCTTTTCACAAATATCTGTGTTGTTGGAGGTCAGATTTTTCAATGGCCCTATCAGAAGAGTGAAGAAATATATTAAGTTCAGTCAGTCATGTCATACTGTGAACCAGTGCTCAGATACAGCGAAGATTCATTAAATCACAGAATATGCTAAATTGAAGGGACCCACAAGGACCATTTGAGTCCAGCTCCTGGATATGCACAGCTCCATTCCCAAGAATCACACCATGTAACCTAGAGTATTACTAAAATATTTCACACAAGCCCCCAAAACATTAGGTCCTACTCTCCAGCAGCTAAAATGCATCTCACAGGGCTTTTACAGTTGCCATCAACCAGTATCCTCAATATATAATGTTTGTAATGTTCTAGAGAGGGTAATTTACCTTGCAAAATAATGTATTTGTGGTGTCTCTTGATTTACATAAGGAAAAGGAAAAAAAAAAGAACTCATCCAAAATTTCTGTTTGCCTCAGCTTATTGAATCTACTCAGAAGCAAGACACTGTGAGTGATATTGGCCAGAGACTCCTAAAGTTATTGCCTTAAACTTACAAGGCTAATGACCCAAATGAATACACTCAATGCATCTGTTTAGGTGAAAACCAATTAAATTTTCTAATTAGAACCAGTTAGAGTATTAGCTCTTATTTTCCTTCAATACCAACACGAAAAAAAGGAAATTAATCACTTTTTGGGGATATCCAGTATACTTTCACTTGTTTTTCTATCCTTTTGGAAGTTAGAAATATCTTTGTACTGGAATGCAAAATTACTGTGTTATGTACTACATTGGCTGAAGATTTAAAAATAATTATAAAATAATTAAAATTTTGCATTTAAATATTCTTTTTAACCAATTGAATTTAAGGATGAAAAATGTCATTTTTATTCAGGAAGATTGTATTTAATTGTTTATTAGAATAAAATAGATAAAAATTACAGTTCCTACAATATATATTGAAAAAACAGATTTTGTTATAATGTACTTAGTATATCATTCTGAAAATAGTTTTACAGGTTAAATAATGTGTCTGCCAAAAGAACAGCTGAAAGTACCATAATTGACTTAAAATCCAGGTATAATTTTGGGACTGAAGGGAGAATAGAGCAGATACATGCTGCAGGAAATACATGAGAAAAAAAAATCACCTCCCTTGGTGATTCCCTTGGCCTGCTGGCCATGCTGCTTTTGATGCAGCCCAGGACAAGGTTGGCATTTGGGGCTGCAATGTTGAGCTTCTCATCAAACAACACTCCCAAGTCCTGCTTCTCAGGGCTGCCCTCAACCCACTCACCACCCAGTGTGTATTTGTGCTTGGGATTGCCCTTACCCAGGTGCAAGATCTTGCACTTGGCTTCAACAAGTACTCAACAGCACAGGGGAAGAATATAACAAAGGAAGCAAATGTGTCAAAATAAACATGGACATCATTTATCAGTTGACACCACAGGCTAAACAGACTCAGCCTGGGGAAAGTAAGTTTAATTTATTGCTAATTAAAACCAACCTAGAATGGTGAGGTAGAAAGGCAAATACTTCAACACCTTTCCCCTAGGAACCCTTCATCAAACTCCCACGTCTTCATTCCTAACTCTTCTGCCTCCTCTCCTGTCTCAAGCAGCTCAGGGGAAAGGACACTGATGGGTTGCAATCAGTACAGAACAGTGGAAGCCACACCTCTGTTGGGTTCTAAGGCTGGAAAATGAGTGAGATGGATAACACTGTGCTGTAGCACCATGAAGGTGCAGTGACATCTGATCCTCTTGTCAGGGACTACAGCAGCAACACATCACTGTGTCTAAGACTGCTGTGCTTCATAGGCAGCTACAACATGATGTGAGTGGTATCAGGAAAAAAAAGAAAAAAACCACCCTATTATGACTATCACCAGTATTTAGTATCAGAAACTGTGTGGGGAAGAAATAATCACAATTATAAAATAAAACAAAGAGGACTCAAATACAGAAATGTCCATTTCTGTCTATGCCTTTTCTCAATGTATGCTAAACTTGGAACTACACTAAATAAGTAGTCTAGACTTCTTGAGACTAAATATAGACTCTGCCACAGAAGACAAAAATAATTTTGATAGAAGAAAAAAGAAAAAAAGAAAGAAAAAGAAATAATGCCAATAGAATATTTTGCATAAAATAGCCACTAAAAAAACCTCCTAAACAAAAAAAACCAACCAAACAAAAAAAAAATTAAAAAAACCCAAAAAAACACTAAAAAAATCCTGCTATTGTTGTATTTACTACATAAGAACTCCTGTCCATGGACAATCTGAGGTTTTAAATCAGATTTCATAATTGTTCTTGTGTCAGCAAGGGCTTACCAGCCAAGGAGGAAAAACGACAAATTGAAGAGGTAGTGGCTTTTCTACAATATTTCCTTCACAAAGCAAAAGAGAGAAAATTGATGAAGGTATATTATTTGTTCATGTAAGCTTCTTTATTCTTTGTGATTGTTCTATTTTGTTTGAACAAAACAAAATGTTGCTTTGTTTCTGAAAATTTGCCCATCCTGTAGCTTAACAGCTACAATGAACAAATTTTGGGTTTTTAAATCAAGTAGCTTGTTTCTTGTCACCAAATCACTTTTTATACAACCTCTCTACATAAACTGCATTTACATAAAGTGTTTCTGCCAGTACTGCTACATCAATGGAAAATGCAGATATTTGAAATCACTATCACCACAGCTATGCTGCAGAGTAAACCTGAGTGTATGTTCACTGTGTCACCTCTGATGAATGGGATTACAATTGTTTTGATAGATTGAGCTAACTACTTGTTTATGCATATACACAAAACCTGTCTTGCATTTTTTCTCATAAATTATGCAGGAGTATCCTCTTAAAATGACTTTGCCTGTCTGACATACCCAACCTTTAATCTTCCTCAAATGCATGGCATTGACTCACACTTCATAGGTCTGACAGAGAAAGATCACTCTACTTTTCCATTCAGGATCCCAATTTCTTGTAATAGTAAACAGTGTAGTGCTCAAAAAAGGCCCCAAACTCAAACCCAAAACAAAACCAACCAAAAAAAAAAAAAAAAACCACAAAAAAAAAACAAAAAAAACCCCACAACAAAACAAACCCAAACAAAAAACAAAACAAAACAAAACAACAATGCAACCCTCCCAAAAAACCCCAAACGACAAAAGGAAGTAGAATGTATGGCTCCAGGCTACAGAATCTATACTTCTCTAAAAACACTGTAAATGAGCGGAAATACTCAATTTTGGTCTGTAAAGTCCTAAACAAATCCAAAATTATCTGAACTGACAAAAAGTAATTAGACTTGCAATCTTTTTTTCAGTATCAGTAAAAGACAATTTATGTGATTTTTAGCTCTTGTAAAAATTAAAAAAATCTAGGGAGCTAAGTTACAAAATAATAACTTTTTCAGAATTAATTATGCAGTTTATAGTCTTCATAAACAGCAAGTTACATCAATGAAACAAAGGCATTTACCTGGTCCATACATAGGAAATTTGGAAAAACTAAAAAACCCCAAACCAACTATAAATACTTGCAAAAAAAAAAAAGGGTTGTAAATAGACACATATCACCAATGATGTTTCACTGTGTGACCTGTGCACATTTCAAGGGGTACATTTTTCTTTGAAGGATTTTTTAATGCTTTTAATCCAAATTAAAGAAAAAGCATTGCAACATATCTAGTTGTCTTTTATACTTGTCTTGGAATGAAATACTTCATAATTTTAACAGTGCAAAATGTAATTTAGATGTTCCTCTTTAACAGGCAACAATGCAATTTGAGATTAAATCTATTTTAGCAACAATACCTTTCTTAAAGTATTATTTTAAATCTTCGGTAAAGTTATTTGAGAGGAGGAAGAGGTGGAGCCTTCTGATCCAATATGTCTAGTCTGGCATGTTAAATTAATATAATCTTTTGGCAATTTCTAATGACCTTCTAGCTATGACATGTCTGAAAAATAAACAGAAGTGTCACAAAAGCATTTTAATCTGGAAACAGTGTTTTTTGTTTATCTCTCTGCCAATAAAGGTATCTTAAAAAAAAATCTTTATTGTGAGGCACATTCACTGAACTGTGATTCCCACATCAGAGCTTGTGTCTACTATGATTATAGTCTTTGGAGCTCTTTGAATAATGTGCTGCCCAAACCTCCCTTGTTCCTGCTACTGACAATCACTGTGATAGCATATGATATTTGACCTTTCCACTGATGTCACCCACAATAGGCCTCGCAGAATAACTATTAAAAAGAATCCCAAGCCTCACCATGCAATATATTTATGTGGAAATGAAAGATAAATCTCCAAGTTCCTTTTGCTAGATGCAGATGCTTTAAAAGTTCATAAAAAACTTCCTGCTTTTGATATGGACAAAAGATTTACTCCCCAGATGAATTTTTTTTCTCTTTCCAGTCAGGATAATAATTAAGGATGTACACAGAGTTAATGTGCTTTCATGCCCCAGGCTTTATACATTTTAGTGTAGATTGCAGATCAAAAGGAAAGGAAGGAAGGAAGGAAGGAAGGAAGGAAGGAAGGAAGGAAAAAAAAAAGAAAGAAAAAANAAAGAAAAGAAAAGAAAAGAAAAGAAAAGAAAAGAAAAGAAAAGAAAAGAAAAGAAAAGAAAAGAAAAGAAAAGAAAAGAAAAGAAAAGAAAAGAAAAGAAAAGAAAAGAAAAGAAAAGAAAAGAAAAGAAAAGAAAAGAAAAGAAAAGAAAAGAAAAGAAAAGAAAAGAAAAGAAAAGAAAAGAAAAGAAAAGAAAAGAAAAGAAAAGAAAAGAAAAGAAAAGAAAAAAGAAACTGCACTTTCTGATTTGGAGGTTTGTTTGTTTTGTTGGGTTTTTGTTTGGTTGGTTTTGGTTTTTGTTTTTTTTTTTGGTTTTTTTGTCTGGAGGGTTGAGGAGTGTTTTTTGCTTAGAAAATTTACTTAACTAACATGCCATTCAAATGCTACGTATTAGAAAGTGACATCCTTTCAAAATGAAGATTTGATAGCATAGATTTAAAGAAATGCTTAAAAGTTATGGCTCTAACCAATGGTTTTCAGATACAAGCTCTGCCAATTTTCACTCAAAGTTCATGCAAAATTTACACTTCAATAAATCAATCTCTAAATTGAAGCCCAACAAGAAAGCATGTAAATGAAGACTACAATGTTAAAAATGTCTTGAATGACTTGACTAACATCAATGAATTTTTGTAACAACTTCCAGGACAAACTCTAATCCTTAAGAGATAAAGGAAAAGAAATAGTCCAATAGAGACAATTAGAACAAGGCTGAAAACTGCTTTCACTTGACAATACTTTTTTTTTCCCTTGACATTGTGATCCTGATTATGATGCATTTGTGATGAATTTGACTATGTCAAAGAAATCAAGTCTGTAACACTTAACTGAGTCTCATTCCCCTTTTCACAGAGCTAATTTCATAGATTTAATTAACAGTGAACAAGTACACACAGATAAAAATTAAAAATATTTTTTTACCAGTAAAAAATACCAGAATCATTTCTCATTCAAGAGAATTAGAGTTAATATTATATAGATGAGATGAATAACTTGACAATAGTGGTTTCCAAAACAAATTGATATTTGAAAGTCACATTGTCCAGACAATATACAACCTCTATCCTAAGACACCTAATTATATATAATGAAAATGTTGAAAATGTTGTTGAAAATGTTTTAAACCTACAAAGCAGTAAAGTTTGGACACATTTCTAAACCACTTCACTGTTCAAAGAAAATCCTTTTCCCCTACTATTCAATACCCTTTCTTCTAGTAAAGTAAAATTATCAGGATTCTTACATATGGCAAAAAATTATATCACGATATTATATATAATTAATTCTATGTTTCTCATTCTTATTTTACACTGCTTCTAGCTTTGAATGTCGGGTATTTCAGTCTATAACGCCATCAAGATCTTTTGCAGAGATATTTTAGAAAATATGTATTGCCATTGAGAAATGTTTTATCTCTTTGTTCATTGAACTTCTCAAAGAAAAAAATGTATATGGAAAATACTTTAACTGAAGTTTCTTTCTCTATCTATTTTGTCTATTTTACTAAAGTCAGTGAAGTTTCACATAGTTACATGTATGAAAACTTTAAGCTGCTTTGCTTTGTGTGGTTTCTATTTTTCTGAAAACCAGCAATAAAAAATTATGGCATCTTTATACTTGACTGTTTTGTTTGCCTTTTCTTTGCATTTTTTTTTTGTGCATCTCTGTTATGGATGTCTTTTGACTGCAACAGTTTTCTGATTTTCTGCTAAAGCTATTGGGAAGTAAGTTTAAATTAGCAGAATATATGGGTTTATGAATCCTTTCTTGTTATCAGTGGCTGACATTCTTCTACCTTTTACTCGCAGTAGAATCTCACATGCATTTTAAATTTTGCAAAGATGGAGGGAAAAAAAAGCCAGAAACAACACAGTTTGCTCTTATAAGACTAGCAGCAAACACTGAATATTTTTTTCTGGCTTCATAGAAGAAACCCTACACAAAGCTTGGACCACTCAGAACTCTGCAACAGTCCTGTGTTTAGCTAAAATAAAAATAAATGCAGCTCACTATTCTTGAATGCCTCCTCCAGATAGACTCCAAGATGAGACAGTGAGCATCATTACAGGAAAATAACTGATAATTTATTGAGAGTGAAACCGACTTTTTGGATCTCAATAATGCTTAAATGGAAAGTAATTTTTAATAAGTCTCAGCTGATCTCATGTCAGGTTAATTTACACTTCTTGCAAGACAAAGAGAGTATTAAACTCACATTAAATGTGTTATACTTTCAAAGATGGGAAATAGACATGCTTTAGCTATGTTTAGTTTGTGATAGATTTTTATCAGAAGTAGAACATACATTAGATTCTATTTCACATGTGATTATATATTTTTTGGAAAACCTTTTACATGCTACAGTGAGAATGGAAAGCAGAACTTAGAGAAGAACTCTGTGCAACAGTGAAGGAAGCCAGTGTTTTCCAACATTAAACATTTGTTTTTCCTCTTAAATGAATAGATACAAAATTAACAAAAAAAAAATTTCTTCACTGAGGCTAGAGAATTGTTCATGTTTTGACTGGTGTGGAGTTAATTTCCTTCACAGCATCTAGAATGGGGCTGTTTTGGATTTGTGCTGAACACAGGGCTGATAACACAGAGATGTTTTTGTTATTGCTGAACAAGGCTTTCACACCGCCTCGCTGGTGAGGAAGCTGGGGTGTGCATGGAAGTCTGGGAGGAGACACAGCCAGGACAGGTGACCCAAACTGACCTAAAGACCGTGTGACATCAGGTTCTGTACATACAGTGGGGGGAAGAAGGACTAAGGGGGGACATTCCGTGTGATGGTGTTTGTCTTCCCAAATCATCATTACATGTGATGGTGCCCTGCTGTCCTGGAGATGGCTGAACATCTGCCTGCCCATAGGAAACAGTAAATTAATTCTTTGGTTTGCTTTGCTTGTGCACAGCATTTGCTTTCCCTATTAAACTTTCTTCATCTGAACCCACAAGTTTTCTAGTGGGTTTAGCCCTTCCAATTCTCTTCCCAGTCCTACCAGTGGGGGAAAATGAGTGGCTATATGGGGCTTGGTTGCTGGCTGGGGTTAAACCACAAGAAGATTTTGCGTGGGGTGGCAAAGAATAATTTTTTTTCTTTTAAAACTGTTACATTTTAAAGATCTGTTTATGCTCTTAAAATTAAATCATTAAATAAATTCAATAATTTTAATTAGTATTTCTATTCTACTTCTACTGGGTCTTTTGCTACAAAGAAAGATACCCCCACAGCAGCTAATCTTGGAGTTCGAGGAGCTTCCAAATTTCTTAGGTAGTAGCATCCTTCAGATCACCAGACCAGCTTTGGTATCCCATGGCCTTTGTTGAATCAAAGATCTCTTTGCCAGTTTTCCTGTTAACTCATAGGGGCCAAATTCAGACTTTTTTTTTTAGGCTAAGTTAAAGAACAATTTATTATTAATTATTATTTTGGGACTACAGATTCATTTCTTATTATAAGATTTTAACTGTGTGCTTTGAAATTTGTTTTTAAAAATTCTCCGAGATGTATCTCTTGGTTGGCTCTTGGTATCTCTCATATCTCTTTCTTCCCAGCATTCCTGAAGAAGAAATTTGTATATATTTGAGCCAGATATATTATTATTAATTATAGGAAAGACCATGCTTATTTAAAGACCGTCCCTTCAAGTCCTCTCAGAGCTCACCATTTTGGCAATGAAATGATAACATTTTTGTTTTGCTAGGGCTACCATGGGGTGATCCAGCATGGTGTAGGTCACTGATCCTTTCAGCTTGAGTATTTTATAAAGCTCTAAATCTGCCTGTCAAGAGAAAGAACAGAAAGGTAACAACTGCTAGTTAAATCAAATCACTTCCACAATTTGGGCAAATTTGGCTTGCATGTGGTGCACCTTAGCCCAGATCCATGTCAGCAAGAATGATTGTGTTCAATCAAGGCTAAACTCATGAGTGAGCAAAACACAGTCCAAGAATAGCACAGAACATGCTGTCTGCTAGGATATCTTTATATGGACAAAAAGATATTACTCAGACTTGTGTACAAATATGGCTGGAAACAAGCGCTAAGATTTTCATGATAATCAGTCTTAAGGAAGAGTCTAAACCTAATAAATTAAAATAAATTTATGGTTATTTTAGGAATGAATTTCAGATTTTCAATATGTCCAGCTTTAATTGATATTTCCAAGATATTTTAATTTTCTTTGAAAATAAGCTGTAATAGCAGCAGGAATACCTATTGCAGCATGATCTAGGAATCAAAGGTCAGTTGTTTTTAATATAGACTTTCAGTAAAAAGCATCACCTTTATCAGTACTTCTGATTTTATGAGTTTTTATGAGTACTATAATTCTTGTAGCTAGGTGATATATTGCCCGCACTGAAAGAAGGATGTCCCACTCTGAGACATGATCTGTTTAACAGACCAGTCATGCTTCACATCATTTTCCTATGGGCACTGGAAAGAAATAAATGTAATAAATGCAACTCATATTTTTAGGGGAAAGTAGATATTTAAGTTTATCTGATTTCACAATTTCAATATAAATTTAATTCAGACTTTTTTTTTTAGGCTAAGGTCTTAAGTTTATATATATAATTTATTTATAAGCTGCATATTAGTACCTTAAAAAACCTCAAAAGCAAAAAAAAAAACCAAAACAAAAAATTAATCTGACACTTTAAAGTCATCACACATGATTAATAATCTAATTTTTGTTATCCTCTTTCTTTCAGTCTGAGCCTTAACCCAGCTCTGTTCTGTCTTGCCTTTCTGTTTTGAGAATACACAGCCTTATGACAAGGTTCTTTTATGTTTGGTGAGACACAAGTCTTCCTACATGAGATAAATAAGAATGTTAGCCATCAGAAATACAGTTTTAGTGCTAAGAAGTTATCATTTTGATCTATGCAATACAATTAGCATCGCAAGCTTCACAGCCTAGGATCAACTAATATGGAAATACATTCCTGCTGAGTGTTAGAGGACTGAGATTACCATACATTTTATCTTTCCATTTTATTAATACACAGGAACCTTCATGAGGTAATGTTACAAAGAAAGTTAATAAATTAACAGATCAGGAAAGGATCATGCATTTTCCACACCAAAGAAGAGTGCTAATGGGTAGGTTGCAGTGAGTACTCACCACACCTAAGGCCTGAGGATTTAATACTCTGGTAGAGTTAGTACTCTTATTAGAAGCCAAGAAAGAAATAAACTTTAGCAGATCCTTTTCCATTCCTAAAATCCTCCAGCATTTCTAGCACTATTGAACTTTTGCCCTACTTTCTAATGGGGAAGCTTTGCACATGTGTTTAATGGAGTCTCTTCTCCAAGAACACAGTTCAGCTACCTTCTAGATTATTGGTCTAACAGAAAGGTGGCAGCCACCTAGCAATTTCTGTAAGATCACAATTTTGGTATCTGTGTGGGTTAGGAAGAATACAATCTTTCACTGTATCCTAAGTAATCTGGTACATAGTTTGGAAAAAAAAAAGTAGTGAACATTTGGAAGTGTGTAGAAGAGACCACTGCCTGTTTAAACCAGCAGCCAAAGACATTGTATGCGAAAGTCCAACATCCAATGAACCAAGAATCTTATAAAATGTCACAGAAAATTGCAGTAGCAATTATAGAAAACCATCCTAGCTTTAGTTTAAAGAGTACAAAATTGTGTATTGGGTGTCCATGGCAGTGGGGGCTGCAGGGCAGCCTCTGTGAAGAGGCTGGGCTTGCCCTGTGCCAGGCACAGCTGGTTCCAGTTGGCTCCAGCTGGCCCCAAGAGACCCACAACAGGACACAGGCGTGCCCCTCAGCCACGCTGGTGGTGGCTCTGTGAAAACATGTTACTAAGAAATCAGATATTTATTAATAAATCAAAAATCCACTATAAACAAAGTTTAAAGAATTGCAATTCTTGAGCAATTCATCAAGAGTATGTTTTGCTTTTAACTTGCTGTCCTGTTTTGGAACTTTCAACACAGAGGCAGCAGAGATATTCCTCAGATGACCTCAGAGAACCTAGATTGTATAAGACTAGGTCTGTGACATGCTGGATATTTTCTGTGAACTGCTTGAGGAAACTGATTACTTCTGAAACCCTTGTCTCTCTAGTTATACCTCTTGCCCCCGTTCCTTTCTTTTGAAGAAATTAGGTGCAGAAAGCCTATGTAATGGCCAGTTCACTTGATATTTTTAGTTGATAATCAATAATATATAAAGTATCTATGCTGAAAAAAATCCAACACTTGTTAAGTTGGAGAAAAAGAAATAGAAACTGGCCCTTAAGTGAATGCATCCACAGACACTTGGCATAAAAAAGAATAAAAATGACATGCTGACCTTTGGAGAAATTTTTTTTATATTTTTAAACTAGCTGCAATGCTGCAACCTTTCAAAGAAAACAAACATTCATATAAATATTTAAAGAATAAAAATTGGTTAGAAGTATTCCAATATAAAAAAAATAATATTTCGTGAATTGATGATGGAACAGCTAACATATATATCAGTGTATTAATTATAATTTTACCAATTCCTAAACATTGAAGAAGCTGTGCATATAGTAGATGTTATTTCAAATTATATTTTTATCTGCAGATTCAGATGTTCGAGTAAGATCATATCACAACGATGTCCATTGATATTTGTGCACCAACTTTAATCTTTGAGAGCCTTTTTTTTCTTTCCCCTTTGGTATAAATGATGGGGCTTAATAAGACAGAAATAAAATACTTCTAAATAAAGCCAATACATCCTGGTACACCCAAAGAGTATAGAATCAAAATAATCTGAAACTTAGTGTTTTCTTCCTGTGTAGTTTTCTCCAAGGTTGAAGGAGAATGCCCTGTCAAATATTATAAATAAGACTGACATGGGCTAAAAAGCACTGTGACCCCCAAGGAAGAGGACAGGTGAACTACTATTTCCATATGACATATTTCAAAGTGTCTGTTTCGCAAAGAAAATCTCTGTGCCTTTTAAACACCATGGTTTTTGTTTTAAAATTTGTGATGATGAGTTAAGAACATGCTCTTGATGAGAGCTATAACCAATACCTGTATATCTTCTTAGTATGTACTCTAACAAAATTCATAAAATGTTTTATATTTTATGAGATGAAACAAGGAGAGAATAATTCCTTACTGATGTCATACTATGAGCAAAGCACAGTATAAAAACATTTAGAAGTACAGTTGAAAGAAAAAAATACAAAGACATTCTGCTAGGCTCTAAATATCAAATAAACCCTGTATTTTATGCTAATTTACAAAGTATAAGACTAAAACTTTACATCTCTACATAAAGTATTTTAGTTACCACTTAGCCTTGCATAAACTCATAAACCAAACAGAACCCTAAAATTCCCACAAATTTTACACCAAAAGTGTTCTAGGGATAACAGGTGTTATTCAATACAATACATAAGTTTAATTGGCCTATTTTTAATGGTGTTGCAAACATATCCAATTTATTTTCCAAAAACTGTAACTTGGGGATAGTTGAAAAATGGGCAGAAAAAACATATATATGGTTTTGTCTTTCATTGAAAATCTTCCTTATTTGCTTTGCTGCAATATTGAGATCCTAATGTTTTCCAGATAGCTAGCATTATTTTAGACAAACGTTAGTATAACTCAAGCCCTTCAATTTAATATGAAAAACAATTATCAAGATCTATTTTAGGCTATCATTTCAAATATAAAAAAATATAACAGAATTAGGCTATCCTTTCAAATATAACAAAAGTTGTTCCCTTTCCAGAGCATCTTTTTCAATTTCATTGTTTTTACTTAAGTTTTTGTTATATTTTTACTCACTGATGTAGCTCTCTTTTGCCATATCTAAAACTATTTTTCTTCTCTATCTGTTTAACAATAAAATAGTGCTATAAAAAGCAAGAAATTTTTCACATAAGGACACGCTGCCATCTGACGAAAAGGTAGTCAGCCCTTTCCTTTTAAAAAATATCTGAAGGCAAATTGATCAAAACAACCTGATGTATGCTAACAATTACTTTGTAGACATCCTCAGGAGACGATTCTATGCTATGAATTCCAAGCGGACAGGGCTTTGCTGCCGTGGTGCTTCAGGGTACATCAGCACGATCTGACTGCGGTCAGTGCTACTCAAAGCTTACAATAACAAGCCCTACTGAGAGACAGTGTAATTGCACAGACTTACTACCAGCTTTATATGCAGACACAGCTTGCTTTATAAGTCTAGCCCGAGCTTTCTTCTGCCAGCAAGATACCTCACAGAGCTACCTTACATGGAAAACCCCAGCCTCCAGGAGCTGACGTGACTTTACATGCCTCACTGTGTAGGCACAGGCTGCCCACTGTCATGTGTACTGGATGCTTTGTGTTTCTATCATGAATTGCTTAACTCACGCCAAATCTAGTCCAAGCAATCCAGATGCTTCTCTCCCACTCCCTGAGCATTTTAAATACCATACACCTTCATAGAACAGAATATCATCTCAAAAATGTGGAAACTAGGTAGGAGGAGAGCAGAAGGGAGCCCTTTCCATAAGACTGAGGGTGAAAACAAAAGGAACTCAGAAGAAACAAAATAAGTTATGAAAATAAATAAGTACAATAGTTTTAAACCACCAAAATCTAGATCTACCTTTAACAATTTTTATTAAAATTAGCCTTGTTATTTTTCCTTGTTTCTTGTGTACAGCATTCAGAAGAATTATAGTTCTTGTGCTAAACCCATGTAAAGATAAATCTTATTTTAAAAATAGGTTTGGATTAATGTTTTCTCAATAAATAAAATTCTTTATAATGACATATTTTTAATATTACCAAGTTGATCAGCTGACTTATTAGCTAATTTACCAATATCTTCTCAGCACAGTATTGATTACAGCAAGAAGACAAAAACGTGTAAAAATTGAAATGCCTGTTTCTTGTAGAAGGAAATATGGAAGCTCTCTTACATTTTGTGTCTTTAGAACTTACTGTCTTTTTTCCATCTTTTTTTTTCTCTCCCCCAAAACCACCTCTGCATTGTCACTTTATGAATACTGAAACACAACGCTGAAGGAAGGAAACACAGTTTAGCAAATGCTCCCTATACACAGAGCCTGTCAAACATTTCTGATCACAGTTCTGGCTGGCAGTAAGCCTTCAGCTGTTTTAAGGAAGTGTGACACACAATTTTCCACTCTTCTTTGTAAAATCACACCACTTTTTAAGGTTAAGTTTGTAAGAGAATTATAAAAATTATTTGAAGATGATCCAGTCAGTTTGTTTCATGTAACTAGCCCCTCATCGTCTTGCCAAGACCAAAGCCTAAGAACAGTGCTCTCTAAAGATGAAATAACTGCTATATGTGTTCCCAAGGAAATTTCAGAAGATGCTGTCTCTTTTTAAGTAGATGTGGTCACAGTTCTTTCTGATGAATAAATTAGTCAGATTTTTTTATTCAGTATAAGGTTTAAATTATAGACCTTGCCTTTGGTGGAGAAATGAGACTTTCAAATCACATTTGATAATTCTAGTCAATGTCTTCATTTAATTGCATCCTAATAGAAGGTAAAAAATTAAATATGTAAAAAAAAAAACCACTTAGATTTTTCAGCTATTATTTTAAAGTTTTCTTAACTCAATGAATATTAACAACCTTCAGAAAATCAGTTATTGGTATAAGAGAAGTATTTTTAAAAATGTAAATTCCTTTAAAACTCATGTCTTTTAATACTAAAATATTTTTTTAAATGTGATTCTTGGCCTTTTATGTGTCCTCTCTGAATATTCAATGATTAAATTTTATTGAAATGTTCTTAAATGTTTTTCTTATTTCCAGTTTGACAGGCTTAGGAAAAACTGTTTCATATTTTCAGTCTTATAAATTAATTTTTTCAAATAATGACATTATTGTTGAGAAATTAAACTGCAGTGACCATGAAAAAATTAAGATTATTTTTTATTCCTTGTTGCTTGTTTCTTTTTTTAAAGAAAGGCTTTGCTTAAAACAAGGGATATCTAATTATAGTCAAATTTGAATTAGCATTTCTTAATTGTAATGTCATATTTGTTCCTGACTACTTTTAATATTGTGATTATTTACATTGGTTAAAAAACTAATGTAAAATTATAGAAAAAAACCATGTTGCTAATATTAATGTCTAATAATTTAATAATATTGTTTCCTCATAGTAGTTTGTCCTCCTTTCTACAAGAGTAGAAAAATTTGTGCTGTCTGTATGCTTTATTCTTTATCTACAACTGTGGTTTTGTCCTCTGTGTCCATATTCCCTTAGACAAATATGTGTTGAGAGGTTTGCGATTTTTCTGTATCCATATTACCAGATCTGAATAACAGAGGGGCTTTAAAAGTAAAAAAGCAAATTTGATAAGCTGGTGAGCATTTATGCAGGGCCTGAGAGGGAATATTTAATATTTAATTGGCCTTTAAGACCATTGAGTCCAACCAGTAACCGAACATTGCCAAGTCCACCACTAAGCCATGTCTCTATAGTCACATCTGCACACCTTTTAAATATCTGCAGGGATGGTGACTCAACCGCTTCCCAATCACTTTGTTCCAACGCTTTATAAACCTCTGGTCATGAAATTTTTTCTACGATTTAATCTGATACTGAGAAGCTCATACGTTAGCCTGAGTAACATATTTATGTCCACATATGAACCTCTGAAACATGCTGGAATACCCTGATGCCTAAAGATTTAGAGCCTTCTTCATATTTGTAGCTTTATAGATTCTTAATATATAGTAATATAACGACTAGTACTTTTCCTACCCTTTTTCATAGTTTATCTAATTCCTTACTAACACATTTCTGAAATTCTGTTTAGTCTTATTTTCAGGAAGAGAACCCTTAATAAGGACGTTTTGTTTTGCAATCAGAATCTGAGAAGACCTTACAAGAAATAAGGCAAAGATGCCCCTGGAACTATTCCAAGGGGCAGACCCAAGGGAGCAACTGAATCTCCTTTTGGATATACCTGCTAGATATAATAATTAATTTAGCTAATAAATATTGTATTAATCTGATTTTGTGCATGCACAATGCCATATTTTGTGCACCTGAAAGCTTTCATTAAAGAATTGCTTTTTTATCCTATAACTTTAATTCTGTTGTAAGGTTTTTTTCCTTTTGTTACTAGGCAACAACCCCATAGTGGATGGACTGCACTGCACTCTAGTGGATAGCATGAAAGAGAGAGCATTCCTACCTGTCAGTAGAAAACACATGGTTTGGTTTGTTACACAAGATCCCAACAGAGGAGAGACAAAGAACCTTTCCATGGATGGTGTATGTAGAATGTATCATGGGAATTAATCTGGGTTCTGTCTGATGCTGGGAAACAATGGGGCTCTCAGCAATCGATGGCATGTGATTTACTCACAATCTATATTTTTCTTCCAGCTTCCAATTCTACTTCACTATTTACTGCCTTGTTCTTCTTACTGCAGTCTGAAAAACCCCTACACTCTGCCCAACTCCCTGATGCAGTACGCTTATCTACAGTCAGAAATCATTTGATTTATTAAACCAATCATTAGAATGGGAACTCCCTTCCAACTATATTGGGATTTTAAACCTTCAAAGTGCCAAAATCTATCAGAAATAGATAATTAAGCAGTAGGGTATTAATATGTTCCTGAACATGTTAATTGCTCACACAACTGCTTAACAACTGAAGTAGAAGAATAAGAAAATCTGAATTCTAATTTCACTTTTGAACTGGAATTTTAAAAACATAATTTTTTTAATCTGAGCCTTTCAGAGAAAAATGGAACATTGCTAACATGTGCCTTTAAGAGTGGCAATGTAGACAGGTATAAAGATTAAGTTCAATATATTTTTCAATGTCATCTTGTATTCCCTGTGTCAAAAATATAATCTTAACTACCTTTTATTATTGCTAGAAATGGATATTTGAAATAACGTGTGTGGAATATCTAATATTACTGTAAATAATATTTTCATCTTGAAATATGTCAGTATAGGTATATGTATTTTCATTTTAAAATGTTAAACTCATTGATAAAAAAGAAAAAATTGGTGTTTGAGAAATTTAATAAGTTTAGTCTTTGAATAATTTGTAAGCCTAGGATACTGTTATCTTACATCAGTATCAAGAGCTCAATATTAGGGCAATGTTCTTGCAGGCTCAGCTCCGTTGCTCTGGACATCTGGCAAATATGATGAACAACATGAATGCCTTAAGCCTTTTCTTTATGCCCATTAAATGCATGGTGAATGGCTGACAGGTAGGCCATTGAAGTCTTGTAAGGACATGCTCAGGGCAAATCCTCCACTGTGGTACCAGCTCCACAAAGTGCGAAGCTACAGCTAAAGACCATCTGTTATAGCAAGGATTGTGCACCATTGCCTTGAGAGTCTTTGAAAAAATCTGGAACAGCAGTGACTCTGTGCTGTACTACTGCTCTGTAGAAATAAGGCACAGTGCACTTAGGAAAAAAAAACCCATGGCGTGTGACTGCTAACATACTGTGGTGATCTGACTGATTTTTCACCAACCAAGCTACAAAACAGGGAAACTTCAGCTACTAAAAAAGTATTCATTGTATATTTTTACAAATATTTTCCCATTCTAAGCAGATTAAATTACTATCCTCTATGTTTAAATAGAATCCTAAATAGCAATCTTGCAAGCCTAACTCTTAGGATTTCAAGTGAGTTCTACTAATCAAGCATCCTGAGTACAAACTGAAAGAGCTGAGGTTTAAATAACAGTGGGAAAATATTAGGCTAAAGATCTTCAGCTAAGGATGTAGAGTGCTTTATGTTTACACTAGAATTCCATGGCAGCATATAATCTAAAGTGTATTTTCACATAGCATTATTATTTTTACTGTTGATTTCACATATATAAGTTGCATTTGAACAACTGAATATTTATTGAAATACTTTTTAAAATGTTTAAAATTTTGGACATCTTAAAACTAGATTTTACCTAAAGGAAGAAGAGCTGATTTATTTCATTTTGTCTATGATTTCTTTTGCTCTTACCTACATTAAATATTTTTCAGCAAAATTCAGAAAAGTGAGTAACCATGGCAAGAGCAGTATTTTCTTTACATTTAGGTTTAAATTTTCAATCTTTTAGATCCCAGTGAGTAAAATAGATGAAATATCCTCCTTATGGAGTCAATCATTGTAGTATAAAAAGAAGACAGAAGGAAGGAAGATGATAATTGCTACCATTCAAAAGGGGATGTAAATATATGGTGGAAAACTAATCTTTGAGCATTGATTTTAATGTGATTCCTTTTCAGGACAAAATGTGAGGCTAGTCGAGAAAAGATTATCTTAGTGCAAAATTGCAGTAACCCGTTTTTAATGCTGGTGTACTTTTCAGTCAGAAAGGTTCCAAAAAATATCTTTCTCACCTCATTCATATCTCTTACTTAAAAATGGTCAAGATACTCATCTAAGATTGAAATTTGACAGGAAAGTCTGTAGGCTAAGTTCCTGGAATGTATTTCATTAGATTACTAACACTGATCCTCAGACTCTAAATGCTTGGATTTGGTTGAAGTGTTTTATTGCAATCAGATATTAACCATTAGATGGGTACCTTGCTTCAAAACAATGATTTCCTGGGGCATTTTGGCAGCTGAGAGTATACACATAAATTTTGAAAGAAATTAACAGAACTAAATTACTTGCTTAAGTAATTGAAATGTAGTATTTAGATTTTAAAAAGTTTATTTTCCTGTGAAAACACCCCTTTACCCACCCAAAAAGGATTAAGTGCTGTCTCACTAATATTAATGAGCTTGTAGCAGCTGAGGATGTAAAGAGGTAACAAGTAAGATTTTACAGGAAAAATTTACAAGTGAGTGGTTGGGCATTTGAACAGGCTCTCAGGTCACCGCACCAGCCTGACAGAGTTCAAGAAGTTTTTGACCAATCCTCTCAGGCACGTGCTGTGACTCTTGGAGAAGGTGTTGTGCAGGGCCAGGAGTTGGACTTGATGATCCCTGTGGGTCCCTTCCAACTCAGCTGATTTGGTGATTCTGTGATCTTGTAGATGCAGCATCCTTCACACGGGGTCTGCACGGCCACTTTTTGTCAGCAGGTGGGCTACAGGCGTGGCTGCTTTGAGAAGCTTCCCCCATGTCTGGCAGGCCCAGTGCCAGCTGGCTCCAAGTCAGTGCTGCTGGCCAAGGCTGAGCCAAATAAAAATGGTGGCAATGACTATGTGATAACATATTTAAGAAGGAAAAAAATAAAGTTATTGTGCAAATATAATTGCAGCCAGAGAAGAGCAGGGTGAGTATATGCGAGACGGACAAGTCTGCAGACACCAAGGTCAGTGGAAAAGGAAGGGGAGTAGGTACTCCAGGCCATAAAGCTGAGATTCCCCTGCAGCCCATGGTGCAGCCCATGGTGAGGCAGCTGTGATGCTGCAGCCTATGGAGGATCACGGGAATGCAGGGATCCATCCCACAGATGAGATCCATGCCAGAGCAGGTGGATGCCTAGGAGGAGGCTGTGAACCCATGGGAGGCCCGTGCTAGAGCAGGCTCCTGACAGGGACCTGCAGACCTGTGAAGAGAGGAGCCCACACTGGATCAGGTGTCCTGATAAGACTTGTGACTCTATGGGTGACCATGGAGCAGCCTGTCCTTGAAGGACTGCACCTGCTAAAAACTGTCCCACATTGCAGCAGTTTGTGGAGAACTGTTGTCCATGGGATGGACTTATATTGGAGAAGTTCCCACGGGAGGAACCCCACGCTGGGGCAAGGAGGGACTCCTCTCCCTGAGCAGTGATAAAACAACATGTGATGAACTGACCATAACCCCCACCACCAGTCTTCCTATGGCACTGGGGGAAGCTGTGAAGGAGGGACAGGTGAGGGGAAGGTCTCTCTTTTTAAGGTCTTATTTTACTTCTCATTATCCTGCTCTGATTTTGTTAGCAATAAATTCAATTAATATCTCATAATTTGACCCTGCTTTGCCCATGATGGCATTTGATGAGTGATGTCTCCTGGTCCTTATCTCAACCCATAAACCATTTGTTATATTTTTAGTTCCCTGTCCTGCTGGGGAGGGGATTGAGAGACAGGCTTTGGTGGGTGCTTGGCATCCAGCCAGGGTAAAGTCAGTACGGCATTTGTGATGTGCCATGGAATAATTCACCAAGGAATATAATTTTGAGCTCTTTTGAAGTGTCTTTTTTCTATTAATTTTTTTCCCCTGCGATTTTTATGGCTTAAAGAAGGAAGCTTGCCTCTGCTTACAAAACCACAGCTACTCTGGGTATGCCTATTTATTCCAAGTCAGTGTTAGACCAAATAACTTCCATAGCACTTAATTTCTTTCAGCTTGTTTGTCACTATTCTCAAATTAGATTGACTCTTCTTTTAGAAAGCAAAGCTTTTTAACATTGCAGATCTCATCCCCTGAGTTAAAGCTCAAACGTTTTCTACAAAAGCAAAATGCCTTGGTAGGCTTCTTCCCCATAGAGAATCAGTGTGCTCCAAGAGTAGCACTCCAGACAAGTAATTTACTTATATAAACCTTGTAAATAAAGCAGAAATAGAGGAAAATAGCTTAGGAAAAAACCCTACAACATGTCTTCCTTTACAGCACCCTGGTTGGTTTATTTTGTTTTTTTGCAGAAGGTCTGCAAGCTGTTGCAGTTGGCTATCGGTGGAAAGTCCTCAAGCTGTTACGAAAAATTTAGGTAAGTAAAATGACAGGTTTGTTTCTCCTCTTCTCAGTGGTGGAGGTACAAGTTAAGATGCTTCCACAGATTTACTTAACCACCCCTGCATATTTTTAAAATAATTTCTTGTGGATTTAGCTATTTTAGGTGGTCTTTCTCATAAGAACACAAAAAAGTTGTGATTTGGATTCACCTGTCTATCCATGAAATCATATTAATTCATAAATGTGTTTTCAGAAAAAGTAACATAAAAGTTTTTATTAAGAATATACAAAATACCTGTAAGTATGTAATTCTAATAGCAATCAAAATAATTTCATACTGCTGCCATTTGGTTGGTGTCAAATAGACATCCCGATCCCATATGGTAGAAGAGGAAGCATTTTGGTTTATTTGCAATTTAAGTATATGAAAGAAAAGACAAAATTTGGGAAAAAAAGTATAAATCATTACATTTATTTGGGTAATGAGAGACTGGAACAAAATTAATTTTGTTAAAAAGCTTACATTGCATATACAGACTAGGTTGGCAGTAGTAAGTATAGATATACGAAAGATGCACCTGTGATAATCCTTGACAGATTCATTGAAATATGCTCTGTTTAGGGATTTGAAAAAAACATATAAACTAGATTAATAGCAGGCTGACAGACTTAAATTTAAGATAGTGACTAATATGGAATCACATCTAAATAGGATGCTTCAAGTAGAGTTCTGAGTGAATCAGTAGTTAAGAAGTATCTAGAAAAATAGTTTTTGATGTAATCCTACTTTGTAATAGTATTTTGAATATCAGATGCCTAAAGACCCACAAAAACTGACTTATCAGCTGTTAAAAAATGTGAAAGAAGGACAAAAAATTATCATAAGTTAATGCAATTGATAATTGATAAGAAATCAATTAATGCAGTAAAATAACCCTACATTGGATATGAATAGGGTCTTTAAATACCTTTTTCTTCTTCAAGAACACTGTAACATGTCAACCATTGTACAGAAGGAGGATCCAAACTAATTTTCACATAAAATGTGTCAGATTTTAAGTACTGAACCATGAAAATAAAGTTAAATTAAATATTAATATAGTAACACTTTAATTGCTCCATATATTCAAAGAAATGTGACCATTTTTCTAGAGCTTCACTGTCACAAAATATACTTTTTTGAGCTTGGTACCAGTTGGAGAAACGCAATATCTTGTGATGTGAGCTCTTCATATTGTGTGACCAGGTGCAATATTGTAGCTTTAAATTTTTAATGAAAACGATGGCTTGGATATAGAAGAACAGATAGTGATGCATAATATTTTAAAAATGACAGCAAAAAAACAAAAAGAAAACCAAAAAGGAAACTCCACAGCAAAAAATAAACCAACTCTCCAAAGAAGAAGGATAGTACACACTGACCATGTTTACCATGTGTGTAGTGACATTACTTTTCAGTTGTTGGTATTCTGGACTGTTAGATATTCAGATTTGTTCAAGGTAGAGAAATACCATCAACTAATTTACTTTTTTATGAGTGAAAATCATGAGAATACACATCTCCATAAATATACCAAATATTTAGATATAAAAATATTGCTCTTTAAAAATAAATAGCAAAATCCTTTACTTTTCAAGAAAAAGAGCAAATTCATGGACTCAGTTTGAACATGACCTTCAAACCTTAGAAATGTGCAAATAATCCTTTTGGACAAAGAATCTGATACATAAAGAAGTCTCAAATATCTGGTACAAAATCAATGTTTATCAGTGTGCTAATAAAGAATTGATGTTGCTAACAGATTTAGTATTGTAAGTAATACTGTAGAATTGGGTCTTTAATTTGCAATAGTTTCTTTGCCATAGAAAAGATGTAGAGCATTTCTGCACTTTTAAATTGCTGAAGATTTGTTGCTGATTTGTTAGGAAAGTGCTAATTTTTAATTAAAAGAAAAATGAAAAGGTTTTTTTTAATCTTTAATGGTTTAGTAAGTTTGTATATCAGTGTCATTGGCTATAAACCATTAGCCATATATTGGGCCATAGGCACTGGATTACTCTTAGCTCCCATCTAACTTTCAAGTTAGATGCTGTTGACTGAAATCTTGCCTATAGCACTCCAGTCATGCGTTTATGAAATCTGTGCAGAGAGATCATAAGGGAACAGTTACAGCTCCAGAATTCTGACTTTTTTCAGAGTGAGACAAAATAAATTTTGTATAAAACTTTTTGATAGGAATACAGAAAAAAATTAACTTAAAGTACCTATTTGTTTCATCTACCTAAATGTTACAGGTATTTTTCATGTAGAGTAGAATTATAGCTGATTTGCATTTTGGCTGTCTTCTTCTGTTCATTAATAATATTTACTTGTTTAGGAACCAGGCTAAAATGTTCATCAGACTATAGAAAAGAACTTTGTGGGTTTTCTCATAGGTTTTTTGGTTGGTTGGTTGGTTGGTTCATTGGTTGGTTTGGTTTTAGTGCTTTGGTTTTTGTTTCTTTGTTGGTTTGTTTGTTTTGTTTTTGTATTTGTTTTTGTTTTTTTCATTTTTATGGATTTAGATGCCAAAGATCCTTCTGAGCAGACTGAATTAATTTGCCAACTGATTCAGAGATGATCACCGCTACATTAACTGCATAAAATGACAACATTTTGAGTGATTTTTCATTCTCTCTCCTGATCAACCTGATGGACAACCTAATTCAAAATTCTAGGAACATGCCTCAAAGATCAAGTAATTTCAATTTCAACAAGTACACTGTATAATGGTTACCATGTTTTCTAAAGTTAAGAAAATGTCACAGTCACAGAGGTTTCAGACTGGTTGCAGCAAGGGACTTACATTATCAAGTCAATATCTATCACTTTTGTGCTAATTTTTTTTCAATCTCTCTTTCCCCTTCTCCCAAATTCCATTTGCCTTTTATTTCTACATATTTCCCTTGACAATTTTCTGTTGCTGATACAGCAATACATCTGCAATGGAGGGACTAAAATATAGATCAGTCTCTTAAAAAGGTGAATTCTTCATATTACCCATTAAGTAACAAGGAGAAAAACAGTATGGAA
Organism: Irena cyanogastra; assembly: GCA_013397155.1. Lineage (NCBI taxonomy): Eukaryota > Metazoa > Chordata > Aves > Passeriformes > Irenidae > Irena > Irena cyanogastra. The sequence continues at coordinate 105,306 of VWZV01008000.1, forward strand.
CACAAGCACTTGAGCTGAAAAGGCTTATGTTAGAAGGCATCAATCCAGTCAGCCTTCAGCAAAACACAGGAGGTAGTAGTAGGATTAACTGTGCTTGACAGGGAGTTGGCTGAGGTATTCTGAGCTGCTCTTGGCCATCTTTGAAAGCTCGTTCAAGTGTGAGACGTGCCTGAGAACTGGGTATATTGGGTTTGTGTCCAAGGCTTTTTTAGTGGAGGGTGAGGGAGCTACAGAGGTGGCTTCTGTGCCAGAAGCTTCCTCTCAGTGCAGAAGATCCAATGCCAGACAGCAAGTGTAGAGTGTAAAAAGGAAGGAGCAGCAGAGACAAAGATGAACTCACCACAGTACCCATTCCTCATCCGTCTGTCGCACTTAGAGATAAGAGGTAGAGAAGCCAGGAGTGTAGCTGAATCCAGGAGGTCAAGATGTTTTAAGATTTGTCTTTCCTTCTCACTGACTTTCAAATGGCAATAAATTTAATTAATATCCCCAAAGTTGAGCCTGTTTTGCCCTTTACAGCAATTGGTGGGTGATCTCTCCCTGTCCTTATCTTGATCCGGGAGCCTTTCATTACACTTTCTCTTCCCTGTCCAGCTGAGAAGGACGAATATTAGACTGGCTTAGTAGACACCTGGTGGACAGCCAAGGTTAACCACAACTTGGAGGAAAGCAAAAGGCTTATCTTTTATATCTTCAAGAAGGGCAAGAAGAAAGACCCACGGGAAATACAGATCTATGGAGTCTCACCTCAGTCCCTGTGAAAGTGACGTAGTAGCTAATCCTGGAAAACAATTCCACGCCGGTGAAGGAGAAAAAGATGATAGTAGTCAGCATGGATCCAAAAAGAGTCATGCTTGACCAACCTGGTAACATACAATGAATAAATAGGCTTGGTAGATGAGGGAGGGCAAAGAATATTGTTTACCTTGATTTCAGTAAAGCTTTCAGCATTGCTGAAAGCTTCATAGAGAAACTGATAAAGGATGAGTTGGGTGAGCAAGTGAGGTGTATTAAAAACTGGCTGAATGGCCACATCCAGAGGGTGGGGATCAGTGATATGAAGTCTAGTTGGAGGCCAGTAACTATCACCACACTTCAGAGTTAAACAGTTGATCCAATCCCATTCAAAAGGCCTTCATTAATGGTCTGGATAATGAAGCAGAGTGTACCCTGATCAAGTCTCCTGAAGACAAAAAATTGTGATTAGTGGCTGACACACTAGAGGGTCATGCTGCCCTTGAGAGGCAGGTTGGAGAAATGGGCTGGCAGGAACTTCACGAAGTTATTGTGCATGAGAAGCTAAGTCCTGCTCCTATGAAGGAAAAACACTGTGCACCAATACACGCTGGGGACGGATCAGCTGGAAAGCAGTTTTTTAGGAAAGGATAGGGAGATTCTAGTGAACACAAAGTTGAACACAGACTAGCAGTGTGCCCTTGCTGCAAAGGTGTCAGATGGTGACATTTGACTGCATTAAGAAGAGTGTTGCAGCAGGTCAAGCGAGATAATCCTTCTCCTCTACTCAGCACTAGTAAGCACCTGGGGTGCTGTGCTCAGTTCCGAGCTCCCCAGAAGAAGAGACTCATGGCCATTCTGTAGTCCAGCAAAAGGCCACTAGGATGATGAAGGGCCTGAAGCATCTGTCAAATGAAGAGAGGCTGTGAGAGCTGGGACCATTTAGTCTGCAGAAGAGAAGGCTCAGGGTAGATCCCATCAATGGATCCAAGTCCCTGAGAGGAGGAAGTAAAGAAGGTGGATCTAGGTTCTTTTCAGTGGTGCCCAGCGACAAGGCAAGAAGCAATGGGTTCAAACTGAAACACAGGAGGTTCCATCTGAACATCAGGAGACACTCTTTTAGCATGAGAGTTACTGAGCACTGTCACATGTTTTCAGAGAAGTTTTGGAGTCTTCTGTGGCCACAATAAAATTGAAGGGACTTAATTATATTCAGTCAAATTACTAATTTCTGCTTCTTTGGATTAGCTCACATATTTGAAGGAAAGTGTTTAAGGACAAAATACAAATGAATCTATAACCTTTAACAGTAATTATAGATGGCTTTTCTAGGTTTTTGCATAAAACATATTGGATAGTTTCTTTACCTGAAAATAGGTAATTTACTTTCATTGTTTTAATCTTATTATTTACTTTCTGTTCTGGCTTTCTAGAAAGTACTTTCAGCTCTTATCTGGCTGATTTATTAAAGGTTTGCTTTAGAGGCTTGCAGCAAACCTTGACAGAACACTCAATCTAAGCTCACTTGAACCCCGTCATACTTCCATGGCTTTTGATATTTCATCATTGTCAATGAAAATGCGATTTATTTCAGAAAAGTTGTTTTGATACATTAGAAATTTTAAAAGCTTTTCAAAAAATACTTTCTTTTGATACATGGAAATGAAGGATTGAGCTCAATAAAACAATCATAACAAGTAGAAAGTGACTTTTCTGTGTTTTAAAAATTTTTAAAAAGCAACAAAACCTGCAAACTAATACAAAAGAAAAAGAAAATAGAACAAAACCTAATGAGAAATTTTTAAATCAACCAAATTTAATAGGTAAAATAGTTACTGAATAGCACATTTGTGGCCATTCACCATTTTTATTCTCAGTGTCAGACAAGAGTTAACAAGGAGCTATTCAGACAAGTGATTAGGGAATTTTAGTGGTTTGGGAAGCCCTGGATTTCCTCTCATTCTAACCTTTCACTCTCCCAGGCATACCCTTTGATTATATTTACAAAGCGGTTAAATTAATTCTACAGTTATTGGACATTGCTGAAGGTAATACATTGTAATAGCTTTTCAACTAGCTTTCTAAAATAATTACCTCTGTCTTGTTTTCTTTTCTAAATTGTCCTGGAAATTCCTTGTTATGAAGTCTATTCCTGTTTTAATTTTAATTTTTCATTTGGAGTCTTTCATCTAATGGCAAAAGAAGAACAACTTTTATTCCTCTTTAAAAGATTTTGACCTTTATTATTCTGTCTTGTCGTCTAAGGATAAAGACTACTTCTTCTGTAACAGCTCAACACTTTAAAGTGCTGTTATGGACTATTTTGTCAATGATTCACAAATTAAAGACTCTGCTAGAAGTCTTTGACATGATAAGATATAACAGGTATAATAGAGATATTATGGGCAATCATGTCAGTTAACAGCAGTGCTCCACTGGGATTCCACTGGGTAAAAAACCCAGAGTGAATCAAATGAAATCAGATATTTGATAAGGAGCAAATAAAATAAGTAGAACTCATTTCTATCTTCACAGGGAGGATATGCTTGTCTTGATATCCTACAACTAAATAAAAAAATACCTGAAATTTCATCATATAACTTTGTAATTTCTGCTCAACATACACACAGGTTTTGGGACTGGCTATGCAAATCTCCCTGTGAAGAGTAAGTGCAGCTAGTAATGAATACTCTGGAAAATAAATTCTTTATTTATAAAACTGGACTTCTGCCCCTCATTTATATGTTCTTATAGATAACCTGTTCACCCCAAAGTGAATTCTTTCCTCCATGAAGAAGAGAGCAAATAGACAAAACTAAACCTTCCTTCTCATATGTAACTGAAATGCACAGCTCTTTTCCACAGGGATGAACAGTTTTTACTGAAGGACACAAGCATTGGCTCTTTAGAATTACTTAGACCATAAAACTGTTCTCTGCAACCCAGCCTAGGAAATATGAGCCTGTGTGCAAGCAGCACCTTTCTGCTTGCTCATGTCACACACCACCTCGTAATCAGCACATTCCAACAAAGTGCTCACACATGCAGCTGGTCTTTGAAGTGTTAAATATTTGATCAATCTTCTAAGATATTTATATTTGACACACACAAAAATGTCTCCTTCTACACATGTATGCAGAGGCTTGTGTTTATATACACACATTCATCACAGCACAGTCAATAATGCTTGTCTCGGATATGTGGGAATTTTTGAAAGCAATGTGTTTTCTTAATTTGTGGCAGGGAGGAGTAAAAGAGGCTGAAGAGGAAGGGAAAAGAGGTACTTGAATAAAAAGTTTTTCAACATATATTAGTAAAATTAAATAGTTGATTTTAAAATGTCCCAGCAGCAGCCAAGAATTTTATCACCTGCTGACAGTATTTGTAAAGCACGTGTGGAGAGTGAGGATATTGAAGGACGGCTTCTGGAAAAAGAAGATCTTTGAAGTCTATAATTTTCCCAAAGCTTTTTGCTGTTTCATGGATCCAGGATCTTTTCAGTGGTACCCAGAAACACAACTTCTTTTTATTCTACAGAAAGAATTGTCTGTTCCCAGGAAAGAAAAATTCAGAGTTTTTCTCATAACACCGATCTATGATTTTCTTATTTTTAAAATAATTCCATGGGAATGTTAAAAACAGAAGGCCTTTTCTTTAGAAGGATTCATTAAGTGAATAATTTAGCCTGTTGTGTTACCAATTTGCAATTGTTAGATCCTACAGGATATTAGATATTAGATGTATATTAAAGTTTCTGTAAGACATTTTCAAATTGCGCCCATTTTTTAGGTAAATACCGTAAGTACCTTTTTTGAAAACAGTAACAATTTTTTGTTTCATCGTTTATGAAACACCTGACAGTTCCTTTACTTTCTTTACTATCTACCGTCTTTATTAATATTGTATTGGGTTTTCATGGCCTGGTTTTGATAGTAGGAGGCAAAAGGGGTGGAGTAGAAGCTAACAGAAGCTTCCCGTATGTCGAGCAGAGCCAATGCCAGCCAGCTCCAAGATGAATGTGCTGCTGGCTAAGGCTGGGCCAGTCAGAAATGGTGGTAATGACTGCATGACAGCATATTTAAAAAGGAGGAAAGAAGTTACTGTGCACATGTAATTGCTACCAGGGAAGAGCAGAGTGAGAATACGTGAGAGGAACAACTCTGCAAACACCCAGGTCAGTGGAGAAAGAGGGACAGGAGCTGCTCCAGGCACTGGAGCTGAGATTCCCCTGCAGCCTCTGGTGCAGACCACGGTGAGGCAGCTGTGCTACTGCGGCCCATGGAGGAACACAGGGATGCTGAGATCCACCTGCAGCCCATGGAGAAGCTCTGTGCTGGAGCTGGACACATGAGAGGGGGCTGTGACCCCATGGGAGGCCTGTCTGGAGCAGGGTCCTGGCAGGGACCTGCAGACCCATGGGGAGAGGAGCCCATGCCAGATCAGGTTTGCTGGTAGGACTTGACCCCTTGGGGACCCATGCTGGAACAGCCTGTCCTTGAAGGACAGCACCCTGTGTAAGAGTGACCTGTACTGGAGCAGTTTGTGGAGAACTGTTGCCCACAGGATGGACTCTACATTGGAGAAGTTAATGGAGAACTGTCTTGCATGGAAGCAAGGGGGAGGGGCAGGGGAAGGACCCTGACCCTGAGCAGCAGCAGAAATTACTTGTGTTGAGCAGATCATAACCTCCATTCCCTCTCTCCCTGTGCTGCTCAGGGAGGAGGTAGAGCTGAAAAAGGAAATGATGAGGGGAATGTGTTTTTAAGGTCTTATTTTACTTCTCATTACCCTGCTCTGATTCTGCTAGTAATAAATTCAGTTAATAACACCAATTCAAGCCTGTTTTGCCTATGATGGTATTTGGCGATCAATGTCTCCTGGTCATTTTCTCAGCTTGTGAACCCTTCATTATATTTACTCCTCCCTGATAGTGGTAGAGGTGCTTTGGTTGATGTCAGGTATCCAGCCAGGGTCAACACACTGTAGAGGTAAAAGGATTCCAGGATTTTTGGAGATGAATTCTAATGAAATAACTATAAATGAAATCTGGTTGGTATTTTGCCATTTGTATACTGAAACTCTTAACATTTTCCCTGGGGGGGAAAACCCAACATCTGTTAGTGATACATATTAAACAAATCAAATAACTGATTATTTAATATAATTAATTATATAACTTAAAGAAGTAATTTCAACAAAAATAAGGGGAACATTTAAGCCTGTCAAAAGTGGGAGAACCCAGGATATTGCACGACTAGGAACTGTGGCTACAATGCTTTTCTGCAGGGACATAATTATTGAACCCCAGAATATTATCTCCAAGGATCAAATATTTGAGTCCTGTTTTGCTATATAAAATTCCCTGCTGTGGAGTGACAGAAGAGATGACTTGAAGATGGACTCATTTTGCACCAATACTGTGTATCGTGAGATCTGTACTTAAACAGGTGAGATATTATCAAAGACTGACTCTAGCTCAGTACAATTTTCATACTGTTGGACTTCCCTAATAAATTTGTCAGAATAGGATATGGGATTTTTTATACTCTTAAAATTAATGTTTATCAGTAAATTAAAAATTATTAACATTTTTCTCTAGTCTTTTTGAAGAAATAGCTTCTGAAATGTACCAGCCTTATTTTTAATCTTCTTTAATTCCAAAGAATTTACTTAGATGAAAATAGTTATATTTTCAGTGGTCTACAACGTCAATGTACAATATATTTAATCCTGAATGTTAGGTGTGGATGTGTACTTTTGCATAGGTATATTTAGCTATTTAAAAAATCTGTATTATAACCTTCCATACCTGTGAAAAACTCATGAAATAGATAAATTGACTTCTGAAGTAAATGAGGTTTCACTGTAAAACCTTTTTCTGCGGTCCTATATGCTCTAGTATGTTAAAGAAGCAAAGCAAAAAACAAAGCTGTTGTGTATTTCTCAGTACTCCAATGCAATAGCAATGAGTCCTTCTGCTTTATCCATTTTTGTCTAATGTGCATGCTAACATCACAAAGCATGAAGGTTCTTTGGGATTAAACCTTTCAAATAATACACACAGATGTTCAAATTGCCTCCTACGATAACATCAGGTTGCATATGCTACAAAATACTAATTACAGCCCAGAGGAATAATTCTTTAAAAATTGACCTCATAAATTTTTCTTAAGGGTTTGAAACTAACAATCCTTTGTAGTTTATGATTAACTGTATGCATAAATGAATAGTAATAAAATGGTTACATATTTTCTGAGGCCTACTAACATTGCCACATGAAGAATAATGCATTATTCATCACTTCTATTCTGAAAACACAGGGAAACTTAGGATAAAAAGTTTTATCGCAGTAAGTATATTTTAAAGGAATAACATGTATTGTTTAGAATTCTTCTACAATGCACATAGAAAAAATTTAAATTTTTTTATTCCTTTTGAAATAAATATATATTAGCAGAAAGAAGACCATTCAAATTTTAAATACTTTTGTGTTTTAAATTCGTGGTTTTGAGAGAAATGCAGATTCACAGCAATACTTTTTGTTATAGCACTTATATTTAAAAAAAATCCCAAACATGAAGTAAAACCTTTCTAGTATCAAGCACTTTTTATCCTAAAATAGTGAAAGATGTCATTTCTGGAATCAAGAGTAAACTCTGCTAAGGAAATAGTCCACTTTCTGCAAAACTTACAAGAAGCCACATCTGAAGTTATACAGAAAGCAGAAAACTGATTTAACTAAATTCACAAAGAGCAAAGTAGAATCCACATGAAATCTGTGCTTGAATCATAGCTGGTCACTTTTGAAGAGGTAGTTTTTTCTGTAGCAGTCTATGAATCAACAAGAGTTCTTTTCAGCAATAGGAAGAGTTAAATTTTATTATACTTAACTAATAAAACAAAATTGCATTTTCTAGTTTTGAATAGATATTAATAATTATTATTTTATTTTTTTATTTTAAATATTTATTATATTAAACGGGATATGTAAAGGCACTAAATGAATGTCAAGATGGGCAGGCAAATTTGCCTACACTAATAAATATTAGACACTAATAAATATGGGCCATATAAATTTTTGTTTTAGTTATGCCAAATGGCATGGAAAAAAAAATCACTTTTTTTTCCAGTTCCATTTTGATTACTTTTTGTCTGACCTCCAAGTCCCTGAAATTCACAACTGCACAGTCAGGCCAAGTTTGTTGCCACAATTTTAGAACAAGAGATTTCACAATAAATTAAGGAATGCTAAGATAAGTTATACCAGCATGTGGATATAAGAGAAAATAATCTAAATATAGATCCTGTAGTTTCAAAAATCCCGAGGAGAAAGGAGACCTTTAAACATCCCAAAAAAACAACTCAGATCATAACACAATTGTTATATCATAGCTGTGGGATGTCATACAGGTATTGAGACTCATTTTCTCTATCATTCAATTTCTTAAAACTTGGACTCTTTTAACCTTTAACCATTTTATAACTATTTTCTCCTTTCTTTCCTTCCACTAGCTTGATATAATTTGTGTAGTAAGCTGATTTATTGAGGAGTATTGAGGTATACAGCAGTGAGGGAGAGGGAGGGAGAGAGACATTATTAAGAATGCTTATGTTAAGTTCCTGCTTTGTTCAAATGATTAAAATGGGCTTGTTTGGAAACTTTTCTGCTAACTTGGGCGTCTGGAATTATGTGGTATAAATATTCATGAATATATTCATCATGTAAATATGCCATCCTGAATATTTTTATTTTTGGAATAAATTATTTATAAACATTAAAGAAAACAAAATGGGTAATGTATTACACTAATAGAAGTCTCAAAAAACACCCAGAGTTTTGTAACTTAGAGATACTATATGCCCACTCATGAAAATGGTAACAGATCAGTGGCTTGATCAAGGGGTAAAAATACAGCAAAAAAACCCTCAACTGTCTTTTCAAGAAGGAATGGAATTAAAGAAAAACACTAAAGAAACATACTAAATGCTAAATATATATCAAGAAATATACTGAAGTGTAGAATAGTGGTAGAGAATGAATGCTCTTCCTTTTTCTTGGACTCAAATAGAAAAAAATACTTTTCCTTTTAGTGCTTGCTGGCACAGGAAAGAGCTTTATTTTGGCTTGCATTTTAGAGGAAGGAGAAATGTCACTCTTTTTGTGTTCAATTGTTCTATTTCACTAAAATTATGTAGTTCAACCAGTTTTGACTAGCATCAATTTCTATGCATGTAGGAAAATTTTCCTGTGATAAAATTGAGAGAACTGTACTTTTTCTTGCACTTGTCTTTCCTATATTCCTCACACATATTTTCAGTGAAACTTTTGCTACTACCTCTTTCTTATCTCATATTTTTTTTTAATATATGCAAGAAAACTTTTTACAGTTAAAGAAGCACTTGGTGTTTCAGATTAAAACATCAAAGAAGATATGCTGATAAATATCTTTCTTTCCTCCAGAAAATTAGCTTTTATACTTGACCTAGCAACAGGACACCAAATTAATTGTTTTCCATGAGAGCTATTAATCACAATTGTGACAATTTCCCATAATACGCTACCACAGTAATTGAATATTGCCATTCACTTTGAATACAATTTTAGTTACAGAGCAAAGTTAAATGCTGCAGACAGAAAAGTGTGCAAGCTTTTGAAGATGATACATGCACTAATTGCTAGGCTATGATGGCATTTTCTTTTATTATAGGCTGCTCAACCATTAATTGGGTATGGTGATACAGATCACTGGTTTTTCTCATTGAACAAGTTACAAAGGTTAGCTGAACCTGAGTTAAAAAGAAAATCAAGAATAAATAAATTGCATAAGAATATGATTTTTAACTCATTGACAAACGGTACTTTTAATAAAAAACCCCAAAGAATATAATAATAATTGGTTCAACTTTTCTAAATAAAGCTTTGGTATATCAGGCCACAAACAGGGAATAAATAAAGCTGATCCTTTGTATCTGATATACTTAAAACTTTTGGTGATAAAAAGGATTTCTTTCACAAGTTAGTGCTCAGAATGAAGCCACAGATAGTCTTGAGATTTATTTTAGTAAGCCACTGGAGTCAAATGTACTACCTTGACATATGGAATATATTTTCCTGGTTAGTATTTGTTAATATATTGAACATAATAGCATAATAAAATCATATCCAGCTCCCGAATTTCAGATACCTGAGGTACCCCAATACATGGGTATACTTTGAAATACTGGGCATCCTATGATAGGCCTAGCATTCTAGTTTTAAGAATGATTAGAGATAGCTGCTTTTCAAATACTTTAATCTGTTTAATATGGGACAACTTTTAATGCCAACATATGCTAATGTTTGAAACTCATGATGTACTCTATTTGTAAGAGTAAAACAAAATTTTGGAAGCATAACCACTGATTTTATTTATGAATAGTTGAGTGAATATAACTTCGAGGAAATCAAATTCCATAAGTGACCAGAAGTACTGGAATATTACTGTTTTACTAAATGCAGTTATATAGATCTCTTTTTTTATTAAAAAAAATATGAATTTTAGAAGCTTCTTAAAACACCATCTTGAATATATTGTATTCTGAAAGAAAATATGTTCATTTTTTTAAAAACTCCAAGGTGATCATGTATCTTCACACCTATTGTTTTTAAAGAAATGTGCACATCTAGAGATTTCATAAATACAGAGATGCAAAAGTGAAAATAAATTTTATGCTGAAGTGAATGTCTGTATTTGAAATTCAGACAAAAAGAAACAATGTGAAGACAAACATGACTGATACATTAGAAAGATTTCAATATATATTTCAATTTTAGTCCCAGCTTTGCAAAGATTTCTTTAATTTATCTACTCTACAAGATTTGTATTTCCTTCCCATGTTTATATAACCAGCATCATAATGTCAGGATGATTTTTTAAAAAAATCTTTTAATAGCAAACAATGTGTTTGGATTTTAATATGTGATATGTGCCTACATCCTTTATATTTCATATAATCCACAATAGCCTACTACATTGAACCTGTCTCTTGAATCCACTGACCTGAGCCATCATGTCTCTGCTGCCTTGTCATTGAAGCTGCCCTCTGCCCACCTTCATTTCAGTCCTAAGGGTTGTCATCTCAAAGCTCCTTGTAAAGCCTGCAGTGTACAACTGTATACCAGCTCATTCCACCAACCAAGGCAAAAATCACAGAGTGCCAGAAGCCATGGCTATGAAAACACGATCTCAGGAAAATCACAAAACTCAGGAATCTGGTGACAGCTGCTGTGACAAGTTCATCTTGTTTGATGAGGAAGTCCTTTGTCACCCTTTTTTTTAATGCTATTTACACATAGCTTTGAGTCTGTTATATACAGTGTCTGTCATGAACTTCTGTGTGATGGGAATTAATGCTTATCACTCTATATGTAGTACTGTGGTTGACATCCAAACCTAATGTGTTCTTCACCAGTTGATTATGGGCTGTTTAATGTCTAGTAGTCACGTGTAGAAGATGCCTGGTTGATATTTTAGCCCTGCCTATCCAAGCAACCTTAAATCCTAGATTACCTGCTTGCTGAGCAAAGTATTTTGAAGATGTTGCCCATTACAGCAAGACTTTCAAAAGGAGGCTGATAACTACATAAAATTTATCATCACAGAAATGTCATGTACTAAGCATGTGAAGAAATGGGTGTACATCTGGCAAATCTGTTTTCAAAAAAGGATTAACATCTATTTTCTAATTCAATTTTGTATTACATGTTATCATCTATTACTGTAAACATGCCTATGATTTGCAGGAGGCCAGATTACTAAATCATAACAAATCTTCAGGTTTTATCAAATAAGCTATAAAATACATATATTTAGACACACCATTCCATTGTGAGGAATCTATTTTCATTGAGGAAAAAATCAAATAAAAATGAAGCCAAGAAAAATTTGACTGTATTCTGTAGGCACATAATATTTATTACCAGTTAGTTCCTAACCCCACAGAAGTAATTCTACCTCATAACCTTGATAGTATGCTTTGTGTGTCATACAGTGAAGCCACTTTACTGTTACAAAAAAGCGAGATATTGTAGAGACCTTTGCAACTCCTGTGGAGTTATGTGACTAATCCTAATAAAATTTTCCTTTTCTATGTGCATTTTTTTTCATTTTTGTTACATTGTTCCACAGGGTCTAGTTTTGCCAGATCTAGTATTTCTATAGAAATGAATGGGAAGGGGAGGGGGGAAGAGTTGTGCTTTGCTTTCACACAAATGCTGGAATAAAATAAAACCATTCCAGCATTAACACCAGTGAAGTCAAAGGAAGACATCCAGTTAAGTTCAGCATGAAGAATATTTCACTAGAAAATCCTTAGCAATAATGGAATTGTAGAATGATTCAACTGAAAGGCAGCTGAGTTTGGAAGAGAATTCAGGACATCTTTTTATCCAACCTCTACCACAAAGCAGGACCAAGTCTGAGATAACACAAGATTGCTCAGTACTCGATCCAGTTGGCTCTCAAACATCCCTCAAGGATGGAGACTGAAGAACCTCTTTGGGCAGTATGGTTAGCTGCTTGCTCATTCTCTTGAGGACAATGTTCTTCCTTATATCCAGCTGGACCATTTCCTTTTCTCGATTGATGCAAATTTCTCACATCGTCCTGCCACCACTGTGAAGGAGCCTGGTCCTGTCTTTTGGATGGCCCTTCCACAGGTGCTTTCAGGTTTCTGTAGGGACCCCTCAAAGCTTTCTCTTTTCCAGCTAAACAATCTCATCTTTCTCAGCCTCTCCTGAAAACCTTCTATTGCATTCACCCAGTCTATTAATATCATTATTGACTGGGGTGCCCAAAAACTGGGCACAGGAGTTTAGATGCATCCTAAGGTTCTATGAGGAAAGTGGGAAATCACTCCTCAAGCTCCTGGCTGGGTTCCTAGCGACAGCCCAGGACCCTTCTGGCTTTTGATGCCAGAGCACACCAGGTCCTTCTCAACAGAGCTGCTGCCCAGCCAGTCAGGCCCCAGCTTGTGACGTTGCAAGGGAAATTCTGCTTAGCCAGCAGCAGGATTTAGTATCAGTCTGTGTGAATTTCATGAGCTCACTTAGTGGCAGCCCGTTCTTTCAGCCTCTCTAGGTTCCCCTACGCAGCAGCCTTGCCATAGAGAGTATTAACTGGTTCCCCTCCTTCTATTTACCCCTTGCCTGCCAATTTGGTGTCATCTGGAAATGATGACTACACATTGTTACCTCTTCCACGCCGTTGATAAAGACAGACCCCTCCAGTTTTTGGTGTCCACTAGGTAGAAAAAGACTTATTAACCATTATCCTCAAAGACAGGTCCTCCAAGCTATATTTTATCTGTTCAGCTGTCTGCTCATCCAGACCATAATTTTCTAACTTGGATACAAAATTATCCATCATATAAGACTAATAACTTCTTTAAGCTAAATACTTATCAACTGAGGGTAGCTAAGAAAAGATTAGCACAACATAATCATGACAGGGAAGGAATGCTAGGAAAAAAAGATTAATTTCCTATCTGAAAATCTCAAATTATATTATCCTAACAACTTCCTAAAATCAGACCTAATGGCTGAGAAGTGTTTCAGGTTCTTAGTACAATTATATATATTGTATTATTATTTATGGATATGTATTTTATAGATATGTTTCTTGTTAGTAAACCATGGATTGTAATGTGTTTATTAAAACTTAACATTTATCAGACCAAGGAAAGTGTTCATTGATGAGACATAGAGTAAGCTAGATGGTCAGTTTCCTGTGTTTCCTGTATCCCAGTGTCTATCTAAATCACACTGGGCTTTAGAATTCAGCAGAAAATTACTTAGGAACCTGAAAGAGTTTTTTCCATGTTATTAGAAAGAACAGAATATAACTGCTACTGCTCTAAGATCAGTGGCATTCTAGCATCTCCTCTTTCTCCTGGTATTGTGTATACACTGACACCATATTCACTAGATGCTAACGTTTTCTTTGCAGACATTTCATTACAAATCTCTCCTTGCTGAATATTTATTACATATTTTCTGAATCTTGTGTTATTCTTACAGGGTTATTTTTTGAAGGACGTGGCCTTTAAAGTGCCATTGCGAACATACAGAAATGCAAACTTTTGGAAACACAGTCTTAGATCAATTTGCAGTATGATATGCAATTTGGGTTTATATACTTAGGGCTTTACTGAATTTCATTGTTACTCAGCATGTAGTTCCAGTTCTGAAATAAAGTGAGATGATCTGTAGTTGCAGAAAAACATCAGGCAAGCTTCACAGTTTTGCCATGCAACCAAAAGAAACTCAATGATTTCGACTGATTTTCATTTTGCATTTTTTACTTTTCTCTGAACCAGAAACTCAAAGTGACCCTTGATGAAATAGTGGGACAGGCGGTGCCAACTGACATGGATCAGACCTGAAGAAAATATTCACACCAACATCTGTGAAAGAAAACTGTGAAGTTTCACATACAGCAGTCTGCAGAATACATTTTGTCAGGGCACTGAAGTATCAAATTGGTTTTTTTGTGGACCACATTTACCATCTCCATATCATCTCTGTACATTTCCTGTCACCCGCTGCAGAAAGTTAGGCACGCTCAGAGGATCCTTGATGTAGATTTATGAAAAGGCATAATAATTACATCTGATCAAGTTCTCTCTACATCATTTAATGAAAATTTGGGTAAAACTTAACAATTGTGATATATTTTTGAAATTCAGATGACATAATTGTGTTTTTCATTCACTAAATCCTTTCTTTATACAGAAATGTTGAAACATCTTAAGTAATTAATACATAGCATTATTATATTTTCAAAAAGGCCTATTTTTCTGAAGACTGCTGGAAGGTTGCAATTGCTGTATCATATGTATCATATATTGCTTTAACAAGGACATTCTTGTACCAAAGCAAACAGGTGTATTTACAGATACTGCAGATAAAGCCAATCATAGTGATGGGGTGTAGAGAAAGGCAAAAAAGGCCTTTCACAGATTGAGCTCAGATGTAAGAAAGAAAGGATGTGAACTAGAAATCACAGAGCTTTGGTAATCAAGGAGCTACAGGAATCTTACCTGCAAAAATTCTCGTCATCTTTAAAAAAGATTTGATTTCAAAAAACAAGTGAAGAAAAATCAAAGAAAACTAGTTTTGCCAAACAATAACTGAGATAATAGAAAATAAGTTAATTACCTACCATTTGATAATTGAGACCTTTAATTCATTGCTGAACAAAGGCTCCCGCGAGTAGTTTCTTACTTTTTGTCACTTGCTATTTGATTTGAACTCTTCAATAAAATTTTATTTAGAGATTTTGTGACTGAAAAAAATGAAAGATTCTTGAGTTGAAGATCATTCTGTATTCTGTAAGTGAATAAAACAGAAAGTTTCCTTTTTAGCAGTAAATTGAGATTGTTTTATTCTTTTTCCTTAGTAACACTATAATCTTTGCATTTTCTTTGTCATTATATTGCTTCCATTTTATTTATCAAAGTAACATAACACAAATCCACTTTGGAATGAAAAATAAGTTAAAAATGAAGCTTTAATTGTTCCAATGTTACTGTACTTCATACATGACAAGAATGTGATGGGTTATACCACAGGTGTTGCACCTTGTTGCAGACATTCACAATAAATATTTTTAACCATCTATTTTGTTTTTTTCTCCCGTTTTAGCAGCTTATTACATGCATGTATATATATATGTATTTGTACACATCTATATAAATATTTTCTTAACAAATACTACATGCAGGAGCCACGTAAGCTCACAATAGGCTCTTGGCAATAGTCTGCAAGTTTAAAACACCTCTTTATGGGACTCAGAATTCTTATTAAAGTTCAATTCGCTGGATATTTTTTTACCATTGTTCAAATCCAACCAAAAAGGGGATTTATGTGTCATAATCCTGAGCCCTGAAATGTTTATCTTTTAAAACAGTACATAAATCTGAGTAAAACCTTTAACAAGACCTGATCAAAGCCTAGTGCCAAAGTTTGAACTTGAGAAACAAACAAGATAAAACCCAACACATAGTAAGACAAGCCATAGAAGCTCTCTTCATGTAAAAAGTAATCATGTAAATATTTAGTTTTTTAAGTCTGCACTAGGAAGGCAATGTGAAACTGTGATTTAGATCTTCTACCCTTGTTTTAGCCTGTCTGTATGGGAAAGTTGCTACCATTTACTCCTTATCATCAGAAGTTAAAGAGAAAGAGGGAGTCTCTCAGGAGGACTAGACATGTGCTGCTTTATTTCTGAAAGGATTCTATCCACCACTTATCATCTGCAAATCATTGACTTAAAAAGAAGTCTAGGTCAATTTGTTGAGATAAGTAAGCCTGAGAACAAAGATAATCTTTAGGCTTGGTAACTGGATCTTTGGTCAGCAGCATGAGGTCAACAGTATTCTAATCCATAGACTACTCTGCATTTTACTTTAAAACAGCATTAAATTAACTGAATACAGGTATTCAGAACTGGAATTGTCATCATTATTTCAGAGTAATTTTAAAAGAATTTGACAGCTATCATTGCATTTTTAATAGGTCCACCTCATTAGGCTACCCTGAGCACTCATCACATCAAATGATTTAGAAAATAGAGAACTACTTGTTTCAAGAATTCAAGGAATATTTTACATGAATAAAGCACTATGTTTGCTGAAGTGTCTGTCAGAAATGCATAAAAGAGCCCCTAGGCTCTATGTCTATTTCTGTGAATAAGGCAATCACCATTTAAAAGTGGCAGTTCCTGCCTTGAGTCTACCAAGGACTGTAAAGAAAGAAAAAAAAGTTTGAAATCTACAAAGGTCACTAAATAAATTAAACCTAGGTTTTTCTCTTTGAGTAAACTAAGAGAGGAACATTCAGATCACAGCTCCCTCCTAAAGCTAATGCTAATTTAGGTGAATTATCCCTGAGAGATTCAAAGGAAAGTGATTTCACAAACTTTAGAACTAATGGGATGCATTCTTAATGCTGATATAAATGTACCATCTTCCTGGTTCAGCTTTGTCCTTTTGCAATAGAAAGGTCCTTTTATCACCTTTTGGTCTCATAATCCCAAATCATGCTGAACACTTAAACTATTCCATTAATTCTTGCTGTCCTTTAAAAAACCTCAAATTGCTGATTCCTAGTGTCCTTCAAACTCTTTGCTAAAAAAATTAAAATGGAACTAGCATAATTTGCCATTTTAAACGTTGGGTGTTTTGGGTTTTTGTGTGTGTGTGTGAGTTTTTGTTTTGTTTTGGTTGCTGTTGTTGTTGATTATCGGTTGGCTATATTGCTTACTTAAATTTTCTGACTGACAAAGTGGTAGATCTCCTTTAATTTTTTCAATTAAAAACATAAATTCTCAAAAAGTATTGTTGACTATTCAGCCAATAAAAAGTAAAAACCAAATAGATAAAATATTTTCACTGCAAAATAAGAATTAATAAAAATTAGGAGATCTTGAAGTTACACCAATTCACTGGTGGAAAAAAACTTATCTGTGTAAAGGGAAGTATTTCCCCACTTTTTTAAAAAAGCAGCCTCAGATTCTGTATCAAACCTAGTTAAATTACCACTCATTAAACATATGGTTGATATAAGCTGCTCTTTTCCAACCTTCATAATTTCTCACAAAATCAGTATTTTCTAAATGAAATATTTCATTTTTAATCCTTAGAAAATTGTGTAGAATTTTTTTGTTTATTTCAGAATTATTTATCTTTAATGACTGAAATTTTAACAAATTCAGTGAATACATGCTCATACACAGTGAATACATGCTCATTTACATGCGGTACATTTCAGCAAGATTGAAATTTTATGGAAGTATCAACAGTCCTCTCATTATAGAGTTTCATAGTAGGAGTACTGTCAGATCCTGAATTATAGTGCTGTTTGGCTCATAATTAATGTGTTCTGGAAACCAAGTAATGACAAACACACTAGGTAGTGGAAGTTTCTATGGATACTGTGGTGTTCTGTTTTCAAGTTTGATTGTTCTATTATATTAAGGCATTTCTATGTTAATTAGTTATAAAATGGTTTGCCCCTCTGTACCCCCTGTCATTCACAGAGTGGATCCTTCCCCGAGCCCCTTTGTCCAAGGTTTCCCACCGTTTCACCTTGTCTTAGTTTGAAAAGACAGGTGTCTGTTAAGGAAGGCAGGAGCCTCCCCTGAAGTGGGAAATGTAAACCTTCTCCCTCCTAATTGTTATAATTTTGAAATCAAGGGGCTCTCAGGCAAGGATATAGGAGCAGAAATAACAGTTCTTTACTAGGGAAGAGGAAAAAAAAAATGAACAATACAGTAATACAAAACAACACTGACAGAGTCAGAATATGACTTGACAGCCTGTTGGTAGCAGTCCAACTGAAGTAGTGGCTGCAGTCCTCTGGAGTGACAGATGTAGTTCCATTGAAGCAGTGATCCTGGAGAAGGGTGGAGGTTTCCTCTGGTAACCCAGTGGGAAAAGGCTGCTCCTCTGAGAAATCCAGCAGAGAAGGCTGCTCTAGTGTCCCACGGTCTCAGAATACATGCACGAAGCAGTGTGTGGCTCCTCCGCCTTGGGCAGAGCATCTCCCAATGGGATGATGTAATTTTATCAGTCATGGAATGACACTCAATGGCCCATTAACAGGAGATATTTCCCAGAGGCAGGATTGATTTTGGAAGAGATAAGAAAAGCTGCCCAATTAACAGAACATTAACTGTCACACCTTTAACAGATGGCAAATAGAATACACACATTATCTTTTAATCCATGACACACCTGTCTGTCAGAGATGTCAATCACCCTTCTCCCCACCACTTTGCCAAATATGTTCCTGTCAATCTTCCCTCTGCCTTTGTCTGCCACCTCAGCCCAGCCCCAGTAGCTCAGGAAACTTCTCTATCAATCACCCGAACTTTCACAGGTGATTCGTCCATTAGACCCTCTCTCCAACCCTAAGTTCTCCCATTTGCCCTTTGCCACCTCTCATCCCTCCCCTGAAATACCCCTATTGGTCACCTTAGGTTCTATCCCCCAGGTAATTGCCCTCCTTATAACCCCATCTCGGGCTTAGCTCGAGGTCACTCCGCGGCTGCCTCTTTGGAGGAAAGAAAGAATAAAAATCCTCCAACCATTGCACGCAGACTGACCCTCCTTTGCTCTTGCCTCGGGTCGCACGCAAACAAAAGCGCTGCACCAGCGAGCCAAACCACGCGCCTGTCGCTCTCTGCCGCGTGCTGGCCAGTCTCTGACCGCAGCGCGCCGGTTCCGCTGCCGCCCCGCAACTGACCGGGAACCCCCGCACGGGCGGGCGGGCGAGAGAAACGCGACAGATACTATGGTATCCATACAATGTGTAATGAAGAGTTGTTAGTACAATGAAACTTAGATTTCAAAATGCACTAATCACCCTTTCTTCCATTGAAATCTTATTGACTTGTGAGCTCCTAAAACAAAGCTAATATCAAATCCATAATAAAAAAATATAAAAATCCTAACTACATATGGAACTAATGCAGTTTTTGGGGTTTTCCATATTATTAACCATTAATTTAATGGGATCCTGTAACCCAGTTTCAGTGCTTCTAGTTTCTGGTGGAGAGGGAGGTATTAGGGAATAAAAAAAATGTTGGTTTTTTTCTTAATCTCTGAGGCTGTTCAGCTACATAAAGAAAGATATAGAGTGGTTTACTATAAGGACCACAGACTATAGAAGTTGACCACAAAGACAGTAAAGGTTTAAAACACATAAACTGAGGTAATTCACTTATTTTCTTTCTATTGTGCCTAAAGAGAGTGGTGACAGACTAGGTCAGATGTGCTTCAGTGAGTTCAGGAGTGAATGTTTGAAAATGTTTCTGAATTGGTCTTAACTTTTTTTTCTCACAGGCGTTGTAAAATTGAAGACACCTGTAAGGTAATGAGCTGAAAACTGTTTTTCTCCATGCATCCAGTTAGTTAATAGCAAGCATGAAGTTCTTTACACCAGACTGATGTATTCCTGAAACGTGATCAAAACCTTTCATTATCATTTATTTATTAATTTATTTTATTAAGGCAAGTATGTCAGTGCTTGCTTACCATTAAATTTATCCTAAATTTCTTTAAAGAAGTATAAGAGGAACAGATGCATAAAATGGAATGGATTTTTTCATAAACCTGTGTAAAACTGGGAGAACATTCAAAAGAATATATATGGCCTGACATCCCACTTACATAATCTAAGGAATTTTATTCAGAAATACAGTGTCTGTATGGTAGGCTTTGTGATAATACAGCTTGTCCAAATACTTTAGTTCCCACATGAGAAAAATGGACTGGAGTTAAAAAAAGAAATCTTAGCAACCAACCACAGAATTGTGCACATTAAATATATGACATATTCTTTTTCAGAGATAACATCTGAGAGTACTGTAGCCAGTGACCTAGGGATTTTCTGAGCTTAAGGTTTCACAGCTGCTAAATGAGATATTGTCACTGATGTTTTTACAATTATCTCTGACATGTAGTTCCCAGTTCAGAATATTTCCTTGTTTTAAAATTTATTTCTAACCTAATTTTTGATAACTTCACTGAACTGAAATGTTTTTTGACTAGCTCTGGACAGATTTTTTTTTCACTTCTTTGCATAGTTTTATGCTTTCCTGGTACATCCAGTTTTATTTATCCTTTTCACAATGTGAAGAGCTTAAATTTACTTAGTTTCTCTTAATCTGGAAGCCATTCCTGTGGGAATACTTTATAGAAACATGTATTCTGAGTTGCATTGTTATTTGTTATTATTATTTCAGAGTTTGCTGACTAAATCACACATAAAGTAAAAACTATCATGGATATATATATTTTCCCTTCCACTTTTCTCAATAATGTTGTTTTCCATATAAGCATTTAAAAGTGTTCATTTTTTTATCCACTGTTTCCTCTTTGCCATTTGGTTCATTTTTTGCATATCTCTTGCAGCATCCGTGGGGATACAATAGGCTCCACTTTCACACCCTAACTCATTTCAGGATAGGAACTGAAAAGGCAAAGAAAGTATCTAATTCACTGAATACACTAAATTAGAACTGAAATTTTATTTACAACGAAACTCTTCCTGAGATGATCAAAAATACGAAAATGGTAATTTTGTTGTATTAAAAATATCAGTGCATTAAATGAATGAAAACAATGCTGGAAAGATCATGCAAGCTGTTCAAACACAAACAAAACAAAACAAACAAACAAAAAAAAAGAGCTAAATGTATCATGCTTGATTTTTTATTCTCCTTTTGCATGGGCAGTTTACAAAGATGCAGTCATAATGCAAAGAGGATAATTATTTTTAGGTTAAATATACTTGCTGGAAATATTTTTTTTAAAAAATAGTAAACTTAAATTAAAACAGAACAGATGCCAGAATGCTGCAATTAAATTAATAAATTTAAATTACGTTCATTAATCCACAGCCTTGATTTAGACTGGGATAATCCCAGGTTTTGTACTTAAACCCAAAGAGGCTTTGGAGATTCATATTAACCTTCTGAAGGGCATTTCACAAGGTCAGAGCTCTGTCACAAAATGAATATTAATGTAAGCAGAAGCTGTGGAATGAAACATTGCTCCCCATCGATTTCTCCAGCACATCATTTCAAGGAGGACTGATGGGAAAAGATGGCAAACAGTTGTCAGCACACAGCAGGAGCCCCAGGCTCCCTGAGAGCTATGGGGGATGCTCATGGGGATGGCCGGGCTGGTCCCACAGCCTCAGCCAGGAGCAGGCCTGGCCTCCATGGGCAGGGCTTTAGTCCTGACCACAGCCCAACGCTCTGAGCCTGTCCCCTCAGCAATCAGCAGAACCAGACTCCCCATGGACACGCCGGTACTGAGCTGGATCCAGAAGAAAAGCTCTCAAGACCCCTACAATAATAAAATTTTACACAAACTGCCTGATCCTACATCATGGATGATGCATACGAAAATTTGTCACAAATTAAAAAAGAGCTCACTGTCCTCTCTACAGCTTCATGGATGTTACTGGCTCTTTCATAGAACAACACCCTGCGCACCAGAAGTATGAAAACTTCAGAACCTGAGATCTCTGGCAAAAGTAAAAGATACACCGTTAATCATTATTCTGGCACTATTCTTGTATATGCAACATCCCCTTAGATAAATGTTGCTATTATTTTATTATTGGAAGATTCCTGTCAAGAACTTGTCAAAAAAATTTGAGTTATGTAGGTATTTAAGTGAATGGTCAAACATTCAGAAAAATCGCTAATAAACTTGGGTAGTGTGTACTTAAAACCTTCTATTTAAAGATCTACAGAAAACCTTTATACAGTCTTTGCATCATCAGGTGTCTTAGTTATCTGGTACACATAGGACAAAATACTTGTAAATATCTAGAAACTTGCAGAAAATAATTCACGAAGTTTGACAGTAGTCTTAAAACTTGAGAGCAGTGTTAACACACCCAAAAATGAAATCCGGAGAATGCATGTATTTTAAGACACTTTGCGAGGCTAGACTTCTTACAGGAAAAAAGTACACTGAAGCAAAAGTTAAACAACGACAAAGTACATTTTTCTCGAGTAGCTTGTTAAACCTCGATAATGTTTAATGGGCTGGGAACCTCAGTACTTTTTAAGACTTTTGATCTTAACTTCTTTTCCAGGGTCCTGCCCTGCTGTAAAAGGGGAGTCAGGGAGGATTCTTTCTCATAGATTTGCCAGACAAAAAAAAAAGTGCAAATGCAGCAACACTATATCTGAGAACTGTTTACTGATAAAAGAAGACAAGTGTTCCTATCAAGGGGGGATAGAAACGGAAGCTAAGACGAGAAGAGAGACAGACACAGACAGACACAGAGTACCAGGACCCCGCTGTACCGCGGGCGCAGCTCGGCAGCCGGAGCGTGTGCGCCGCAAGCTGCGCTGAGCCTGCGCGGCTCCCGGGGCGGGCCGGGCGCGATTTCCGAGCAGCAGCCGCTGCGTGTCCCTTCTGCCGGCCGGGAACAGCCGCCGGGCCCCGGGCGCGCTCCTGCAGCAGCCGCGGCTCTCGGGGCCGGGGCGCGGCGGCTGCGGGCGGCGGCGGCGGCTCCGTGGGGAACCAGCGGAGCGCTGCGGGGCCGCGGGGCCGAGCTGCCCCGGGGAAGCGGCGGAGCGGGGCGGGACACGGCCGGGCAGGGAAGGCGGCCAGGGAAGAGGCAGGACCGCGGGGAGAAAAGGGCGAGGGGGAAGGAGGGGACCGAGCTGAGCCTCCGGGCGAGCCCCCCTCCCTCCAGGAGACCCAAACAACATGACCCCGGGTGGCGGCGGTGCAGTTCCCTGGTTTTATGTGCTGAAGCTCCTCCCAGAGCCCGATTTCCTGGGCATTTTCTGTCCCCGGGCACAGCGGATCTGCCCCGCCGGCAGGGGCGGTCGCTGGCAGCCCGGTGGCGGCAGCTTTCTGTGCCCTGCTCGGTGCCAGGCGGAGCCTCCCGGGGCCAGGGCTCCCAGCACGGGGACAGCCGCTGCAGGGATTCTTCACCTCGTGTGTAACACGTGCTGAGGCATAAAGAAAAATCACATTGGTCCCTCACATCCAGTTTCTGCTATGAAATTTGGTTCTGCTGAAAATAAATGAGAGTACCAGGAAACATGAACAGGCTCTACCAGTTCTTTGCTTTTTATTTCACTACAGTAGAAAATCAATTACAAATACCTTTGTACTATCAGTTCCATTTCCTTTCCCTTCTAAGTGGGTAAATCACTGGACATTTTGCCATATCCTTCCTATTAATTTGTGTCCCGAAGAAAATATTAATACTAGTGATTACAGCTTTAGCAACTTGTCCTTCATGTGCAAGCCTATGTCAGTGTTTCATGGAAATAATATACATCCATTAAAAACCTCATTAGTCTGCCAAATAAATATATTAAAGGAATACTTTATTTCACATTGTTAATTGCAAGAAATATTTTTTAATCCATTTTGAGATAAACTGCATGTTTTCAAGTGTTCATAGATTCTGTCCCTTAAAAAGATTAGTGGCTTTTTCCTTTAAACAGCAATTTCATCAAAAAGTATTTTGATGCATCATTAGTTTGGATGACATGTTGAGAGTGATGACAGAGGTACACTAGTAAGCACTCCGTGCTACAAAAAAAGCATAACTGCCATATCAGATAAAGGTTTGACTTCTTTAATATGTAATTGGTATCATAAGTTAGTACAGAGAAAAGCATTGGCATCTCTGAATTTTTTTAATATTCTCTCAAGTGCTGAGGGAAAATACATGTTATGATAATAATTCATCATAGATAAATGTTTTTTGTATACTGTATTAAATCTGTTTTGAAAATGGAAACCTAGATTTATAATGAGTATGTTCAAGATAACTTGTGAAATAGTAGGAAAAGAACTTTGGTTTGAGCCATTTTTTGCAATCTTGCAAATAAGTTTTTTCATTAATTTTTACTCTATGTTCTGTATCAGATAAAAGCTCCAGAATAGCAGGGGAGATTCTTTTTATCACTATATTTCTAGAGTATGAACTCTTAAAGATGCTCAAATGTGGTAGCTTTATATATTTAGTAATAAGATATTTTTAGTGCTTGTTTCATAATGTATTACTATTATTTCAGTTCTCAGGGGAAAAAACATCCACCTGTATTACAATGAGGGAAAAATGCTCATGTTAAAAATTAGGCATATAGATTGATTGCTTTAAATTCATGAATAATGTTCCTTTTTGTTGTTTACTTTCCTTTTATTCTTTCTTATTCTTTTATTCTATGTTTTGATTTTTTTTTCCTTTTTTGGACTTCAAGACATTAAGTCAAAGGCATTATTGCTTGATTTTCATCTTCACAAGTAAATGACCTTGTTTTATGGGTTTAATTTCTTAGCTCCATTGATTCCTTAGCCAAGTCTGTAAGGCTGATAAAAAAAGGACCATTCAGAGTTTTTGTTGTGGTTGGAATTTAAGTCACATTTAAAAATTGGCAAGAACGCTGCTGAACTGCCTGTGCACCTGAGTCTATAAGCATAAGAGGTTTTGACTGTAAAGTGACTTTAGCATTGTAAGTGCTGTCTTTTTTTCAAGTAATTTTGTCAGAGTAAGGCAGCTTTAGATCTATATTTCATCTGAAGCCAACTAAGATTCATTGGTTTAAATAAAAATGAGATCATGTCATGCCAAATGCCTGCTGCAAGATACATGCCTCTTTGCTTCCAAGACGTGGATAGAAAGGATAGGAACTATCTGACTATGTTAAATCAATAACTATTTACTCAACATCTTGAACTTTGAGATTCTTTTTGGTCTGAAATGATATCAGTGCACATCTCCTAAAAAAGCAGTTAATCACAAATAGGCAAAGCTGGAGAAAAAAGCAAACTTTATCATTCTTGTTGAAGTTGTTTCACTGTGCATGTAAAAGATGGTAAGGTTTCTTTGACAGCTGGAAACCTAAGTGTCCATAACCAGCTTTGAGAATTTGCTGAGCCAGGCAGAGAATTAATCATTATGAGACTGATCATCTTCATGCCTGAGAGTTTTTGTGAACCTCATCTCATAGGCTTTCACAAAATCACTTACCTATCTTTCTGTATTCAAGCCTGTCTTTTTGAAGAAAAAAAAAAAAAGATTGTGCACTGCATGAATGTAAGTTTGGAAGAAAAAGCATGAAACTACTTAGGAGAGTGTTCTGTACTGAGTCAGCTCCAAATACTGTAGATAAAACATCAGACAATTACTTGATTCAACCCATGCTAGAATGGTATATTCTTTGTTTTGGGAAGATTGATTTTTTTAAGTTTTAATTTAGAGTCTGTGTGGGCATTGTTTAAAATCATGTCTTGTTGGGCTTTGTATTTCAGCCTCCTCCCTTAAATAATGTTGTGCTTGAGTTTTTTGTCTTCTAGTGGAGACTGCAGACATCATAAGGAAACCTATTCCAAAAGGCCTTGGTAAGCATATACTGTGTATAGCCTATTCAGCTCTGTGCTGTGATAGTCAGGAGGAAGCTCACCAGCCATTTCAGATACATCCATGGGGACCTTTGTAGAACACTCTGAAACTATCCTTGGGGTGAAAGAAAATATATTCCCACACTGTCATTATCTTTACAGTTTGATTATAATGACTACAGCTATAGTTCTATTACTACTGACACTACTATTACAAGTGTAATATACCACAGCAAAGTGTGACATTTCCTAGGCTATTGTAAAGCCTCTAGAAGCCATCAAGGATTTGCTTACTGTACTGCAGAACATGTCTGAGCAATTAATTTTATGAGACAAGGCACCACTGTGAATAAAACCATCTCCAGCTCTCAAAATGAGTGCTTTGTACCCAGTCTGATAAAGCAAGAATTTAGCTTAAGCCAAACGAATATCTGGAACACTTTATTTTCCACATTTTATCACAATAGACAAGTACAAACCAAATAAACTGATAATAAAAATTACTAGTGTGTGTCATGGCTATGCCAAGATTTTATGTCTGGAAAGAAGATTTGAGATAGGAAAAGAAACTCTGCTATGACATCCAGTTTTGTGTATGCATCTGCTGAAATCACATTGGACTTTTATTAGTACTTGGTTCACATTTCTTCTAGAAGACTGTAAAAATACATGTTCTTTTAGAATAATTTTTAGAAAAAATATGTATTAAATAAACTGAGAAAATATTAGTTTGAAAATTATCAGAAAATAGAGAAGCAGAAAGGACAAAAAATGTTCGTAACAGAGAAATTGAGGCAAGGACAGAGAAACAGTAACATAATCCACCTTATTCAAGTCAAGGCACACTTGCAGTTCTCTATAGTTTCTGGGCATTGTCTTTATACTTGCATGTTTAAATTAAGATTGCAATAATGTTACAAAATTTTAGCCTTATGTCTTTTTATTCTCTTTCTTTTTGTCATGTTTTTTTTTTCCCCCTCTGAGTTTATGGATTCTATAACATAAAAAGTTATGACAAAAGTATGTTATGACATTTTGATCCGATTTCCGGTATTATGTGGGGTAAAGGAATTTCATCTAAAAACAAACTTCACACTGCTTTAAGAAATATCACTTTATTTCAGAAAGGATTAAGATTTAGAAATAAGGAAGGGAGTTCTTAAAAAAATAATTGCAATACATCCCTTTTTTTCCACATTCAACTTTGCAATGAATGTGATATTTGAAAGTCTGTTTCCATTCCATGCAAGATAAACTGGAACATAGTTACTTACATATTTAGAATTTTGTTGTAATTTTCTTGAGATAAAGTACTCTTTATACCTTAATGAAGGTATACAAATTCCTTTAGATACAGAAATTCGGGAGAATGAAAATAAGGCCTCATCATCCTTGGAAAAGAGATTCACAATCAAAGAGACCTTTTTTTCCCTATGAAAAAGTTGCAAATCCTCTGAATGGATCATAGTTTATTAAAAAAAAAAACCACATTATCTTGTAATTTCTAAGAAAAAAAATATTATTAGTTTTCCATAGAGCGTGCTCACACAAAAATGTAATGCAATTCCATAATTTTGCAAAAAGGTTCCTGTAGTTAGACATTGTTGAGTTTGGGTTTTTTTGGGGGGTAGTTGTTTTGTTTCTGTTGTTTTAGCTTGTTTATTCATTTGGTTTCTGTCTTGCATGGTTCCACATCTGTGCAAGGGCAGAACCAGTCTGGACTACTCAGAGGTGTTACCCTTATCGTAGCAAAAGACACAGACTCCAAAGGCTGAGTTTGCAGAGATTCTACTTTTACTACAAAATCTTCTTCTTTTATACATTGTTCCGATCCAACTGGATCAGATTGGTCAATTAATCAATACATTCTGCCTGGTTGGCTGGCCAGCTGAACGTCTTGAGAAGATATGTTGCGGTGTGATGTCAGGATTTTCCCCAGAATTCCAGGTTTCTCCCTGGAAGATCCCTTTCCCAGGTGTCAATCACCTCCTTCCCCCACCCTGACTCCTGCTGAGAACTGCCTGTCAAACTAAGGGTGTCGTGTGGTTGGGCAGATTCAAAAGATGCCCTAAACCCTGGGGGGGCATTGAGCAATCCAGGTGTCCCTTTGTCCCCTGGAACCTCCTCTCACCCCACCTGGTTGGTGGGCTTCCGACCCCTCCCCTCCCCCTCTCCCCCGGGTTAAAAGGGCAGGCAGGCCCCGCGGTCGGGGTCAGTTAAAGCCAGTCAGAAGGCTCTTAAGGGTCTGTTAAGAGTTCTGATAGGAGTTCTGTTGGAGCTTTTACTGGATTCAGAAGCCCGTGGGCCAGAATAAAGCTCTGGATTAAACCCTCCATCAGAACTGACTCCTTTTCCTTCACCATTCGCCTCAAGCCTCTCAGTCAGAAGAATCTGATCCCACCGCTACCTCTGGAGCTCTGGCAGTCTGGGCTTGTGCCTGACTGCAACAGTTAACTAGCTGGTAGCATCTCTGGGGTAGAACCGCCTCAGGTGCTGCTATTTGGCTCAGACACAAAGGCTAGGCAAGCTAGGGGGCACGTCGCTTCGGCAATATTGGTAACATTCCAATAAAGATAGAAAGAAAGAACAACACCTGCAGGTTGTTCAGACTAAAGCTGTCATTGTTTATATTAAACTGCTCAGACCCTCACAAGCCAATCCTGGGAAAACTTAGTTTTCTCACTCTCTGACCAAGCTGTGGTAACCACACAGAGGCTATGCTTTCTCCCAGGGCTCTTCAAAAGAAAGCGCTGGGCTGTAGCTCAGTAACCAGAGAGAAAATTTTCATGCAACAATGAAAGGTCTAAATGTGGTCAACCACTTAAACTTCCTGTAAAGGGTCAAGAGTCAAACATAAAATGTGTCCAAGAGTATGTGCAAATTTGGGGTATATAGAAAACATTTCACTTTACTTTAGTAGGAGGTATCATTCAATAATGTATATATTGTAAAGATTCAACATCTGAATGTGAAACTGTACTCTTTTGTACAAATTCCTTTCAAATTTCTTGACGTAATTTTTGTATGGAAAATCCTTGCATATTACATGTTTTCTGAAGTAATTGTTTTTCTCTTTAATGTTATCAATAAAAAAATAGATGGTAAAAATATGTCTCTGAAGTGGTTCAGGTGAAATTAGTGCTTACTATTCTTAGCTGCTATTTAGAATAAAGTGTGTTTTCCAAATTTTTACTTCTAAGACATCTCATATTCTGAATCAATTGATCCCAGAGACTGTTTATCCAGGAATGTGTCTAAAACCCAGCAAAGGGCACAGGTACATGACTGGAAATTCAGATCAAGAATAGCCTCTAACTAGGGCACCAAGACCTCTTTATTGTGAAATATTGCCCAAGGAACAGATGCGTCAGATGTCTGTTGATTGCATCAGGTGGGAGTTGAATTTCCCTTCTTTTCCAAAGTTAGAAAAGAGATCTTTGCTTCCATTTATGTTTCTTATTCACGAAAAAAGCATACAGTGTCTCGTAATATGTAGGCTCTTCTTCAAAATGTACAGATGATAATCAAACACAGACCCATCTTTTGGAACCTACTATCTTCCTTGTTCAATTAAGCCTATTTATTTCCTAACTCTCTTGGTATCACTGTGGATGACACTCTCTAAACAGTTCCTGAAAACAATATGTGCGTTAAGCAACACAAGGGCTTCTTCTTGATCTTTGGTACCTGCTCTTAAAGAAGTGGTTTCATAACTCTTTTGAGGTGAAGCCAAAAGCTCTGGAGAACAGAATATGGAAGTCTAGCATATCACTGCATTTGTGCACTGGTTCACTGGTTTTCAGCCTAAACAAATGTAACTGCAGTAGTGGTTCTAATCAAAGAGACACAACATTTTAATTCTTAGTAGCATATTTAGAAAAAATGAATGTAATTATAGCACATTCCAAAGAATATGAGAAAAGGGGCTAAATAAATATGTATCTTTCTTTTATTGATGACTAATAATTATTCAAAGCAAGCGTTTAAAATACATTAACATTTGATTTTTGTAGCAGTCTTGCCCATATAAGATAAATGAACAATATTCTGCACAAATACACACAATCATTACCAGCAGCAAATGCATTAATCTAGTCCTCATTAATATTAATTTTTATTTCTGTGATTTATATCTAAGCTATAAAAATCTGGGACTGCTTTTGCTCATGTTCTCCTAACACACCAGTTGTTTAAAACCTTTTCTGCAATAACTACATGAACTTGGATCACACAGTACAAAATGTCAGAACCATGGTATCTCTATTCCAGAAGTGTATGGTAGCTGTCCTATATTATTATAACTATTGGCGTTTCCAGATAAGTTATTTGACTAACATTAGTGCATAGATAAATATTTTAATTGGCTAAATCCTAAATAGTCATTTACAATCCTTGTAGAGATTGATATTTAAGACCTATAATATGCAGAAGTTTGGGATATATCAGTACACAAATCTGTTCTTCTCTGTTAAACTTCAGATTAATTACTCTGAAACAGTCTTTGACATAAGGATTGAAAATGCCAAATGGAACAGATTGTTGGGCACAGTGCTGATCTGAAAAATAAAATGATACTTTGGTTTAACTGTCAAAGTTAAGATCAGCATTACTGTTGTACCTTAAATACAGGAAGATTGATCAGATTTCAGTATGATGTCAAAAAATAAATGCAAAGTCAAAAGATACATGAACCAATGTAAAAGTTTTTGGCTGGAAATATATCTGGAAAATATAATATATACTAAATTGTAAGAAAAATAAAAGAAGACACCAGTGGAACCCCATGACTTACTAACCAATTTGATTTTCAGGGTAAGAATGTGTGGAAAAACAAACTACTAATATAAATATACATTTGATTATGCAGTAATGAACATGAAAGTAAATGGAGAAATAATGACATGGGACTGCAAAAAGTAAAATAAATATTTATGTGTAAGAGAAAGACTACAGATTAAACTATATGGAGATTTCTTTGTAAAGTTTTTTGTAACTGTAAATTCATAGTACTTTCATGGTCTACATGTTAGAATTACGTAACAAGCAACACAACTGAGCAACTCATCTCACAAATTAACAAGGTTATTATCAGTTCTTACTTGGTGGCTACACGATGATAAAAAAAAGAAGAAAATGTTATGATCAACCCTCAAGCTTAATCAAGTTTATGAACTTCTCAAGTAGTTAAATCTCCACCTGCAAGGTCAGAAGTTACCTTAATTTTGTTTCTTGCACATTATTGTTTAGTGTACAAAATCTAACCTTCTAATCTGTTGCTAAATACTAGAACTGTTAAAACAGCTTCTGAAAGAAAAAAAAAAAACCTGGCACTTGCTACGATTTTGGACTAAAAACCCCAGTGAACTGTGATTATCAGTGCTATTCCTACTAGTAGTGTTGTAATAAAGAAAAACTGCTGAAATAATGTTACCATGTGTTTTTGGAGGGCTTGTTTGTTTAAGAAAATCTAAAGCAAAATATTAAGGGTCTCATCCTGACAAAATTATATTCCTCAACATCCTGTGAATATGATTTTATTCATAGATGGGTACTAGCTCAAGATGAGTATTGTTGAGAAAAGAATTTCTTACCATAATTTTGTCATGTGATTTTAACTGTAATTAGACTTTGAGAATTCTTTCATGCTTTGTTTTTTTGGTGTATTTAAACATATTATCTCTCACTGATCTTTAATACTTCATTTTTTTACATTCCATTGGACATACTTTTTAACTGAAACAGTAAAATCATAAAAAAAATGTGATAAATTATGTAACAGATCTAAGTACTATTTTATCCTTTTATCCTTTTCAGACTTTTACTTCTTCTCACTGCAAGGGAACTATGGTTTGTTTAGACTACTAATAGCAAAGTTAAGAAATAAAAGACTAAAAAATATTTCATCTCCTTTTTCAAAAAAAACACTAATCCAGAATGTTATTTTGTAATTTTCAATTTATAAAAAAATGACTTATTTCAATGCAAAAAACCCCAAAAAACAAAAAAAAAAAAATCAAACCAAACCAAACGAAACAAAACCAACAAAAAAAAATTCCCCAAAAAGAAAATAAAACCAAAGTAGAATATGAAAGCAAAATAAAACAAGAAGCCTTTCCTGAATTTCCAGAAAATAAGTTCCTATATAATTATTTTGGTGGGTGAATTCCCATATTTTATTTTTAGAATGAAGTATTTCTGGAATGAAATATATAGTATATCAAGCTGCTCTTTTCATGCACTTCCAATTCTGAATTTCTAATTTTAGGTTTAGATAGCTTAACACATTATGAGCATTACAATGATAGCAGGTCTCAGATGAGAAAAATCATAGTGCTCTTTTAGATATATTTATTCAATATACAGTATAACATAATTGAATTATGGTCTTCCAGAAGAACCTGCTAATAATCTTGCTGCTAGTTGCAGTTTAAAATATTTCTGTCTCATTTATAGCTCTGTCATGGTTTACTCTCTTACCACAAATGGACACAAGAGTTGTGAAAGAAAATGAAGGAAGTCAAGCAGCTGTAATCAGGAGAAATGCTGGCTTCTGTGTGCCCTGTAAGGCCCTTTGTCAGGTTCAAAGATTCTGATTGCACTGAAGATTAATAATTCTATGAAGAACGCTGATTTTTATAATAAGATTTCATGATATATTGAAACAATGAGGAAATTGAACCTACCTGTAAGAGCAATGTAATGTCCTTTTATGTAATTTCCAGAAACAAGACACATTTTATATTGGCAATTAGTTTGGAAAAAGCAAGACAGACAGACGTATTAAGGTTTGTTTTATTTTTCTCTTTGATACTATTCCACGTTTTCACCATGAAGAAATAACATTAATAAAGATTAGTAAAGATAATATTAACCTTGTAGAAGACTTTAAACTTTCCTATCCAACTTTGCTAAAAGTAGGAAAAACAAAAACCAGCTAAAAAACTCCAACCTTTTCAGTGTTCAGGCATATAGTAAATGAGATATTGTGGTTGCATTGAAATGTTAAATGTGTTACAGCAATAAATGAAATGGTTTCATCATAGAGCAATCTTTTGTAGCATTCAATTATACTGATTCAGACAGAAGTGTAACTTAGTGCATCTGAATGGTTTCAATTAAGTAAGAGATTCAAGTAATTCACTGAGGGACACAGAGAGAAAGAAAATTCGCTTTCAGAGGCATGAATTCATCCATTTCTGTAAGCTGAAAAAAAAATATGCTCTTCGTGGTTTTTGATGGGGGGCAGGGGGGCTTCTTTTTTGTATTTAAGAATATTACTGAAATTTTTAGATAACAAGACTTAAAAAATAAATAGTGAAAAACGTGTTAGAAGTTAATATAAGTGATCTGAAGGAATGCAGTATATAAAAATTACAGATTGTACTACAGAGTATTAATAATATTAGTATATTTCCCTTATGTTACAATATGAGGGAAATTGCAGTAACATCTTCATTTTAAAAGAACTAGAGAAACTGACTATCAATGGGTTTATTAACAGTAGGAGATTTTATGAGGGCTTTTTTATTAGGTTTTCCAAAAAAATTATAACACAGATGCCCAGGAAAAAACCCAAATATTCCTTACTAATGCAGCAGAAAAGTTTTAATTCCTTACTTAAGCAATATAAAATATATGCAGAGCTATCAAAAAGAATGTCCTGCAATAGGGAAGTACTCTATGGCACAACTCTTGGAGAAAAAATTCAGCACAGTCTCTGAAGTAAGATGGAGAGGAGGACATGAGAGGATATTTTCAAAGGATGGTATAGCATTCCAATTCGATATTTAGCTAGAAAAGAAACAGAATAAAATCTCTGAGCTCAGTGCTGTCCCATTAGTATTTATTTAAAATACTAATGTTCATATATCATATATCATGTTGAGATTAATTATAGATACTAAGAAAATAGAAAAAAATATTTAGAAGAAAATAGTCTTCCTAAACTACATATTGATCTGCATAAATAAAATTTTCATTACATACTTTAGTCTTGATTCAGAGAATATGATCATCCTACAAGCGGTCTGCATTCATTTCTATCACTGCTACATGAACATTACTCAGAAATAGAGCAGAGAACTGATCAGACTACTCTATACCAGGAGCAACTGACAAGAGGGATGTTAGACATGTTCAAAATTAAGTTAAGCCTGGGCAAACAGCAAAGAAATTTATTAGTTTAAATTTGAGGTTGTGTCGTAGTGTCAAAATCTACCTGAATTTGCCTTAAATTCCTCAAGTTTTGTGTTTTGTCTGTAAAAGTAAGTAGTAAACCATCTCCTTGTCTTTATCTTGAGCCTTGAGCTTTTGTATCCTTGTGTTGTTGAGGAGGGTGAGTGAGAGTGGGTGCTGTCTGTAAACTCAAGGTCAAGGTCATCCAAATCACAGGAACTGATGTACATTAATCAATGGCAGAGGGAAGATGATGAAGGTATTAAAAATTGGAAATGTCGAGAAGATACATATCTGTGGCATGGGAGTGGATACAGGGAATTGTAAATAACAGGCTGAAAGCATTTACATTCTTCCATTTGGAGAAGAAAAGTCTCTTTGGAGACCTTTTAGAGGCCTTTCCATAAGTGAGGGGGATTGAAGGAAGATGTAGAGAGATGTTTTAGTACGGCCTGTGGTGGCAGGTCAAGGGTCAGCAGTTTTAAATTGAAAGGGGGTAGATTTAGGTTGGACAGATGATGAACATTTTTACAATGAGGGTGATATGACACCCCAACAAGCTGCCCAGAGAAGTTTTGTGTGCCCCACCCCAGAAGTGTTCGAGGACAGGCTGCATGGGTCTTTGAGAAGCCCAGTCTAGTGAAAGGTGTCCCTGCCCACAGCAGGGAGGTTGGAACTAAATGATTTTTAAGGTCCCTTCCAACCCAAATCATTCTAGGATTCTATGAGTTACTTATAAAAAGATCAGTCATGTTTACCAAGCAATAGAGAGGGGAAAAAGCAAGAGTGTGTATGCGTATATATATAAATACAAAATTATGTTCATATTCATATCTATATATGTACATTTATGCTTTATTAGTCTATGTTTTCACAGATAAATATTTCAGATTTAAAATATTTCAAACAACTGTGTGTCAAAAAATATGCACCGTTACTGCAACTTCTAACAGTTAACTTGAAGTCAACTTGTTTTCTCAGAATGTTTCAAACAGACAGTCTCAAGTGACTACACAAAGTTGATAAAACCTCATGGAAAGCAATTTACTGGTACAGATGGTATTTCTTTCAAGTCTGAAACATGCAAAATGTTTTCTTTATTAATAATTTTAGCAATTTATTCTGAGATTTTCTGCTTGTAAAATCAACAAAACCCCATTGATCTGTTTTAGAGCAGAGAAGAGCTCAACATTTTTAGTGCTGTGCTCAAATTTTTCAGATGTGAGATATCCTCAAGCATTCATATATAGTTAGACAGAGTAGCTCTGGAGGTTTGTACACAGTAAAATTAAACCTCAGGAAACTGCTGGAAGAATAGGAGTCAGATATCTCAAAGGTTCATTGGAAGTGTTGGCTTTGAAGGGAAATGTTTTCCCCACAACTGCAGACATCAAGCATGAAAAAAGGAATTTGCTTTTTCACTCACCTTAAAAGTTTTGTCTTCATACACTTTCCATTAAGAAGACTGTAAATACGGATATGTTTCCTGACATTTTACCATCTGTGATATGTACTTTCTGAACTATCAGAAATAAGAAAAAGATCAGGTTTGGGAGCAGTCAATATCAGAAAGAAGAAGCAAAAACCTGATGGGACATAAAAACAATAACAGTGTTGTTATTGTAAATCGTAACAAGTAGTCTCTCAAAGACATATTGCAACAACAGCAAAACACACTAAAAAACCCAAAGGCATTGAGAACTGTCTACTTTGAACAAGGGTATACTGCATTTCCAGCCAAGAGAAAAAGAGAAACTACTTTTTATATAATCTCTTTTAAATTATATTCCTTCTCTACCCTAAATTGATGATACAATATAACCGTTACTGGAAAATTAACTGAATATTGATTAAAGTTTGGTGGCCTTGCCTTATGCTATGGTGCATATGTTGTCACTGAACTATCATATGATTTGTTTGGAAATTCACATGTCATTTATGACTTACAATAAAAGGAATCAGAATTAATAATAGATTTTGACACACATTTGACTACCTACTTTATCACTAATTTTTTTAGTCATCTATTACTTTGCCAAAGTAGGAAATTTATCAAAAATAGCAAACAACAGGAATCAAAATATATATGGTTCATTGAAAGATTTTTATGGCTTAGGGATAGATGAATGCTTTTTAGAATTATCTTCCACTTTTCTGATGCAATGAATATTCTCTGAAAAAAATTTATTAATGCATTCACTGAGCAGCAATAAAGTACAAAACAGTGTAAAAGAACAATACAAGTTCCCCTTATATAAGACAGAATAAAATTAGATTATTAAATTATTAATTAGAAATTGTGAATATTGTAGAAACAAGAGAAATAAGTGCACAAAGACCGGAAGGTGTCAAATAACTTATTGACAGTGAACATATACTCACACTAGGGAGAAAACTTATCAATTGTATATCCTTTCTATAGACCATGTGGCTAAACATTCACTGTTAGAGTCATTTCATTAGAGGCTGCAAAAGGATGCCTAGAGACTCTCCAGCAAAGATACAATTAGATTGAAGTTTCATTATTCTTAAACGTGTTATGTTTCCCATTAGACAGTGATCAAAGAAAAAAATACTAAAGGAGATCTGTAGGATGCAAGATTGATTACAGACTGATTCAGCAGTGCAATCACTGTTTGGTGCAATCTCAGCATGAATGGAGTCCCCAGAGAGCATGTTGCTATCTGATAGCACTACAGTAAGGGAAAAATCAAACTACTTTTAGAAAGTAAATTGGTTGGGGTTGCATTACACAGGAAAGCATTATAGCTCAGATAGTCATTCTTCCTGGAATCCAAAAACAGGTGTTCTAAAAACATTTCAGCTTTCAGCTGCACATAAAACCCAAACCCAGAACTGTGCAGTTACTCTAAGTGGAGCTAGCAGGAACAAAATAGTTCTTATGAGTTATTGCAATGGATGCAGTTAATAGGTCTTTTAATATGCAGTTTACAGTCTCTATATGATATTCTTTAAATCTACTATAATTTTTCTTTTTATGTAGTTGTTTCTTTTTTTCTTCTTAATTCTCCATTACCTAATAGCGTTTCACGTCTGGAAAACTTAGCAAAGAAATGACTGATGTTGTAAGCACTAATGTCACTAATTATCTGGTGTTATGAGTTAGCAAATATTCACTGAATAAAATTTTACGGCATTTGTTGTCTGTCTCAAACACTATTAAAACCACAGAAGGGTTTTGCCATGAGATAAGCATGGAAGGGAGAGACAGAATGCAGGTAACATCAGGCCTGTCAGAGGCAAGATCTGGTTAGCACATCTTGGCTGACACATCCAGATAAACATTCCCATTGTGTCAAACTGTGTGAAGAAGCGACTGCTCCTACACCTTTCACCAGTCAAACAAAGATCACCCAAAGTTACGAGACAGATGGCATCTGCAACCACAAGTGACCACTGAAGCCCTCTCAAAATACATCTCAGTAGATACTTGGAACTTGGACTGTAAGTTAAGCCCCCCCAGCAGAAGCTTGAGATAAGACAGAGCTGGTACTATTTTCTGGGTGTCCACTGTGCTGTATCAGCTCCTACTGGGCAAAAGGCAATTCCATGAGGAGGAGGTTGTAAGCACTGACTCGTGGCCCACCAACCCAGCAAACCCACCCGCTCAAAAGAAGAGGAAGACTAAGCATGCAGAGTAATCAGTACTAAAATTTAGGGAGTCATTTAACCAACAGAATGAGAGATCTGGGCGGCCAATGAGTATTAATTCCATTGTTTGCTAAGATGTATGAATAATGAAAAGTTTTGAACTACTACAATCCTCTACCACTGAAAAGCCCAGGGTGAAAAAGACCAACAGGGTGCTGCTGGATTCACAGGGGGTGACTATCTGCTGCTGTCTCTCTCTTTCTCAAATTCATTGTTAAATAAAACCCATAGTACTGACTTCAACATGTGGTCTTGTTTGCACCTTAATTTAGGCAGAGGCATCTCTCACTAATCTGTTAATATCTGTTAATATCAGCCATGTAATTTTTCTTTAAAGCCATGGTATGCAAATTTCCTCCAGGAATGTGACTCCTTAGTAACAGCTCCTGTATGTACGATAAGGAATAGAAATCCAAATTTTAACGTTTCAGAGGAGCCTTAAAGCCTTTGCCAGTAGTGTACTGGAAAGTTACTTCTATAACAATAATTTTGAGAAAATGTATGTTTCCTTCAGAAAGTTTTAGATATCTGGAAAAAGAGGGAA
Organism: Irena cyanogastra; assembly: GCA_013397155.1. Classification (NCBI taxonomy): domain Eukaryota; kingdom Metazoa; phylum Chordata; class Aves; order Passeriformes; family Irenidae; genus Irena; species Irena cyanogastra. The sequence goes on from VWZV01008000.1 coordinate 143,365, forward strand.
GGAAAAAAGTTTGTTTAGATGTTTTCATTTTTATGGTCTGTGTTTCAATGCTGTTCTATACTTTTCAGTAGATTGTGACACAAATTCTGTGTTTAATTCTTTAGGTCTTTACAAATAATTCTCTAAGTACTTTGCAGAATTAATTGCATTCATTTCTGTACATTTTGCTTGTTTTGAATGCAGCTATATAAAAATCTGTACTATAGCTCTATGCACTATTTTTCTGTATTTGCTGACTCTGTTACACGAGTTTTGAGGGGAATGAAGGAGGATGAAAGAGAAATGGCAGATGCCACCAGAACTTCAGCCAGTGGGGACTCCTCAACATCTGCACTATTCACAGAAGGTTACATGAAACCTATGTTCTACTTTTGCTTGTTTAATAAAAGAGAAAATTAATGGCAAATGGTAAATATAATGCATAAAAGGTATGCAGCTACCACTCCTTAGCAGAAATGCATAAAATGCATGTATTTGAAGAGCAATGCCATTAGGAGGATTGAGGAATTAATTGAAAAAATTCGTCAAATGAGCAAAGTATTTTGTTTCCAAAATAAACAACCGTTTATTTTTAAAGTTAGTTTTTATCTCAATAACCAGATTACCTTTTAGTTGAGCACATTTACTTTAAAATATTTTGTGGCATCAAGAATGCTACATTAACTTTGAGGTTTATGACCACTTTGATAAATAATCCTTCACATATCATTGTGTATAGTTCATAATCACTGTTCATCCTATTTTTAATTAATAATTAAATAATCAATTTAAAGACTATTTTCTTTGTTATTGATATTAGTTTATTGTATTGCTTGACAAGACTTACTTTTTATATCTTACCATATCTATACTGATAAAAACCAGATTTTTTTAAATTATTTTTTATATTTTATTATACATACATATATGTTTTGGGCATGTTCAACCTTCAGAAGAGATGACTAAGAGGGCAGAGATGCTAAGATGACTTCAGCAATGTGTATGAATATCTGAAGGGAGTGTGTCAAAGATGATGGAGCCAGGCTCTGCTCAGAGGTGCCAAGCAGTAGGACAAGAGGCAATGGGCAGAAACTGATGCAAAGGGAGTTTCACTTGATCATGAGGAAGAACTTGTTTTCTGTGCAGGTGACTGAGCACTGGAGCAGATTACCCAGAGAGGGTGTGGAGTCTCCTTACTGAAGATAATCAAGAATCGTTGGGACGCAATCCAGTGCAGTGTGATCTAGGATGTCTCTGCTTGAGCAGGAAGGTTGGATGACATATCCTACTGTCATTGTACTTCTAACTTTACCCATTCTGTGGTTCTGTAATAATGTGTACTATAGATATTAGAAAGAAAAAATATCTCACGTCTATTTTATAGGAAATTGTACATGCCATTTTTTTTTTATTACTCAGGAAAGAAACATGCCAGTGTTACAGAATTTCTGGTGAAATGGAAGAATCTCTTTCAATGCCTACCAGCCCACATTTCCCCACCTAGACAGCTGGAGAGTTACACAAATGACAGGCCAGATACTCAACCAGACAGAAGTACAACTTTCCATCTTGTGAGAAAGCAGACACTTAAGTGACAGATGAGAAACATCTTACCCCTACTTAGCAAGATAACTGGGTGACTAACAGGGAGGCAGACTAGCAGCACAACTTAAGAAACTCTGGACTGCTCAGAAAAGCTATCTGGGCAGGTGGTAACTTGAGGCATTAGCCAGGTTTCACACCAGCCAAGGAGGACAGCTGGGTATGAGGCAAGATGAGAAGCCAAGCATTCTGCCTCATTTCTAGCCAACCCACCATCCTGGGGTCCAATTGGCAAGCCAGTGGCTGAGCACAGTGGCAGAAAATCAGATTAACTAGCAGCTGGCTGCTTGGTCAGGCTATCAGCATTTCTGATTTTCATTGGTGTTTCTGACAAAATCTACATTCTCACAAACAACCATTCAGTTCCATTCAGAAAGATATTTTCCTTGATTAAAACCTTTTGAAAAATAACTTCACCAGCTCTAGCTGAATATAGCTATATAGTAAATAGAACAAATATATGATGAACAATATTGTTGCACCTCATTGTAATCACATATAACTATTTTATTGAAAACCTCAGGAATTCTTCCTTTGTGAGATTTCCAGATACCAAGAATATGTGAATTACTTATCTGCCAGAAAATGTCTGGTTTAGGCCTATTTTTCTGCAGTATCTTTTCTTTTCAAAGACAGTTGTTATATTCTGTCTGCTTTTGGTCATCCTGACTTCCTTAATGCACACAGTTTTTCTCTAATATAGATTAAAAATCCTCTTTTATTTCTTTTTCCTCAGTGAAAATATTACTGAGAGATGGATCTACCATATATCCATCCTTCCTGTATCTCAATATAAGCTTCTATCACCTTGTTTTTTTTCATATATTGTTACTTCTTCAGTCAAATTACAAAGATGCTACACTTAGTCATTTAGCTAATAATTTAATTCATATTTATACCAATTTAATTTTTAAAAACCATTTTAGGATAAAATAAACATAATGCTGTGTTTTGCTCTTCTTATTAAGTTGCCAATTTTAGACACTGACTACAATCAATCTTATGTCTTGTAGTTAAAGAAAAATTGTTCTGTTGTGCAAATTATTGAAAAAGTGGGCATTATCCAGACTTAAAGTTGGTTGGAAAGTCTTTAAACTTTAAAATACCTTTAAAAGGTATTTTCTTTTTCTAGATTTTCCCAGTTTCTCATATGTTGGCATGTCATTCTTTGATTAGTGGTGGATCATATTCCCATTATAGGCAACTTAATAGTCACTTAGAATACACATCACAGAAAGTAAACTGTATATACCTATATATCCCGTATATTTGGATTCAGGGTTGTGACCTAATATTATCACCATTGTACTTCATTGAGAAGGGCACCACTGATATAATATTAACCCTGTGCATTCAGGGAATAAGAAAGGTTACCATACCAATCAGATACTTCGTCTGCTGTAATTGAAATGTTTAGGGTCACACCTGGAGCCATTGCTTCCAATCCAAAAATTTATGGTCAGAAGTCTGGAGCACCTCTCCTATGAAAACAGACTGAGACAGCTGGGGCTGTTCAGCCAGGAGAAGAGGAGGCTCCAGGGAGACCTAACAGTGGCCATCCAGTGCTTTTAAGAAAGGGTGCTTATAAAAAAGAGGGAGATATTTTTTACATGGACAGATATTGATAGACAAGGGGTTATGGTTTTAAACTAGTAGAGGAGAGATTTAGATTAGATCTAGAAAGATGCTCTTTACTGAGAGAGTGGTGGGGCACAGGAACAAGTGCTCAGAGAAGTTGTGCATGCCCTGTCCCTGGAAGTTTGAAGACAGGCTGCATGGGGCCCTGATCATCATGATCTGGGTAGCATCCCTGGCCATGGCAAGGGAAACTAGGTGATCTGTAAGGTCCCTGCCAATACAGGCTTTCCTATGATTCTGTGAAACCTCCACATGGTTAAAACTAATTAAACTCATCTACCAAGATAAAATCAACACATTTAAATATGTATCTGTGAATATGTCTGTCTTCATTATCTGAATCACTTTGTTTAAAGCTTTACAAACTTTAAAACAAATTTCATGGGTGAGATTATCAGTTTGCTTGGAATGTTGTTTTTTGCTCTTTGTTGTAGGCTTTTTTTTCCCATCAGAAACATGTAAACATCTCTTAATAGAACAAAAACAAAAAAAAAAAAAAAAGGGATTTTAAAAGCTTAACAAATGCATGTAAAGCAAAATGTGCTAAACTGGTAAGTCTGTAGAGAATAAGACAGGGTGAAACAGGCAACTGTTCATATAGCCTCCTGAAATTCAGTACCTTACTCCTTGTCTGTATTTTGCTATACCATATACTCAGAAGAATTTCTGAGTATATAGTATAATATACTATATAATATAATATAGTATATAGTATAATAGTATACTTTTATTACTGTTAATCTTAACATGATAAACACAGCTAAATGCTCCATAGATGTAGGAAATGACACAAATTTTTTCTTAAACCAGAACAAATTCTGGAACCCTAGTAAAACAGGTATTGGGGGTCCATGTGTGCATAACAGGGAAAGCTTTTTTCATTTTAAAGGAAACAACTTTTTGTAAGGCCATTAAAAACATAAAGGAGAGGTGAGAGAAGATAAACAGGTGTCCATCATGTATGTAATATAAGGTGAAAAAATATTTTGTTAATCAGTCTTGAAATTACATAAATTCAGCATTTTAGAACTGGAGCAATATTTTTTTCAGTTTCACTCACATTTAAAAATAACTATAACAAAATAACAATCCTACATTCAATGTTTAAATCTTGGACTTCAAAAAAGTATAAAAATTTTGATTGACATGAATACATTGTTCCTTTTTGTTATCCCCCTCAGGCAGTAAGTAGTCTTTGATATCATCAGGGCACATGAATAGAACAGAATAGAATAGAATAGAATAGAGAACAGACTATTTCAGTTGGAAGGGACATGCACTAATCCAGTCCAAATGTGTGACCACTTCAGATCCACAAGTGTTTAACTGTGCTCTAATTATATAACTGCTTTAAAAAATCTCATTATTTTGCCTGACCAGGCATGTTGCTACCGTCCAACTGTTCACAAGAGACAAACCTTCAATTTTTTAATGTCATTTTCATTTCAGATATTCTTATGCCACAGTGAAACCTTACACATAAACAATGAACTACAAAGAAAACTGTCCAAGCAGCTCTGGGGAAAAACTTAGTGCAGCTTTTTTAACTCTTGGAGCTACTTCTGATTCTGGTTTGTGACAACATTGAAAAATAACCAAAGGCTATATCATCCCCTATGGCTCCATGAAGAGCAAGCCTGCTAGAAATGTTGAAATGGGACGAAAAAAAGGGAAAAACAGTAAATCACATGTTATTACCTTCCTTGGGAATCACTGTGAGCTTCTCTAACAGAGTTTCACCAGGTCATTCCTCTATTGGATTAAGAGGCAGATGGAGGAAAAAAGTTAAAGGTAAGAAACAGATGCTCTGTACAGCTTGATCCCCAGCTGATCTCACAGATAGAACAGCAGGTGCTTGTGCTACTGCAAGCAGCTATAAAGAGCACACAGATCATCTCAGGCTGCCTCTGTACCATTCTAGTGAAACGTTAAAACTGGCTTTTTTCACCTACAAAACTTATTAAAATATTGCACAACACGTTAAAATTTAACAAGATCTCTCTGTGTTTTATGGACAATCACTTAAATGTGAGAAATCTCCAGATCTCTGCTTTGCCATGACTCAAAGGAATGATCCATTGTATTATTCACCCTTCTTCTATAAGGCTGTATCACAAGATATTCACTCCTGTATGTCAGATGATTTTCCTGGTGAAAATTTTATCAGCGTTCCCTTGAAAAAACTAAATTTTTTACTGAATCTTCTTTTTTTGACCAAAAAGCATAAGTCTTTGAAAATTCTTAGTCATCTCTGGTAGTGAGACTAAAGAATTTGTACAGCCTCTTGGAAATATAGTTATTGAATATAATTAACATTTGACTATGCTAGAGACTTGGTGTTTGATAAATCACTTATTTTTCTATGATTTAATTACATGATCTAAACAGAGGCGACAACTTACTCTTCTTTTATTCAACCCCGTGATGAAAACTATCTTCTTCCTGAAGCTGCAGAGGTTGTCATTCCTCCAACTGTTAATAAGTTACTTTTTTCACTCAATAGAAATTACTATTCCTTCACAATTGCTAACTTATTTTTGTTTCGAATGAAACTTTCTGAGATTTAGTAAAAAGAGAGTTACATGAGCTGAAATAGTTTAAATAGTTTTTGCTTTCCTGTGGAAGCATTTGACTGAAATAAGTTGAATAGTCCATGTAGCTGACCTAGCAAATTAGAAAGGCAATGTAGGTATGCAGTTCAACTCAGCCTGGAAATGTATTATGGACTCCTTTGATACATGCACTGCACAGTAGTTTTACAGCAGTGCTTAAAGGTGTGTATTTGTCAAAGTGGGTCCAAAGCAGAACCTTAATGTTTTATGAGGAAAAACTAGGATGTTTGATGAGGTAAAATATTTGTGATATTTGAGATGATCTTTGAATGGTTTCTGTTATCTGTGTGAATAGATAAATATACATTGTTATTTCTAGAGTTACAGAGTAAGCAAGAAATCTGCTGAGTGTCCTCATGCTCAAAGTCTTCTGTGAGATCTTGGTCCCACTGAAAACTTGTGGAGGCAGAATCTCTATTTCTGATACTGAGAACTTCCTGAGTTTCTCTTATGAGAAGTAAGATTAATAAAATAATAACAAAAGTGCTATGTGGACGCAGCTTTTAGCCTGAAAAGATTCAATAGGACATTGTTTCCAGGAACATTTAATTCAGATGGATTTAAAGATGGCATTTTAGCATGTTCCTGTAAAGTAATGGTGTGTATATTCTTATTGTTAACAGATTGCCAATTTGCCACAGGGAAATCTGGCAGTTCGGAAGTTTTAAGAGCAGAATAACAAAAATTAGCTCTATGAATTCTAAAACTTAGTTATTAAGTGGGATGTATACAATATGAAGATATCAAGTTTTAGTTTATGGTGTCTATCCAACAACACAGAGGTACTGCACAGAACACATATAAATCATCACGTCTGCTGTAATTGTGACCAGCACCAGCAGTTCAGGAGAAAAAGATGCTAACAGTGAGACACCAGAGCATCCATATCCATACATCTCAGTTCCAGTTTAGATGGGTAAAAAACACCACCAACCTTTCAAAGGCAAGTCGAGTTCTCCTTATTTAAGCTGATCAGTGGTCATTATCTGGGGCAGTACCTACTGGAGTCTTCTTCAAATAAATAAAAGTAAAATTGATCATAGGTAATTTGTGTTTCTTTGCTTCTTTTCCAAATGCACCTAAACTATTAGAGAGGGCAGATGTAGTTTAGAGCTTTCAGATAAGCCTCTCATACAATCATTATCTTTTCTCTGCTTGCTCTGCCAACCCCTAACAGAATCATCTAATGAATCATAGCTGTGCAGGTGTTCTAAAAGTCTCATTTTATTTCAGAAATACTCTTGAGTAGGCTTCACCGCCAAAGTGTTTGAGGTCTTACTTGGTCAAAATAAGAGTTCAGACTAGTGTCTTCCCCTTGGCCCCTCACTTCCACAATATTTTGAACAGATACAGAAGATGAGATGAAGCCCTTGAGTGTCAAAACACAGAGTATCTCAGACCGTAAAAAAATGGAAGAAAAGTGTTATAGGATTTTTTAAAAATGTTATCAGCATGTTGTCAACTTATAATGAAAGGATCAGTGCAAACAAATAAAAACCTCAAAAATAAAGCACACCACAATTTTATTGTTATCTATGAATAAAAGAACACAGAAAGGGCAGAACTCCTTTTTGTTGATTATTTTTGTATTTGTTGTATTACTTTCCTTGAAACAATAGGCAATTCTGTGTTAGTTTCAGACTGAGAAATGATTTTTTATTCACCTGTCACTTAGAGCCAGCAAAGTCAACATATACTTCTACTCTAGTCTAGAATATACAAAATACGTATTTCCAGGAGTACAGCAACAAAGAATGATTTTTTTCACTTTGTAATCTACAACTTTGCATATGTACTTTTAATACTTCTATCTAGAAGATTTTGTTTTGTAGTGATATGGGCAATGGAAAATTCCTTTGGGCCGGGGAACTGTATTAACATCTATGTATCGAACCATTTTTGGGAGAATGCATTCAACTGATTGCTGTCAAAAGTTAATAATCATTGCATGGGGTCTGAATCAAAGGGTAATAATATATTAAGTAATATAAAAATGTTGCCTGTCAAGAAGTAATCAAAGAACTTTGGTAGAAACAGGACTGAGAGAATTCTTGTATACAAATATAATCCTATAAACTAGAAAAATTTTCATTTCTTTTGATGAAATTTATTAATGTTTCATCTATCTCTGTATAGGAACATATTGATGGAAATGTTGCAATGGATTGTTGTTGCTGAATTCTTGTATTCTGATATTTTTGTATCAGTGAGAGGGTTGAAACTAGATGATCTGTAAGTTCCTTCCAACCCAAATCATTCTACAATTGTGTGATACCAGTTTTAGCAGCAACTTTAACAACTTTCCTATTGAAAATGCAATACGGTGGGAAATAAAATGTCATTTACACTATTTGTCATTAGTAACATAAAGCTATGACAATCACATTCTTTCATGCATGCTATCTTTATGCATCAACAAGTACCCTCTTTTCTTTGTCATCAATTCTGACACTATCATAGTACTTCCAAGGCTCGTCATAGTAGTAAAAGCTGAAGCAGAAAAAACCATAAATAAAAATACATTACAGTACTTCACAAGATAATTGTGTGTATTTTTTTTTTTTTAGCATTGGATTCTTAATCCCTCTGGCTACTTATTGCTGTGACAGTTACTGACACATGTCCTGACAGAAATGGAATTTTCTAGACAGCATGACTGAGCAGTTGAGCACTCGGCAGTTACTGAACTGAATGTTTCCTCTCTAAAATAAAGCCATGGGGAAAATAGTCATCATTCCTGTCAAGATCCAGCCCAAAAAGTTTACAAAAACAGCCCATTATTGGCACATAAATCTGCAATCTCAGATACTAGTTTGAGTAAAAACATTATATTAACCTTTAAGATAATTAATTGTCCCTTATCACAACTTTGTGTCACATTTTTTATGGTGATATTCATTTAAGCCTCTTTATAACACTTTATAAACACTTTTTAAAAATCCATACTAGTTAGTTCTTCATGTTCTGCTGAAATAAGGTGGTGAATTTTGGGAAATGGTGCAGAGAACCAAAAATTAGTTCATTCCTGGTAATTAATCAGCTTTGGAAAATCAATCAGTATCTTGAACTTTGGTATATTCCATAGCTATCAGAACTATACAGTTTATTCACTATAAACTGTGAAACCAAATAAAACTTGTATTTGTGTGTTCAACCAAATCCTGAACCATGGAAGAAAGCTCAGAATCACAGAATCATTTAAGTTAGAAAAGACCTCAAAGATCATTGACCAACCTTTGACCGATCCCCACTTTGTCTAATAGACCATGGCATTAAGTGCCACATCTACTCATGTCTTGAACACCTCCAGGTATGGCAGCTACACCACATCCCTGGAGAGCCCACTCCAATGCTTTACAACCCTTTCTGTGAAGAAATTTTTCCTAATATTTCATCTAAACTTCTCCTGACATAGCTTAAGGCCATTTTCTCTAGTCCTTTCAGTAGCTGCCTGGGACAAAGAGCCGACCTTTACTTTGCTACCACTCCCCTTCAGGTAATTGTAGAGTAATAAGGTTCCCCCTGAGTCTCATTTTCACCAGGCTAAACAATATGAGCTCCCTCAGCTGCTCCTTATATGATTTCTACCATGGAGCACCTGAACACAAATGATGAACCTATGAAGATCAAGGGAGATTGCAGGGGCTGACCACAACTGTTGTAAAGGAAGTCAAACATCACAACATAAAGGGGACCAGGAGACGAGGGGATATCATATCTTATCTTTGATTGAGATATGTAGCTGTATAAGTTGAGTCAATCAACTGGCTATACCACGAGTGGACGGATTACTTGTGTAAGCAACCTTCTCTGAAGTACTTGGGGGAAAAAAAAAGTGAATGTCATTCTGACTAAGCCCAATCAGCATGGGGCAAAATATGCATATACATCAAAGCCCAACAAAGAGCATAAAAACTGAGCGAACAACAAAATTAACTTTGAAGAGAGCAATGGACTTCATCTATATTCAACCCATGTATTCCTTCCCATCGGGGACAGCCAGTATCATGATGGTAAGCATATTTTAGACTGCTGATGAGAATCAGGTTGCTATTGTGATCCAACTGCATGTCATTGTGTTATGATTTTTTACATTTCTGTGTGACTCTGATAAAATCTTGTGTAATGTCAAATCAATTTAAATAAGTAAATTTAGTATTAAGACACTAAGCTCTCCTTGTGTGGACTACCCAAAGAATTTGCTTGGACACTGACAGGGTGTTGAGAGCTTGTTGCTCTGAAAATTGCTAAACTAAATACTGCTGCATGTATTATAATGTGGTGTCCGGATTTTGACAGACCAATAATAATAATTGATTGTTAAAAATAATGAGGCTAGTAGAATGGACCAGACTCATGTTAATGCCATCACAAAGTCTATCCAACAAGCTTTCTTCTAAAGTTTAGAGAAAAAATAAACTTTAAACCAGTCAATGATAGCTATTACAGAAACCTCAAAACATTAAAAAACAAAACAAACCCAGCCCCAGTATCTTTGGTAGCGTCAAGGATCTAGTTCAATTAGAAGACTTACTAAAGTTATAAAAAGAAAAGCTATGAATGTCCTGATACCTTAAAGTAGTCAAATACCCCAAAAATTTGAAAAAAATGGAAACTAGGAAGAGACATGTGTCTAATAATCTGTGCACTATCTCCAAAATGAAAGGTTAGAAATATTATTTTGGTGTCTTCAGGGATTTGAAATTTAGGCATCTCCATACAAGAAAACGCTTGAAGACATCAGCGCTCTGTTGTTGTTTCACTGATGCAGCAGTATTAGCTGTTATCCTCTGAAACCACATCTAGTTTGTAAAGGATGCAGAAATGTAGAATCATTTGGGTTGTAAAAGCCTTTAAGGCTATTGAGACCAACTGCAAACCTAACACTACTAAGCCTACCACTAAACCATGTCTGCAACTGCCACATCTTTTAAATACTCACTGGAATGGTAACACAACCACTTCCTTGAGCAGCCTGTTCCAATTGTTGACACTCCTTCCAGTGAAGAATTTTTTCCTTATGTCCAATCTAAAACTCCCCTGGTACAACTTGAAACCACCTCCTCTCATCCTATTGCTTGTAAATTGGAAGAGACCAACTTCCACTTCATTACAACCTCCTTTCAGGTAATTGTAGAGAGCAATAAGGCTCTGAGCCTTCTTTTCTTCAGGCAAAGCAGCTGCAGCTTCCTCAGCTGCTCCTGATAGGACTCACTTTCTAGATCCTTCCCCAGTTCCATTGCCCTTCTCTGGACTCGTTCTAGCACCTCAATGTCTTTCTTGAAGTGAGGGACCCAGAACTCAGACACAGCACTCCAGGTACAGTGGGATCATTACTTCCCTAGTCCTGCTGGCCACACTATTTCTGATACAACCCAGGACGCCATTGGCCTTCTTGGCTACCTGGACACACACTGGCTCACTTTCAGCTGCAGTTCACCAGCACCCCCAGATCCTTTTCCATCAGGCAGCTTTCCAGCTCCTCTTCCCAAAGCCTGTAGTGCTTCATGGGAATGTTTTGGCAAGCACTTGGCCTTGTTGAACCTCATACAACTGACCTCTGTCTATCAATCCAGCCTGTCCAAACCCCTCTGCAGATGTATCAGTGTGGTGTTCCTAGCCACATTCTGCATTTAGTAGCTAGATACCAAAGGATATTCTGCTAAAGCCATTCTTTCTGCTGAATTGAATCAACTATCTGGTAGGAATGTAAGAGATGCAGAACCATAACGAAGCAAGGATGAGGGAATACATATCAGTAAACCAATTCAGCTCTTTTCAACTATGCTGAAAGCCCTCCTCAGTGAGGCACTGTGAATGTCAAAGGAAGCATGAAATATCTCCAGTGCCAACTCGTATGAGTCACATAAGGGTGATTAATTGATTGAAATCCATATGCGTTCTTAACCTTTCTTGTCTCTCTGTTTAACTAATTGCTCTTTAACATTTCCTTCTTCACATATCCCTGGTGAATGTATTACATAGAAAACTTCATCCAAGTTTCCTTTCTTCTTCTCTAACTGATTCTACTTTGTTTTCTGCCTATGATGTAGTGACTACAGAGTACACCTTCTTTACTCTTATGCAATATTTTGTAGTTTAATTCTAATGGGCTGAGCTTCATCTCAGCTATCATTAGCAGTGTAAAAGCTAGTCACATACATCCAATCACTCATCCTGGCTTCCTGCCTTCACTGCTAAATGACACTGAGAAGGTGATACATTCCATCTATTAAAGACATCAGTCTCACAGTGGGATGATTTGACTTCTGAAATACTTTGTCTCCTCCTCTCTTTCCTTCTCTCTCTCTCCCTCTTCTATATAGAGATGGGTTGGTTTTTAGGCTGTACTCAGAATTTGGCTTCCAAACATCTAATTTTAGGTGAACTGCATTGTCTGCCTTGGTCCTTAGATGCCATGGATGTAGGTGAAGATACTCTGTGTTTACAAGACTCAAAACCATATTTTGAAGCAAGTATATAAATGTCAAAACCCTAATTTCTCTAATCAACATGTATGAATTAATTGACTGTTTGATTTTTGCCCCGTGATGCATTATTAATATTTATATATTCCTCCAGATGAATGCTATACAGAAAACAAGGTACCTGAAAGAATTGATTTTTCTTTTCTTGTAGTTTCAATACATATTGATCATACAATAGCATGTGACTTTTAGGACTGAAACTCTTGATTCAATAATTGACTATAACAGAATATTTTTAAAAGGAAAATTAGTAGATTTGATAGCTTTACATGGAAGAATGTTTCAGGAAATAAAATGAAAGATTCCAATGAGGAATGGTCTAAGAAGTAAATAATATATTCATTTCAGACCTCAAGCATCATGTAAAAAAAAGAAAAATTAGGTAAGAGACAAAATTGGACTACTTGTAGAAAATCCTGTTAATTTCACCTTCCTTCTTGGAATCAGTCAAACATTCTGCTTTTGGTTTTGTTTGTTTGTTTGTTTATGTGATGTTACTATTTTTTTAATTAAATCTAATGAATAAATTTACAATTCATCTTCATTCAGCTTAACACTGAAATGTTAGAATGATCTGAAATGGTAGAATGATCTGAATATCTGCAGTGTAGCACCCCATAGTACAAAAAGCACAGACTGGGGCTTCTTAGGTAGAGTTCTACTCACGTCAGATTTGTGCCATTTAATGTGGGAAGTTCCATTTCCCCTCCCCACCTCTGCTCTCAGTGGAGGAGCATTGGATAGAAGTAACATGCCAGGCTTTCTTCCTGTGCAGAAGGTACAGACAATTCTGAACTTCACACTCCTGTTTTCTGTTTCCACCCCACTTCTCTACATGCTAACTAGGGTCTACCATCTATAGGGAGCATATCCTACAAGAATGGTAAGGTCAGCAACAATTTTTTAATGAGGATCAGAATAAAATTTTTACATATAACAGGAGCAACTAATGCTATCACAGACCTCTTTTCTGTGTTACTCTATTTTTATTTCCCCTTTTATAAATGAACAAGAGTAACAAGAACAATAACAATGATAAGCAATTACATTTTCCCCAAAATGGCATTAATAAGAATTAATTATCTTAACACTCTGATACCATACTAATTTTTATAATATATGTTTACAATGAGACAGATGCAGTTGATATAATTTTCAAATGTATTGCTTGCAAAGGAAAACAGTAGCACAGACAGACTGGTTCCCTTTATCTGCTCTCTTTCTATCTAATGAGGTAAAAAATAGATTAAATATTTATATATATAAAACAAAATATATTTGCAATGTTTATTTTGATATGACGTATGTGCTAGCATTTTTTAATAGAAATCATTGCAATACTAAAAATCACAGAAATGCAGAATGATAAATTAAGACCAAATAAAGCATGCTAGCATTTAATCTGAAGTACATGCTATTTTGTTTGTGATCATTGAGTGGTATATTCTGTGATACAGCAGGGTCTACTGTTATGCCATTAATATGCAGTGCCAGTTTTACTGAAGACTTACAAACTATTTTTATTGTCTCTCATCGAAATATGCTTTTAGGAAAAAGAAAAAAATACTTAAATTATTTTAGGAAGACCTTTCAAAGTTTCATAAGTGCTTTGATCATATTTAGATTTAAAAAGAAGAGACAATAAATCCAATAAGTCACAATTGGTATTATAGGATGACACAAGAGGACCTCTCTACTTTTACATCTTAGATCTGTTTTTCTAGACATAGTCTCATTTATAGTTGTCAGGAATAACTAGTTTTCTGTGGAAATGCACAGATGACAGATTTCCTACAATACCACATTCAGATATTTTAAATTCTAGCTGACTCTAAGCATAAGCATGAAGCAAGAGTGGATATTTAAATTTGCTTTTTAGGGTAATTTTTGCTAAAAGATAATTCAGGATATCAAACTTGTAGTGAAATGCTTCAAAATAATGTCTTTTTAGGCACTATAATGTTCTGTGTTGTCTCATGCTCATTAGATAGAGAATTAAAAAAATAAATGTAGTGAGTGTATCCTTAGCATCTTCTGTGTTGCATCTTTTTACCACTATGGAAATGTATCCTCTAATTGCTTAACAGCTATTCTAATATGAAGGTAAACAAAAGCTAGTTAAAATTTTCAGTTGCAGTCCTTAACATCAAGATATTCTTATGTCAGAATAAACTGTGTAATATAGATTTTTCTTGAAGTATGGAAACTTTGTGACCCACTTCTGTAAATATAACTGCTTTCCTTTCACTGGCTGCTCAGAAAAGTGAGTGCCTTGGAGACTTCTAAAGCATATTGATGGAACACTCTCCTGAAGTCTAATGTAAGCTGCTGTGTGTTTGACCAGGCAACAAAAATACAAAGGATTAAAAAAAAAAAAACAACAAAAACCAAAACCAAAAATCCAATCAAAAAATAAAAACTAATGTAGAAATCTATTTCAGATTTTTAAGCAGTTTTTTATCACACAGTACATGTCTATGGTAGGTATTTATAACATAGCACTAAATTTAGTTAACTAAATGTTGAAATTATTTTTATACAACTTTAATGATTATTTTTAATTATTTCCTGGCAGAAATGTAAAACAGAACATACAATATAGACAGTACACAGATCACCTGCACATTTTAAAAAGCCATTCCAAACATAATTCACCCTAGAACCTAAGGAGTGTATCACAGTGTTTCAAGCAGCCTACTGTACCTGATTTTTCAGCTCTTTCCAGAAGAGTGATTTTAAATTATTTATAAAGATGATATTTCTTAAAAGCTTTAGTAAGCATATCCTGCTCATTTTGTCTGTGCATTCCACCTCTATGAAAATTATTCAATCATCTCTCATACTATGTCAGTATCAGGCAAAAGCTAACGCTTGCATTACAGTTTGTACTAAATTCATATTGGGTTAAGACTGTACACAGTGAGGGCCATCAAAATGTTTCCAGCACCCAGGATTTTGATGGAGACAAAAGGCCCCTCTAGACTTGTGAGAATATAGAATTAAATATTAACTTGATTTCTAAGTAAGGTTTTAGCAATTATATTATTGAAGGTACAGTGGAAAATTATGGACAGAGTCCAGCTAATATGCTTAACAAAACCAAATTTTATAATATGTCCGGTAATATTATTATCACTAACTGCCAGGTCTACTAGACTGTAGTGCTGTACTATACTCTTTCATAGCTGACTTCCCCAAACCAACCTATTACTTGTTCCATGTCAATGAGATACACATAATCTTCAAAAGGTTTCATTGTCTTCTTCCCACGAGGAAGCATTGTCTTGCTGAATGATTTTTGAGCATCTCTAATTACTTATTTTGCAAGTATGGATGTTATCTTGAAACTGTTGCACTTAGAATCTTGATATAGTCAAAGGAAATAGACCATATATGGAGTGAAGAACTCATTGCCAAATAACATCTATCCTTTTAGAAATCATTCTAATAGATCAAAATATTGAATTCAGATGGAAAGCTTCATTCACAGGAAAATGAAATAATAATGCAACCTCCTCTCCTCCCCAGTATGTCTATATGTCTTCTAGTGCAATGCTCACTCTTGAAGAGTTCCTCTGGGTCTCAGGGCTTACACTTCCATATGTCTTAAGCAGATTGTTAAGGGGAAATTATGACATGACAACAGCATCCTGATAGTGAATACCTAATATGCTTACTTACTGATAAGTACTGTTTTGGAAATTATATTCTAAACTTCTCTAACTCAGTATTATGAGAAGGTATTTTGAAACTGGAGATGAAAACACACATTTTAAAAATGTGGTAGAAATTAAGTCCTTCATATTAAAATATAAAATTTGTAATAGTGATACTAGTTTTTAAATACACAGCTATGTCTGTCCACATATAAGTCATCAGACAGACAGCAACAGGACTGCATAGAGGAGTGGATAGGTTGCTTTTTTTTTAATTTTAGGTTGCTTATTTTTTTATATTTTTCATGGTTGTTTCAGATTTTATTCCTTAATTGTTTCCTTTAAATATTGACTTCTCATTGTTAAGGCAAAAATTTTGCCTTTTTAGAAACTAATACTGCATTTAACGGCTCATTTTTAGAATGTGGTTTACATCTATAATTTTTCCCAGCTTTCCATGTGCACAGATAATATGTTGCATACTCCAGGGTTCCTGATTCACTCATAAAATTTTCATTTTCCACATATATACTAATGGCGATCTCCTCTATTTTTCTTTAGAAGCTTCCATCCCTGAAGTACCCTTAGCCTGGCTGTTTTTAAATCACCTGTGTCTGGATGTCATTCGATATTCTGCAAACAATCAGTAAACAGGGAAAAAAGAGTTTGGTTTGTTTGTTTCAAAATGATGTTGCAGATACACTATCTTTGCTTAAAATACATGCTTTATTTAGAACAGTATATGTGGTATGTCTCCATGGCTTTGTTAAATGTTGAAAGTTCACTTTTCAAGGTCAATTTCATTGTACTGGAGATCTTGAACTCAGCAACATTTGTTACTCTTTTCTGTCCGATTAAATGAGATCTCCGCCTTACTTAGGAGTAAAAATATAATTTTGAGTTCGGTGTACTTAATATCCAATCCCAGCTTTTCTTTTCATTATTACAAGTCATCTGTGATCTGACCATTCTTTGAAGAGCTAAATATTAAATAGACTATTACTAAACTGCTTAAAAATTGATGGGTTTGTTCAAAATAGAAAAAAAAATTGTTGGAAGGGTACTGCAACAAGTTCCATCTTCACAAGGTTTTACTATGAATTAATCCCTACAAGAGACAATCAAAGCATAGGATTTTCATGTGTTAAATACATTTTCTTTTCTGTCTTTGTGAATCTTACTGTTCCATCCATAAGAGTGGCATTAGACATTTTTAAGAGTAGAGAGAGTGTTAGCAATTAACCTGAGAAATCTTTCAGTGTTAAGACAAAAGCTTAGTCTTTCATTCTAATAACACGAGGACTTTCCTGATTGTGAAAGGGCAATCAAAAGATCATGAGAGCACAAGATGGATTATTTTCTTTCTGTCAAGGTTACACACAGCAAAAAAGGACTGGGTATCCAATAAAGTCTTTTCCACATAATTTGTTCAATGCTTTGCTGTTGCTTCTGAAAGTGGCAGTGAGATACCTTTGGAACTGAAGTTCTGGAACCTGAGTGGGCTGGTGTGTGGAAAACTTCAAAGAATCAGGTCTGGATAGCGAGTTCGACTACCAAACCCTGATCTCTTTAGGGAATGGAATGATTCAGCCTTCCCACGAGAATCTGAATGATGTGTAAATGTTCCAGGGAAGATTTCAGTTGAAAGGTATACTAACCAAAGGATGAAAAAAGTAAAGATGCTGCTAATCTGGGGGTTTCAGTTAGGAGCACTCTTTCACAGTTTTCTCTAAGGTAGCTGAAAACTACCTTTGGCAATTTGACTTTTTCTATGGTTCGTTTGGTTTGGTTTGTTTTTGGTTTTTTTTGTTTTGGTCAGTTGTTGTTGTTCTTGCAGTTTTTTTTTTTTAAATAAAGGTAATAATTCTATTGCTTATATTAATACTAACAAACCTAGGTCACCCATTTGTATTCTTATAAGTACTATGTAAATATAGTGAATATTGAAGGGTGACAAGTAACTGTAAATGAAATATGAGCAGCATAAACTATCATAATTAACTTTTCAATATCACTTTCTTATGAAATAATAAAATAAGAGTAGTCTGTAAAAATTATGTGAGTGACCAGAATTCAATCTAGGTAGACTAATAGAGAAGATTCATAAGAACATTTCTTTATAACATGAGAAATCTCTGACAGAGATATCACTGTTAATGACTTATTCAGAAGCTCATAACGGTGTTGTATGTTTGTTTGGTTTTCCATTTTTAATGGAAAGACTGCAAAGAAGAGCAGTGATTAAGGTTATCGTTTGCTGTGAGAGACAGACTTTAAAAATATTATATCACACAGAGAAAATAAATCTACTTGGGAGACATGTACATCACTACAGAGAAATTACTAAGGGAACTATCTGAAGATTGCTGGTAAAGCACATTTTGATCATCCCATGCTTCTTTTTTATGCCATGATAGACAAGCAGGAGCATCATACTTGATCATACAAACCAGAAAGCAATTGTTGCTTTCAGAACTAATTATCAGCATTTACTTTTTCCATATTTTTGCATTTCCTTTCAAAAAAGTTTATCTGCCAATTTCTCTGTCCCATTTCTGAATTATTAGCATGTACTGCAGACTACAATATGAAGACTAACAAAGATGTATTGATAATATATGACATTTCATAAAAGGCAAATTACAGGTGCAAATACTAATGAAAGATTATAGGCACTGCATTGATCAATATCATAAATATAGGCTGAGAAAAGGTGGATTAGTTAGGGTGAAACCTGAAAACTTAGGATAATGGCAGTTATATTGGTATGATTACATTTCAATGCCATTTTTTACCAGGAGGTTACGCTAACTGAGCCAAAAGACACGTCAGAGCACTATATTCATTTCCAAAAAGATTATTTTTCTTTAAATAATGCACTGTTCGAAAAGATTCCCTTCCTTCTTCTGTTAGAGACAATCGTCTAGAGTTCAGTCTTCCTGCTGTCAGTCTGTCATTAACTCATACAGCTGTGAAGTAGGTACAAATACATCTAAGAGGTTCTGGTGGAAGCCATAGGTTTTTCTGAATCCAAATTTTCAATACAGTGTTTTCTTTGCAAATAAGGGACATTAAGACTTTACATATGACAGTTTTGTATATTAAATTACAGAGAAGTTACTGTACTGCTGCTGTGAGATTTTAATGGAACTCTTGAAATCAAGGTGTATGATAAGCAGAAACTGACATATTGCATTATGTTAGGGAAAGTGAAAATTAAATTCCTGATATCCATCCAAAACTCACACAATAAGCATCTAAGTTGTTAAAGATTAAATTCCCTACAGGATTGAAAACTTCAGGTTAATGGTTGTTTGCAGAGCCAACACATCCTGTTATACAAATAGTAAGTATTAATCTTTTTTTTTCTGATTATGCGTGTAGAGCTACTGGTGTTGTTTACTAGTAAGTGTGTTGGAAATAATAGATGAAGTGTGAAATGTACAAAAAAAACCAACCCAAAACAAAAAACCCACAACATAAGTACATCTGCAGACTTTATAGATGTACCATAATCCACAAGTAAATTTTAGTCTCTAATGAAACACTAAAAATTGATTAACAAAAAATTTTCAGATTAAAATTAGCAACAAGATTTAGCGATAATTTATAACTCTCAATAATATCTGATGTAGAGAACTTTTTCCTAAATATTTAAATATCCTACTTGGAGAAGAAAATTTACTTCTGAGATTCAAAGCCAGACAAGTATTAAGGAAAGAGACAGTATACAAGCAAACACACCAAAGAGTAACAACAGTGATGGGGGACAGGCACTGAGTTGATAGCTCCTTTTCCTTTCAGGTTTGCATTTATTTATTCATGATATACCAAAATAAAATATCAGTAACCTTTTTCTGCCACAGTGTTACTGCTGCTTCTTGGTTTACTAAAATGCAGGCCCTGGTACACAACAATACCTGATTCTGCCATCATCTGCCGTCTGCTGCCTTGAGCAACTGACAACATTGCTTTGCTTAAACCTGCTCTGTTCCTGCCTATTGTGGCAGAAATCTTTCTGCTGCATAGATCTTTAAGGAAGCTTGTTCTGACTTCCTGACTTTTAATGAAAAAGGAGAGTAGAATTCTGTATTTGTATCACAGAAAATCTGATGAACAATCTTAAACTTTCAAATAAAATAGTTGTTTTCCATATTGCGTATACTGCTATAGAGTAATAAATTCCAGCATAGGCATGTCAAGAAACTGTTTCAATTTAAGTTACTCCAGCAGTTCAGGACTGAACAATGCTAAGATAAATATTCCTTTCCCCTGTGTTTAGTGGCAGTTTGGAAGAGATTATGAAAACAATCTCTTAAATAATCTCTTATTAAAACCTGAAAATTTGTTAGCTTTGTTCTTAAATTATTTCACTTTCATTCCTTCAAGGCTCTTCTCCATAATAAGTTCTCTTGTAAACAACATGCAAAAGTGGTGTCCTAGTTCTGGGCAGCACAGGGTTAAGTTTTGCAGTAGCTAGGAGGGGCCACAGCCAGGACTGAAAGGTTGTTTTATGCCACCTCGCATCATTGTTGGGTCAGGTGGAAGGCAATCTCTCGTGGAGAGAAGGAGCTCCTTCCAGTCAAGTGAGCATGGCACCAGTTCAGAACCTGAGGGAAAGGTTGGGTGGTGCCAGTTCCAAGCCAGAGGGAGCAGTTGGGACACCCCAGTTCTGAGCTGGAGGGAGTGGTCGGGGTGGCGTGGCTGCAGTTGTGTCAAGCACTGTGGTGAACACTTTTGCACATGAATTACTCTCTTTTTTGTACACTTTTCTTATTACTATTGTTGCTGTTGCTGTTCCTTTTCTTATCTCATTGATGTCTCTAGTAAATTTGCCTTTTGTGGCTCCACTTCTCCTCTCCAGCCCACCACAGTGGGGGAGGGCAAGGGGGGAGCAAGCAAGCAGCACATGGTTTGGAGAGCCTCACTAGGAGCACTTAATTGGGGAGTACCATTCCTAAACCATGAAAACTGGGTTTTGGTTGAGATTTTTTTTTGTTGTTTTGTTAGATTTCTTTGGGGGGATTGTGTTTGGTGGGGGCAGACGAGTGTGTTTGTTTTTTCATATATTGCACATTCTTTAAAGTATATATTAACCTTGAGGCTTTAAGCAGGAAAAAAGACCAGTGATATACCCCGTCTTCCCTGCTACTTGGCCACAGGGGTCGCTGTATGCCCCTCCTCGTGTTCGTAGCTTCCCGGCGTTGTCAGATATATCTTGCTTCACCAGTTATTCAAATTACTTACAGATAGTTTGTTACATCTCTAGCATCATAAGAACATCTGTCACATTATGCTGCTCAGAAGTCAACATTGACTTTGCTTCTAAAACTTGAAGCTCTCTGGCAACTTTTGTAGCAATTACAGGCTGCTTGTACCTCAGTAAAATCCAAGTTTTTATTTAAATCTGTTAAAGAATTATCATAAAGAGGATGTATTTAGAGGCTAAAAAATGTGATGCATTGATGATTTAAATATATTTTAAAAATCCTGGTTTTTATAGCTGGAAAAATTGTGAAGGAACACTACAACTAGAACTCTATCACTCCAATACGGTTGGGTATAGATTATTTCAGCTATCATTTTCTGTCATCTGAAGGTGCCAGATAACCTTTTTAATAGAAGAGATGAACATTTAATGCACTAGTCATGTATACTGCACCAGTGTTATGTTTGGGGAAAAGAGCGGAGGGCAGAGGGTTGCAGAACTCTCATAGCATATTTACATTCAGTTAAAATATGCTGTCTAATGTATGGAAGCTGCAGTGTGCTTTCATAGTCTGCAGAGTTTGTTAGCATGACAGTAAGCATATGCTAGTTCTCTCAACCTTTAAGAAGAAATGGGTATTGTTTGCAGTAAAAGAAAGAAACCCTCAAGTCAGTGGTTATCACTATCTTCTCTCTATGTTTTAACTGTTTTCTTGTTTTATTCTCTGTGACAGAGGGAAGAAGGTTCAGATAATTTTAGACTCGTTAATTGGTGGAGAAATAATGAAAAAGCTTTCATAATGCATATAAGAGTCAGAAAACTGTCATGCTGATGTGTAAGATCTACTCATATCTGTAGCCAGTCCACCGTCTGTGTATATTTTTTTAAATATTAAACCAAGTGATCAGTCGCTAGAGGGCATCAAATCTGTGCCCTAAGAAATGATGAAAGAAAAGCTGCAGATGTTTTAATAGAACAAAGAGAATTTACATCTCTGTATGCCAAGTGATCTTCTGCAGATCATAAACCAATTCATGTCTATTTTTAAAGTCACTTTATGGTAGTTGTTACCCACCTCATAAAACTGTGTAATAGAAAGACTTTAAAAAAAAAAAAAAAGAGGACATCCCTGACCCCTCCAAATAATATCAAAGATCTGACTTTCAGAGGAAGATTTATGTAGAGGTAGAAGGTGGAAACATAGAATATCTTCCATTGCTGTTTACCATCAAGTCAAGGTAATTATGGAAAAGAAAAAAAAAAAAGAGAAAACAAGAAAAGGACACAGAAACACATACTTTGCACATCTTCTTTGTTTGGTGTCTTCTAAATATAGGTTTCTTTTCAAAGTCACTAAATCTATTTTTACAGCACCTTCTAACTGTGTATGCTCATCTGTCTCACACATACTTTTGTGTCCATTCTTTATTCACTGTCAGATATCTTCTGCATTCTAGGATGTACTTCTCTTCTGGAACTGGACATCCTTTCATGTACTACTTTTATGTATTTTCAGAGGTCTTAGCACCTAGGAAAAAAATTTGCAGACAAATTCATAACATTTTATTCCATATAAGAATAGGGAAAACTCTCAAACATGGAATTACTGTTGGGTTGTATGCAATGAGATTTTTGCAAGATAGCATCATATTTAACCCTAGCTGGTGGCTAGCACCACAACATGGAATGTCTCTTTGGGCAGTTGGAGTCAGATACTCCAGCTGTGTCCTTTCCCAGCTTCTTGTGCAACCCAGGTTCCTCCTTGGTGGGGAAGTGTGAGAAGCAGAGAAGGTATTGACGCATGCAAGCACTGCTCAGCAGTGATGGAAAACTCCCTGTTTTATTAACAGTTGCCAGCACAAACCCAAAATGTAGCCCCATACTTCCAACTATGAAGAAAGTTATCTGTCTATCATCCAAAACCAGCACAGATAGATATAAATCAAAGAGATTAATACCACATGTAAATTTGGTATGCTTGGGTTTCCATAGATTTAATATTAAGATTTTAATAAACAAGTCTTAGCTACTTAACAAATATAATTAAGTAATTCCTGTACCCTTAAAATGTTTTTAGGAAAATTAAACATCAGTCATATTGATTTGATATTGCTTGTTAGTGTAGTAGATCCAGAGTTAGCTAGACAGCTTCTCATTTATGAAATGAAGATAATATTTGCATGTTCTGTTAGTTGTTTATCTACCATATTGAATATTAATGTTGTAGGCGTTCTCCACACAAATGAGTATTTTGATTTGAAGTTCCATGACATAAAAGTATCCATAGATTTTCTGCATTCAAAACAGTTCAAGATTCTCAAAACGTACAGGAAATCATTAACACTAAACAGAACAAAGAAAATAATAATAAAATCTCCTAGGCAATATAAAATTCTTGAATAGAAGAAAATGTAGCAAGACAGATTGTATAACTATTTCCTTTTCTGAAATCTTTGGGAGAAGACATGAGACATGAAATAGAAATATAGAGAACTCCAGGGTAGTAAAAGGTAACTTTGATGCTTATGATGCACAATTCACCTCTCAAGATTTCATTCTTGTACCATATCTCTAACTGTTGATGGAACACAAGTATTTCAGAAAATCTTAAGGTTGACTGTTATTCCTAGAAGTTTAAAAAAATATTATCCAGAAGAGAACAGGTAAGTGAAATCTGTTTCTGCCACATTATTGAAGTTGCTGTGTATCTTTCTCACTTCCTAAGGCANTGCTTGCTCACTTTGCCCTGGTGGGATAGGAAAGAGTAAAAATGAGAAAATGCATGAAGTAAGATACAGTATAATAGGTAAAGCAAAAGTGTACACACAAGCAAAGCAAAACAAGGATTTCATCCATGGGCAGGCAGGTGTTCAGCCACCCCCAAGAGAGCAGGGCTCTGTGACTTGGGAAGACAAACCACCACCACCACCACCTCCTGCCTCCTCCTCTTCCTCCTCTTCCTCTTCCTCCTCNATATTGCTTGTTAGTGTAGTAGATCTAGAGTTAGCTAGACAGCTTCTCATTTACGAAATGAAGATAATATTTGCATGTTCTGTTAGTTGTTTATCTACCATATTGAATATTAATGTTGTAGGTGTTCTCCACACAAATGAGTATTTTGATTGGAAGTTCCATGACATAAAAGTATCCATAGATTTTCTGCATTCAAAACAGTTCAAGATTCTCAAAACGTACAGGAAATCATTAACACTAAACAGAACAAAGAAAATAATAATAAAATCTCCTAGGCAATATAAAATTCTTGAATAGAAGAAAATGTAGCAAGACAGATTGTATAACTATTTCCTTTTCTGAAATCTTTGGGAGAAGACATGAGACATGGAATAGAAATATAGAGAACTCCAGGTTAGTAAAAGGTAACTTTGATACTTATGATGCACAACTCACCTCTCAAGATTTCATTCTTGTACCATATCTCTAACTGTCGATGGAACACAAGTATTTCAGAAAATCTTAAGGTTGACTGTTATTCCTAGAAGTTTAAAAAAATATTATCCAGAAGAGAACAGGTAAGTGAAATCTGTTTCTGCCACATTATTGAAGTTGCTGTGTATCTTTCTCACTTCCTAAGGCACCTACAAAGGCACTAACCTTTGAAATAAACTTTCATTCCCGGTATTTTGCCTTGTTCTTTAAAGTTTCAAAGTCAATATGTTAAATCAATCAATACCATAAGGACTTGATTTTTTTCTTACTGCTATTCTAAGTGTAGACATGAGATTATATAGAAATGCTGTATTTTGTGTTATTTTTATAGCTGTTGTTGCATTTTTTACCTGTCAGTAACATCGGCATCAAATAGATCACAGGTGCTGATCCCAAAATAACCCACAGTCATTCTCTTTATCTTTTCTGTCATTCACTTAGTTTTTAAGTAGATTTTGGCTAAAAGATTCTCTGAAAGCCTATAAAATAGTACAAGCTTTTTCCTATTTAACACTTGTAAGAGTAAATAGTAGACGTAAAGAATGAAATCTTTATTTGAAACTTAGAAAACAAGATGGAAGTTCATCTTAGAAGATTACATAATATCCACTTATGTATATAGTAATAAGAAGACATCGTATAATAGAGAAAATTATTAGAAATACTTTTTCTCTAATCTAAAGCAATTCCTCTTGATAGACTGCTTTATCACTTCTATTTCTGACTTTTCCATTTGAAAATATGTCCCCTCTGCACAGCAGAATAACATATAGAATATCTTTCAAAGAAAAAAATAAAGGTAAACCCTAAATTCCAACATCAGTATTTAATTAAATTGTGTAGGTGAAATTCATCTATTTTTCCAAAGAAGATAACTTTTTTAGACTGTTGCACAGAAAAATGCCTTAGTTCTATAAATACAGTGAGTTCAATGAATGGGGAATTGATTACCAGATTGTAAATCCAAGTGTTTTGAGCTCTTAAATACTTATTTTGGCTTTATGTTATTTTCTTCTATCTTCCTTTGCAAACAGTAGCATACAAACTATCTGACTAATATTATATCATACACAGAATTTTCATATGAATAGGAAGAAAAACTCTCAGATACAGCCTGGATGAATTATTAAAACATATTATCTGGATATCTTGTTAGTATCTAGAGTTAAATATTCATTTATATTCTTCTCTAAATGCGAAAATTTAGATAGGGAATTTCAAGGTTACAGCACTGTACTGTAAATGAGACCTGTCCTTGAGACTAACAGAAGAACGCACAGCTGAAAGTGTGGTCACCTTTGCTAAATGGTCACTCACATTTTTGCTGAGTCTATCTGTCTCTGCTAACTTTTTTGTAGACACTTACACACTTATCCTGGATTTAGCTCAGGGATTCATTTTTCTGATATCAACACAAATCACCACAAAGTTATAATGGCTTTTTTGGCCATTATAACTTTCTGGGTAGACAAGTTCATACAACATCAAAAACTTTGAGCCTCAGTCTGAGAAAAATCTAAGTATTTTTTCATAGATGTTGATTGATTCTACATTACTGATTATTAAGATTTGCCGGTGTGGCTGCACGGTTTAGTAATTGTCAATAACAAAAACAATGGGAAAGGTTGTTGCTTTTACAGGTGATGACAATCTGTATTTATTTTTTCATGTGTTGTCTCCTAATGTGATCCTGCCATTAGTACACTAAAAATTAGCGAAAAATATTGTGTCCAAAAATAAGTAAGAAAATCAGCACAGAGCAGTTACTGAAGCACAGAATTTATTCAGAGAAATACAGTGTTTATACTTCTCTGAGTACAAACTAAAGCATGGAATTGAGGTGCATTTTAGAAGCCTTTTTTTACAAAAAAATTCTTTCTGTTATTTCTCTTCTTTTCACTCCAAATCAACATCTTCTTTTAATGTTTACATTTGTGCATTTTTGCAATATGTTTTGCTTCATTTCTTTGAGTACTTTTTTGTTTCTATAAAAATAGTTATATATATATATTTTGTGTGTGTGTGTGTGTGTGTAACACATGGAGCTACACTCATGAACTCATAGAGCTTTTCAGTTAAGTTCCTTATATTAGCTATTAAGGACATCAGGTGCCCGTGAAATTCAAAGTTCTTCCTTGCATTTGAAATTATGAGGCAGACAGACAGAAAATAAAGTGCAAATGTTTTTCTTTAGTTAAAGGCTATCAAAAAGGAAACTCTGGAGCTGCCATGGTACCTAATTTTCTAGTGCAAATTAATTACAATACCACCCAACACGCTATGGATAGGAAAGTGCAAAAAATATCAGATAAAAGTAGGGTTTAGCTCCACCGCCAAAAATACGATTATTTCAAAGAATACAAAAAAATAATTTCATATAGAATAATTTATTATGTTGGTTGGCCAGCATGTTGGTAAATAAACTCCAGAACAGAAAGACATAGTTTACAGTTTAAGGTATTGCAATGTTTAGCAGGAAATCTACCTATGTACCTTATACCACCATAAGAGAGAACAAAACCACAACAGTGACACCTAACTGCCATGTGTGAACACTTGCTGGTTTAATTAACATGTAAGTGCTACAATTAATTTCTATAGTCAGTCTCATAATGAAATTTGATAAAGAATTTATATATTTGCAAGTAGAATAAGAAATTTGACTGATATTGATCTGTTAAATTCCATTTTCAGCTTTAAAAAATCTCCGTATACATGTTTGTGATTTACATTGTTTATGTTTAGGATTAATTACTTTA
Source organism: Irena cyanogastra (assembly GCA_013397155.1). Taxonomy (NCBI): domain Eukaryota; kingdom Metazoa; phylum Chordata; class Aves; order Passeriformes; family Irenidae; genus Irena; species Irena cyanogastra. Next base: position 170,755 of record VWZV01008000.1, read on the forward strand.
ATTTGTTAGAGAAAAATTTTAGGCAAAAAGCCTAAGCAAACAAATTAAACAAAATCAACAACATTCCTCAACATTATTTTAATTATCTGCATGTTAGATCCAGGATTGATTATTCCTCAATCTCTAACAAATTAACATAAAATCTTGATTGTTCTCTATCATAAAATAGAGCTTTCAGTATTCAGTAATTGTCACAGTAATTTACTTTCTGTTTAATACTACCTCAACCCTCAAATAGATTTTCCTTGTAGTGTTGGACATATGGTCATGGTGTTCTAACTTGCTTATGTAACATACTGCCTTGCAGAACATAAACACATTGATTCTCAATAAAACCAGTTACAATAACTGGAAAAGAGCAGGCAGAATTATTAATTCTATTGATGTATAGTAAAGAGAGAAGATTTAAAAAAGCAAAATATTTAAATGTTCATTTTGTTTGGAACCGTAAGGAAACTAAATTGTGTTCTATTAAATCATGCTATTGTAAGAAGAATCATAAGAGGAAAAGAAACTGTAGTAATATAGAGATATGTTAATAGCCAAATATAGGGATTATAGCTTTATTATCTGTATTCAGTCTCATGCCTCAATTTTAAGCAACACATTTAAACTGACTGGGGATTTTGAGCTGGCATTAGATTTGATCAGCATCAAAGTCATAGAGATCTCTCTGACTTTAAAATTTCAGGAAAACCTAAAGCAAAAATGCATTGGCCGTGCTTGATTTCACTTAGATTGAAATATAAAAAACACCCAGCAAAAGAAACAAAGAACAACACCTTTCTATGTAGAACATATACGAAACATTTCAAGTCAGTTTCAGTTTGCATTTCATCTCACAAGCATGCTGCCTTACACCAAATCCTGGGGTCCTTTCGGCCTTATTTTCCTCTTTGAGGGGAAAAAAATGGTGCAGTTGATTAAGCAATATATTTAATCATAGAAGGTAGGAGCTCCTAGCTCCTCTGGTTTTTTTCCCCAGTTTTCAAAGCATCCATTTGTCAGCAGGTATTTAATACTTTAGTCTAAATCCAGAGTCCCCTATGCATTGTTGTGCCATTGGGAGTTCAGAATGGAATAGTTTGTGCAAAATACTTGTCATCTTTACTGTTTTTATTATTGATATATATGGTTTCTGTGAAGAGCAAAAAGCATACTTTGTGTTTGATAAGACAATTTTTATAGTGTTGTAAAACTCTTTAATATTTAGCTATCAAGTAAATTCATTTCAATGACAATGAATGCACTGATGCATCAGCAGTATGAACTCCACAGGAGTCATGCCAAAAGGAAACCAAGCCCCACAGAGCAAAATTGGAAGGGATTGTAGTCCTTTCAGACTTCTTTGAAGAAAATGATCTGTCATTAAAAATTCACTAGTAGCAGTAAAAAATTAAAACATCTACTACACATTTTGAAGATTCAGAAGATAAGAATATGGGAATTCTTAACGGAATAAATGGCATCCAAGAGAAAGCTGACTTCATAGAAAAAATGAAGGCATGCTAATTTCTTTCCTGAGGTTTCTTGCAGTAGATTCAATAAGTCCATGTTTTTGTGTCAGCTTTTAAAAAGGTAAAAATTTTAAATGATGTTGATGGTATTTTTCCATTTGGTATACCCCTAAAAAATAGGATCTCTATATGGGGGAAATACAAATACATCCATTCCAAATTGGCTCCACTGCTTTAATCCTATGTTTTATCTGCAATGAAGGTATAATATATATCACATGTTCATAGATACATAAATATTGCCATATATTAATGTGTATATCTATATATCTCAACTTCAGTACTACAGTAATAGTCATTCATTCCTGCAGTGTATTAGTATATAAAAGTGATTTACCAGGGATGGAGAACCAATAAACACATATATCTCAAACAGAACAGAAAATTTAAAAAATTAAAATTAACAAGATCAGAACCATAATTAAACCCAGTGTAGCCTCAAAAATGGATATTACAGCAAAGATTAAGCAGCGATGCAGGAGAGGGGAGAAATGAGTTGTGAGGACAGAAAGGGTAGAAAGAGTTTGAATTGACTCTGTTATTCAAAAAAATGCATGAAGACCCGTACCACCAATTTGTATATTTGGATTTTGCTTATATTTTTAAACTTTCAGTTTTGTAATAATGTACCCTTACTGTTTGGGATTTTTTTTTTTTTATAAAACCTGTATTGTTCTCATTGCTACACTTGTCTACAATTTACACAGCTTTGCAAATTTGATAAATTTACCTAGGTCTTACTTCTTGTGAACTGATAAATCCAATAATGTTACTAACAGTATAACTGCCTAAGACTCTATAATATTTGGAATGTATTAGGCTTTCATTAAGAGCAAATTTTGCCTATTAATTTAAAGTCATACTGTCAATGACCATGTCTTAAGGAGAAATCTTCTCTGAGTGTTCTTCAAAAAGAAGAAAAAAATACCTTATTCCTAGAGCAGACTAATTTAATTCATGAGAGAGGAAGCCTGGACACAATGCAAGAATAAATGGTCCATAAATGAACAAGTATCTAATAATTAAATCAAACTTTTTCAGAGATACCTGAAATTTATGCAAACATCAATGAACATCTCTTTTGTTAAGAACCTGCAGTTCTATTACAAATGTTATATAATTTGCTTGCTTTTTGTTTTTTAACGTCCTACTCTTTTAATCCTATAATCGTGTAATAATCTCTTTTTGGCTTTGAAAAGTAGGAGCTTGGGTATTTTTCAAATCAGATACCTGAATATATGTAATGATTAAATGATCCAGAATATTCAGGTCATCTTTAATCTACATATCCATAGCCTCTTGTTGAATTCATATTGATCTATAGCTGGCCTCCAAGCCTTTTTGTTGTCTATTCATATTTTCCTACATAAGGGCAAAAGCCAAGGGAAAAAAAATATCTTCTCCATTACTACATATAGGAACACTTTCACCTATTTTGGTGCTTATCTTACTGCTAATAATTTTTCTATTCTAATTTCTCAAGGAAATAGACTAGTATCACCTTTAGAGAGCTGTTGCAGTAAGTTTTCACTGGTTTAATGGTTTCAGGTTTTTTATGGTCTCTAAATTTACATGTATGTGTATATATATATATATATATATTTGCTAGAGGGCATATTTCCTTGCCAGGGAGTGAGAATGTGTGTATAGACAGATATGCCTGATTATGTCCCACAAAATGTGTTACTTAGTGTGTAAATGCTAATCACTTTACATATGTTATTGACTAACTTTTATATCTGAATGTCTATATATAGACATTGGACCTGCTTCTATTCTTATAAGCTTATTGTTTTGAAAGGACAGGTTTACATTTTACAAAGTATAAATCCTAAATTTGTTTCAAAAATCATGCTGGCTTTGTGATTAAACTGTAACTTTTAAGAAATTTGAATCCTTTTTTGCACACTATTTTTCACTATGTACCTCAAGAAGATTGATTCCTAAACTTTTATATTTCAGTTCAACTCAGATTTACTTTGCCAAATCCTGACTCAGAACAACCTGTCAATTCCTCAAAATAAGTGAAACCAATTTACAGCACGGCAAACCTGGGCTATAATTGAGACCTTGCTTTTTCTTGTCCATACAAAGCCTTTGGCCTTTTACTAATAATGGCAAAATTTATATTCATTTGCCTACAGCAGAGACCTTCTTGATAGTCCTAATAATATTTTCTGTCTTGGTCACTTGCTGAAACCAAGCAGAGAATTCTCTGAGCTTCCAGGGAAGCAAGAGTTATGTAGAAATATGTGCTTCATTTGGCAACAGACTTTCTAACCTATTTATTAATGTGTTTATATATTGTGTTAAGTTCTACTGGTCACAAAAAGGAAAAAAAAATGCAGTTTGCTAATCTATTGCTTGAAACATTGATTTTAAACCAGCACCAACTCCTTAACGTATTAACCTAGTTTTAGGTTACTTGCTTCATGTTACCACAAATCTTGGAAATATAACATGATCTCATCTTACTCTAATCAGAACCAAACCTTCCTTCCACATGAGCTCAAAGGCTGATCTTTTTTGAGCTGTTCATAATTCATGCTTGCCATCTGTTTCTACTAAAACAAACTAACCAATTTGTTATTTAAAGATATATTTCTGGGTAGAATAGTTATTAAAAAAATTGAAAACATGATCTTAAAAGGCTCAAGATTTCAAATATTAAAAAAAGAATTACAGGTGATTGAAAAAACAATAAAGACTTTAATTTCACATTGATTTTATCATATATTCTTATTCCTGTATTTTAGTAATTGTTCTGTATACACAGAATATTTATAAAATTGCATTTTACTTTTCTCATTATATCCCTACTCTATTTGTCTAGGCACTTATCGTCATAGACGTCAGTGGATTTTATTTGGGATTATGGAGAATCCCATAGTATTTAAAAGCAATAAACAGATCAGTTAACTGCGCTAGTGGGTGGGTGAATGGGTTTAGCTTCTATTTCTCACAGAAACAGCAACCTTAGGAAGAGTTGAAATTTTATGCTAGGAGACAGGAACAGACAAGGAAAAAATAATCTCAAAATGTTAGGGAGGGTAAATGAGCTACTAATTGTTGAAAAAATGTGGGGGTTTGGTTTTGTTCTTTTTACTAGAGTATTGCATGCTAAAATATAGCTCCAAGAAAGTTATTACTTTCATGAAATTAATTTTTTGTTTCAAATTCCAAATTTGTTTCTATTTCGCATAGCAAATTATTGTAAGGGAAAACCAATCTTAGATCATAATTGTCGTGGTGGTTAAAAAATTGTCTGTTTTTAATTTGAGGGGAAAATCCAAAATAATAATAAGAATGTAAACAATCCCCTTGATCACCAAATATCCTTACTTTTCCTATTATATATTGATGGGGAAATCTGAGATTGTAGATTCACAAACCAATTATGATGATACTGTGTAAGACATTCATAACACTATCTTACAATATTCTTCAGGAGCAAAATGTGTTTATTTTTATGGCTTGGATTTTTAAATAAAAATGACTGTAAAAAACTATAACTCAAAAACTACATACAGGTGATGAAAAAAGTTAATATTAATCTTCAGTATTCATTGTTATAATTTTGTGTTCCAATCCTATTTGTTTCTCTAGATTAAAAGTGAAAAATATTTGTTTATTTATCCCTTTCAACTATCTTTCTAGTGGAAGGCAGAAGAAATGGTTTACTGAAGGAATTTTCCCTATGAAAGCACAGAAATAGAATGTAATAATTAGAAGAATAATAGGAACAGGAAATTTAGGATTGAACGGGTGACTGTTATCAAGTTATAAGTCCTCATTCAACCCGCAGTGCAGGGTCTGAGTGTCCTGTGGTATGCTTGTGTCTGACAAAAAAGTATGGAAAGAGCGTTTTAGCTGATGTTATTTCAAGAATGAGCAGAAAAATTGAGTTTGTCAATTTCCTTTTTGTATTGCACTTGATATGGTTTTCACCTAGAGTAAGACCATGACATTTCAATATTTTTAAAATATTACCTTATATTTATGAATCTTTGTTTACATTCCCTACAGGCTTAGTTGTGAAATTTTGGTCCATTTTGTTTTCTCTTGTCCTTCACTATGAGCATGGCAGTATATTCAGCTTTTTGATGCAAGAAAGGTAATAGAAAACTGTTATGGAGTTTGGGTATTGACTCAGTTGTTTACTGAAAAAGAACATTTTGCTATACCTCTGTCAGACAGTCATTTACAGTACAGTTCTGTAGGAGCTTGACTTGTGACATAGTATTCCAGCAAAGAAAACATTTACCTGGTGCTTGCACATTGTTCTTGTATTCATTCTAATTAATTACAGATACATCAGTGTTCCTGCTGTTAGCAAGCCTTTAATAACTGCTTCCATGCTAAACCTTGTTTTCAGTGATTTGTAACCACTGCCCAGCCTGATATTCTTGAATAATTTTTCTCAGCTTGATGCTTCTTGAAGTTAGATATCTTTTGATAAACTTTCCATTTAGAAAAAACACTTTGCCTTCTTCTACGTTCTTTCTAAAACATCACTTTCCACATCCTGAGACAGAAGTGACTGATAACTTATATAATAAGCAAAGAACTAGCAAGGAACTGACCATCACTGAGGAGAGGTCTGTTTTCTGTAAAGAAATCTATGTTTTCAGTTATGCATCTTTGAAATTAGGTAACTGATTTCTTTTTGCTCATTGACAGTATAAAATAGACATGAGAATGGTTATATTGCAAATCTTCTTGAACACTGTAACACAATTTCTTGAACTACAGTTGCAAGTGTTCAAAATTTGGAATCATCTGCTTCTTTTGTCAAAGAGGTCATCAGGTAACCCTGGCAAAATTTGATCATATAATGTCTAGGGTAGTGTGAGTATTGATTAGTGTGTAATGGAAACAAATTATAAATATAATTTTTATTTAGGATTTCTATTTTATTTTGTATAGATTAAACATAACAGGTAGATTATAGATTATTAATGTATGCAGACAACGTGTGAGTGTGTAGCGTCCCACCTTTAACAGGAAGGGAGAACCCAAGATTCATAGATGCTTGTGTTCAAAAGGAATGACATAAGTCAGAGGATCTGCAAAAACTTATAAATATTTGTTGGTGTGTTCTATATCTGGCATGGAAACTGGTGTAAGTTAGCCCTTTTTCTCCTACTAGAAGCACATGGCAGTGGGTTTTGGACAAAGGGGTAGGGGAGGTGGGGAGATAGCAAGAGGGAGAGAGAGAAAGGAGGAAAGAGACAAATCAGTAAGCCTGGACTGAGTGTCAGTCCATCTAATAGGGTGTCCATGGTCCTGGGGTGCCCTGGTGTTGTGTTCCTAGGTGTTGTGAGGGTACCACAGACAATTTTCCCTGCTCTGGATACATGTTTCTTGATTCCTATGCAAATTAGTTATCATGCAGAATCTGTTCTTCTAGACAAAGTGGTTCTGGAAATCACTCAGAGAACTTTGGGGGTCTTTGGTGGCCTTGATCCCCCCGTGCAGCCCATGCCTGCTCCTTGACCTCATTCCAGTACCTCCACTGTACTATGCCACTTCAGGAGCCAGAATAAGGACATTTGTCCCAGAAAAGTGTTGTCCTACCTCTGTGTGTCCCCAGTCTCCAGCTGCATCCTTTCTTTCTCACAGTGTGTTCCTACCGACAATCCTTGGCTGCCTCCAGAGCTGTCTGGCTCTTGGTGTCTGACATGTGCTCATCAGCCCCTGTCCCTTCTTGGCCTGCACGATGTGTCAAGAGGAAAACTGACACCTTTATCTGTAAGGTACAAGTTTGAAAATGAGCTCTGCCATTGAATTCTACTTCAATTTGGATGGGATGCTCTGCCTTTATTCAGACATTGCTTGCTTGTTTGTTTTGTTCCCATGTACTGTATTTTTAGATTGTCTGTGAATACTCTAATCCTCAAAGACATTAGACATTCTGAAGAAGCTGCCTCACTGGTTTTGTTAAAAATATGGTATCAAAGAGGGAAACCCAATCATATTCCATCCACCACCTTATTTATTTATGGAATTTTTTAATCTTGAGAACATTTAAAAAAAATTAAATTCTGTCTGCAATTTAATTATTAACTAGGTTTTGCAGTGGACTAGATTTGAAGGATTTTACATATATTCTTTTAGAACTGTTCCCACAAAGGAAAAATAAATTCATAGGAAGAAATATAGACAAATAAAAGATATGAGGAATTGTGACTTAAAGATGACAGGAGATTCCCCAAAGAAAAAAAGTTTTGCATTTATTCTTCTTTTGGTTTCCTAAAACCAAAAGAAGCATTTATTCTTCTTTTGGTTTCCTAAATATTTGAAATCCAAAAGCAAAATAAGTTATTTCTCTTTACAAATTATTTAGCTGAAAAGCTAAACTTTTTTTTTCTGAGTAGTATATGCTGAAAACCAAGAATTGCATTTCACAAACTTTCAGGTTTTGAAATCTGTACTAGTCCAGAAAACAACAAAAGTAAATATTTTAGCTGTGCTATGTTTCATGCATGTGTATTAATAAAAACTCTAATATACAGCTGAGAGAGAAAGACAGGAAAAAGATAACCTTCAGTACTATTTATCTTAGTGATTTCCACCAGAAGTGTGAGAAGTCAATGAACTGGTCTGAACTGAACAAAGCAGAGACTTAGATCCCCTGTGAATCTCTTAACACATGTTTATTGTCCATCTTTATGCTCTCTGTTTTGTAATTTTTCTGCTCTATATAAACCATTATGTAAGGAGATGAGGGTTTTCTTGGTTAGTTTTTTTTTTTTCTTTTTTCTTTTTTTTTCACAAAACTGCTTTTTTTCCAGGAATTCTTTGTTCAGTATTTTCTGTCTAACTTTTCATTCTTTCCAGTATTAATATGACTCCCCCTTTCCAGTGATCTACATTTCAAAGTAAGTTTCCATCCTTCCCACTAAGTGCAAAACGTATTGGAATCTACTTTGGAGAGACAGCACTTTCAAATACTCTCTTGGGATTTCTGGGAGGGCAAAAGTTGTCTGCTGACTTCACTTTCTACTATACCATCCGACTCACTCTTTTTATGAAGTACACTGACTTTAAAGCCTGTCTAAGTCTACTTCAGGCATACTTGCTTTGGATGTCTCCAGAACATGCCTGGTGGGTTTTCATTTTGTGTTTCCCTTTCTGTAAGTACTGTTCTATGTACTAATGGCCAAATGCTGACCATAGCTAGTTCTGGGCACTGCTCAGATTCACTGAAGGATGCACAGAGTGCAGCTGTGACAGCTTAGTCCTTGCCCAGGTAATAACCTTATTTTACTCAAAAAGTGAGAAATTCATTAGTGACCTCAGTCTTCTGAAACGGGTTTTTGTAGAGGGAGTATTTGGATTTTTTAATTTTCTTTTTTTACTGTGTGGACAATACTTTATGACATTACTGTTTCTGCAATGTAGAAAACCAGTCCATCCTACCCGTGTTTATGAACATACATATATACAGAAATTAATATTACACAGGGCTTATAAACCAAAATATTAGCTAAAATAATTGTTCTGCTAAGCTATAGACATTTCATCTGGGTTTGCCTGATACATCAAGTTCATATTTGTATTACTTTTCTGTAGATTTCTTAGTAAGCTATGGCCTCTAAAGTCTCAGTTTCAAAAATAATTCGTTTCCTTCAAACCCAGACTGTTTAATATTGCTGAATGCTGGGTTAGAGGTATGAATGGTGGTCTAACTTGAAAAAGTAATAATGAGGTATGTGATCATGAGGGAAACTTCAGTCTTTTAGGTACTAAAATTAAAATGAAAACAGCTGGACCTAACTTCTCTACCTTTTCTCTTTACTTTGTTTTCTCCACCTGCCATTTTTTTTTTAACAATTCATTTGTTTTGAAGAAGTCTTTCAAATAATTAATTAGCTTCTGTAGAATAACATACGTATCATCAAATATTAAAAGCTGCCCACTGAAATCCCCAGTTAAAATGATAACTTAAAAAGTTTAAAGCAGCCTACTAACTTCTTAAAAACCTAAACACATATCAAAGCTGCAAAGGGGCTTATAAGCCCTTTGTGAGTAAAATTAAACAAAATAGAAAATTATCTGATTACCAGTATTGCTCATCCTAACTTTTTAATACTGTTTGTTCAGAAGGGCATCTGGTTTGCTGTTTCCAAATCTCTTCATTCATTGGCTTTGTCTCATAAAAGCTTATGAGACACCTCTATGTAGCGAATGGACAAAATTCCCCTTGGGTTTGTGATCTACATATTATTTGTATCTGTAATGTCCTCTAATTAAGAAATTTACAGGATCATAATTTTGAATTAGTTTACTGATGGAACAACAAGCTTTAAAAAGTGTGATCACATTCTCAGTTAATATTGTCCTACAATAAGAGTTATATTATCCATTAGCATCAACTGAGCATCTCATTCCTTAATATACTTGAATGTCCATTAGTTTGTAAAAGTAGAGGGATCAATGTTCTAGAAATAATAACTCTGTAGTACGTTGAAAACACTTGAGATCATGTTTTCATTTTTTAAAAAAATCAGAAAAAGTCAAGGACTTTTTAGTTCTAAAATGCCTTAGGCTGGAAAACAAAGTAGTTATAAGACGTAATTTAAAGTCTGGTTTCCCAGCGCTTATTGACTCTTTTTAAAAAGGCATCAGAGAAAGCAAAAAAAGAACCCTAAGGCAATTTTTTCTCATAAATAATTTTTTTTGCATTCTTGCTAAAATGTGTTCATAGTTAAAAAAACCAAAAATTTAAAGTTTCGCTTTTCATTCATCATCATAATCAGATAAGATGAAGAAAAAATCATAACCACAGAATAGCTTATTTACTAAATTAAATGAGCGGCTGCTTAAAAATCTATTGTGGTGTTATATATGTAAGGAGAATGAAAGGCATTACAAGACAATGGATGTTTCCCTGGGGGAATCAAAGTAGTTCCTCTGTTGTGTCTGTCCATGAAGAGCACGATATAGGTCTATTCTGCACGTTTTCACTGCAGAGTAATAATATGGCAGAGTATGGTACAGAGATTCCTCAAAGTCGCTGCTAAACAACCATCCTGAAGCATCTTCCCAACAGAAACAACCCTGCCTATATGTATGACATCAAACTTCTGCTCATAATGATCTATTGCCAAGTGGGTGCATTTGTGTTTGGGTTGTTTCTGCTGTCCCTCCTCCTGCTCACTCCCAAGGATTACAGCAGCAAGCCCATATGCTGTGGGAAGCTAGGCTAAGTGAAGAGTGAATGACACCCTCACTGACTTTGTTCACTTGGCCTTTCACCACAAAGCTGAGGACTTCTTTACAACGGGGCAATTAATGATTATGTCACAGGAAATATTGATTTGGCCAGCCAGTATTTCTGTTATTTGAATATTTTTCTCAATCCTACTTCTTGGCAGATCCAGCTTTCTATTTGACAAAGCAGTAATTAATGTTTTCTATCAACATGGGAGGGGAAGAAGGGAAAAAAGGTCTCCTTTGAATATAACCTTGCTTAGTTATACATGAGCAGATGGCATCTTCACCCTTTTGCTGTGAACTTTCTAAACTTTTCAGTAAAGTTTCAGTAAAGTAAAAATTTCTGTGCACACAACCCTGCCAGAATTAGTCTGGTCACTTGCAACAAAGCAATTCACAGCTTTGAATAAAGTTTCATAGTAAATCCTCAAAGGAAATACAAAACACCTCTCCTGTCTACCCTCCCCAAAAAGAAATATACGGAAAAAAATCAAACCCCAACCTAAACAAAGAAAACCCTTTACCCTTCCAAAAAAAAAAAAAAACAACCAAAACAACCCAACCCCCCCCCAAAAAAAAACCACAAAAAAACCCCAAAAAACCCAACCAACCAAAAAGCCAAACCAAACCACTGATAAACCCCCCAAACCACACAAAACTTTAAAAGCCTCTTTATTTTTTTTTTTTTTTTGTTTTTGGTTATCTTTTTTTAAGGTAAGTTTAGAAGAGGGAACTGACCCACTAAGGAGATATTAGAACATGCAGACTGTCCATTCTGGAAAACATTATCCATTATTCTGCAACTAAGTTTCAGCTTAATTTATGCCTGTCATGGAAAAAGCTTCCTGATGTCAGGTCTGGCTGTGTGTAGGGCTGTGCAGGGAGATCAAGCTGTGCTACTGTTTAGGATTCCTGCCAAACAAGTGACATTTCCCAAGAACATAAACAGAATTTTAAAAAGTTGTCTTTGTCCTTCTTAAACAGTAGGTCTAAAGGGGACCTAAGGAATAGAAGAAGAAGAAAGAAAGAAGACTTATCCTGATAGGGGTACATGGTTGCTAAGAAGGAAAATAACAAAGCTATTCTGAGCAGGGAACAATGTTCCCTTTAAGAATAAACTATGGAAATTAATAGTTTGTCCCTTGTAAATGGCTTAATTTCCTATTGTAAAGTGTAAAGTAATTAGAATATTTTTGAAGACAAGTATTTAAATATTTAACAGCATATTAAAACTGAAGAAAAGGGCATGACTGGATTTAGAGTTTGCCCTATCTACAGCATGGAGGCATGGTTCAGTGCCTCACCAGGGAGAACAGCAACAAGGATGACAGCATAATAAAGGACTTTAAACTGACCTGTAATTTACCTTTTGAATATTCATTGCATAATTTAAGTAACTGAATTTTTGACTTTTTTCTATTAAAAAATTAAAAAAAAAAAGTGTGTTTGAATTGAGACAGACAATAACTGATTCCTTAATATTTTGAGAGTTGAAGTGAGTATAGTTCAAGTAAATTAGTTCCTAAGCAAGGACAGGACCTTCATGCTCCAGTATATGATCTAATCTTTGGCTAGAAAAAAAAATGCTTTGAAGGGCTTATTCCAACTTTGCTGACTTTAGCAATTTACAGAGAATTCCTCACCTTATGAAACATATATACAATATGAAAGACAAAACTGATCACTACTTTATCGATCATCAGTGCAGAATGGCATTATTGTACTTTAATTCTTCGTGAAACTTAAAGAATAAAACATTTCACTTTATAGGTATCTAAACTGTGTGTCAGAATCAAAAAAAAAAGAAAGTGAAAGAGAAAAAGGTTAAAAATGAAAATTTTGATTTGATGGGAATTAAAAATGGTCAAGGGGAATATTTATTCCATTCCAGAATGAAGAGATTACTTGTCTCCCAAATTTTGAAAGGAAATTACAGACAGTAATAGTTTGAGAATATAAAAGATAGTTCATCTAGAAACATTCAAAATGTGCTTAAAACTGAATTTCTGGGTTCTGATCAGTCAGCTTTGGTTCCCAGAATTTTTGGAGTTTATTTAGTATTGATACCAGAGCAATGGTTTTTTATGAGATACTTTCGAAAGCTGAGACCTTGTAAGCAAAAGTTTACATCCTCTAGGAGAGGTGTCTGGAGAGCATTTCAGAGACTAAGAACACTGCTTAGGAGTCTAACAGCTTTTAGAGACCTTAGAATGTGTCAGCTGAGTCTCTGGTTTATAAGAACACCTAGATATCTGTCTCCAAAGCCACAATGTCTCCATCCCTGAATGTTTAGTTTTCATTTGAAAAATTCTACGTTCAGTTTCTGTTTCTTATATCTATTTTCATCATTTTTAGACTGTCCTTCAACCAGCCTTTTGTGTTGTACATGAAATTCAGAATCCCTGTAACCAAGTAGAGACCTGAGCCTGAACTGAAATCAGAACTTCTGATTTCATAGCTCGGAAGTTTGGTCTTGTAGTAGAAAAAAGAGTTTCACATTCCTCAGTGTCTCATGGTAGCATGTATTTATTTACCACCTTCAGATCTGATATGACACTTTCTGAGATGAAGGTGAGACACAGTATATTATGCCTATAACCTACTGATCTGTACAAAGTCCTCTATTCCTTGCCTTGTCAGATAGCCTCAGTCTCCCACATCCTGCTAGATGAAGCCCAAATCCTACCTGAAAGGAAACATTCAGCCCATGGCTCACTCCCACTCCCCGCTGAGCTGAGATTGCTGCAGCCTTTCATGCTGAGCCTCCACCGCAGGGGCAATCTGTGCCCACAAATTACAGCACAGCTTTTCGGGCATGGATCTGCTCCGTTCTGCAGAAAGACAAGCTCTGTGTGATAAAGAAATTGGGATCTTTCTGAAATGAGGAAGCTCTCAGAAAAAAAAAAAGCACAAAACAGTAATAAAATAATAATTAAAAACCTCTTTGTTTTTTTGGTAGGGAAAGAACTGTTACACCTATTAATGATATCAAGATGATAAAATCTTGTAATTATATAATATTTTCAGACATATATTTATGATGTTATTGTATTATCTGTTTTACAGAATATACAATATGAAAGGTACACATATTTCTAATGTTAAAGATGAAAATCTGCTAAAAGAAAATGTCTTAAAAATTAAAGATGATGGTAATTAGAGACTGGTAGCAGCAAATAAATATCCCCAAAAAGATACTGGAAATACTATTTCAAGCAATTGAGCTCCCAGCTCTTAATTGTTTTGGGTTTTACTAACAGTTTATAGGAATGAGTCCTTTGAGGTGAGTTACCTGGACACTTTCATAATTTCTCAGAGGATGCAACTACAAGGAAAATAATCTAGGCAAGTAAAACAATTACCTTTATGGTCTGTGTAAAAGATGTAACTCCAAAAATAATATATGAGAATTATTTCTGTCATTATCTATTTTATCAGTGTACATTTTTAAGGAATTTTTTAACAGACCCCAGGTTATAAAACACCACTGATTATGAAACACCTTTTATATGACTCTTCTAGATAAGTCAAGAACAGGGCTAAAATATTAAATGAATCATCTTTTCATGTATAATTTATAATCAAGTAGATTGCCAGTGAAAAAAGTAATTGACTAGCTTATTCATTATTAATTGAAAATGAATTAAAGGTTTTGTAAGTAGACAATGTGAGAAATTTTCAGTGAGTCCTATAAAACAAAGAATATATATTTTAAAGAGCTGTATAAAAAATTGAATTTAATCTGCATTCATACATGAATGTCAGATTATTAAAGGCCTCTATAGATCTTTCTCTTTAATTTGTTTCTTTCCTGAGCACACTTTCTAGTATCTGACAGAAAAACTTCTGCTTGAAAGTGCAGTATTTCTCTTTCAAATAATTGAGCTATTGGAACAAGCAAAATTTATAATTCTTACAAAGTGGTAAATTTTGATAAACTCGTTGCCACCATGCTGTAAGGATGATTTGAGGCTACGAAAGATAGCTGTGTATTGAATTCTTTTTTCCTTGTCTTCTTTACTTGCTCAAAAGAAGATAGATGAAACAAGATGAAAGTATTTGAAAGGACATCTATTGAAATTAGAAATGAGATCAGAATGTTGCTCCTTCCTTCTCTAAAAACTATATAAAATATTCTCTTTCCATATCATCACTAGACATGTAGGACCACCTTTTTGGGAACTCTGTATAAACTTTTATTGCATGGATTTAATTAGTTGTTATCATCCCTTCATTGAGTCAACACTTTCATCGACGATATCAGGGCATCTTGAGTTCATTAATTTTAATAGTTCTAATAAATATGCAATGAAGTGACAGCAGTCTATTCTACTCTGGATCAAAGACGGAGACTATCCTTCAAGTTCAGGTTTAATTCTTGAGTTCTTCTCTTTCTGAGATATTCCCCACTTCATAAAAGAAGCAAAAGAGAGGGTTGTTTTTGTTTGTTTGTTTTTATTTAGAAAATATTTCCTGTTTTGAACATCCTTGAATGTTTAGTCTTCATGTGCAAAATTTTAGGTTTAGGCAATTCTTAGTTCCTTTTTTTTTTTTTAACTTAAAAAGAAACTCACTGCACAGACCCCAAAGAATGGATGAGTCATAATTTTTGTTATCGTTGTCTAACCACATTGTAAGCACTTCTCTCTGGACCCAGCTGCTCAGGAGAAATTTAAATCTTAGAGCGGAGTTTGACAAATCAGCATTTTGTCAGTGAAGAAAAAGCATTTCATCAATAGAAAATTTTCAACACTTTAATTAAGGTGACGTGTTCAGACAGGAATTGTAAATGATCTCTAATTCTTTCCATTCCTACTGTTTTCCTTCTGTTTGACCCTGTGTGTGTGTGTGTAATGTGGAAGCCTGAACTGCTGTGAAAAATTGTTCTTAAAAAGATCACAGTGACACTTAGAAACTAAATTGTAGATAATCTTTGTAAGAAAACAGTATTTAAAGTATGTCACATTTTTTCTCTTGTTCTGTTGAAAAGGAACAAGCTTTTCAAAGGGAAAACCTATGGATTTGCTTCTTCATAAAATGTAATGCATGGATTTTTGTAAACTGAGATGAATATCAAAATATACATTTAATAGAAAAAAAGACTTGCACAGTGGAAGTCTGATACTAGATTTTGTCTAGCAGAACAGGTCCTGAAGAAATCACAGATTTAACACCTGTATCATCTTCACGTTATTGCACTTCACACTTCACAAAGGGTGAACATAAATCCTTTCAGCTTTGTAAATTATTTTTCTTTTTTACTGTTGTCTTCCTTCGCAAAAAGTAGAAGAATTAACACAGAATTAGAGGAAGAATAGGAGTAAATAAAAATACAAAATTAAAAGACGACATAACTAAAACTGTAAATGGAAAGGATACTGTTGAGATATCACTGAAAAACTGTCCGAAACTCCTTAAGACCAATGCATTAAAAAGCAGGCATTCTTTATTACAGAACCAGATGTACAAGGGTATATCTCCAACAAAATCATGCAGTAAAAGTACAGAAAAAGCTGTAGGTCCCTCGGTGGTCTCTAGTGGTCCTAGATCCCAAAGTTATACCTGATCATTTGATTCCCAGTTATGGAGCTGAGTTGGCACACCTAGAGTGGTTCATTATTTTCCAAGACCCTTGTTGGTCAGTGTTGAACATGATTCCATAAAATAAGCATTGTGTATTTCCATAGGCTAATGAGATTTTAGAATAAGCACTGTATTTTCCCCACCAGGTGAGCAAATAATTCTTTATCTGGCTACATGGAGACAAGTTAGAAAAGGCAGAAGTGACAGGTTTCACAGCCATCAGGTTCTCTTTCAAATGTGAAAAATCCAAAAATCTTTCACTGCTTATACAGACCCACGAGAAATAACACATTCCCCCCCATTTAACAAATAAAACATGTTTTCTAGTTTGATTTTAGAATTAAGCATACCTAATTGGCACTTAGACTCTTTGATAAGGAATACTTCAAGAAACACAAAGGACTGAAGATGATATATACTTGATTTTTTTATTCCTAAATACAATGCTGGAAAAGCTAAGCCGTTTTTTATGCCTCACTAGAAGCTCCACTGTAAATGCTTGGCCTTACAAGAGAAAAAGAGTGGTATTTACTCAGCTAAAAATACTTCCCTTAATTCTCTCTTAAGAGAATGGAGACAGAAGTTGTATAATTTATGTTCTTTTCTCTAGATATTTTTCAAAAGTGTGCTTAACAGGAGTATCATTTAGAACCTTTCTTACATCTTTTAGAATATATATATATATATCTTGAGAGTATATTTTAAAATATATATATATATAGAGAGAGAGAGTAAATATATATATATGGTATATTCCTGATGCTTCCTTTACTTGAGATCAGAATATTTACCTTTCCCAAGAATGGAAGACTGACGTGACAGAACTAAGGACACCAATCCTAACCTTTTCCTACAGTCCCAGCAGATACATCTGGGTCATAATCATCATGAAGTACAAATATCCACCATCCCTTCTGTTGAAACTGAGCTATGAAGCTGAGTATTTTCCTTTTGTAATGCCAAATAAAATTATTTCATGAATTTAGCTTCACCTATTCACTGGGAAGCAACCACAATCCTTCAGCGTAGAGTTTATTGCTGCTTTGTTCAGGAAACTAATCCTGGTTTTGTAACTGAAAGATACTTTTCCATATTTGACTCTCATCTGGATATTTGTTGTCAAACCATTCATACAATTTCTAGACTCAAGTGTACTGCCTATTTGAGGCATCTTCAAAGATCTTTAAACATTCTCATTTTTTATTTTAATTTTCTTCTATAACTTTCTCTGTTTTCTTTCCTTATGTACATTAAGTTGTTACAATGCCCTGAAAATTCTATTTCCTAAGAATTAGTTCGGATGATAATACACCATTCTTCAATGGCAATTACTTTGGATGCAATCTTCCTAACCATATTTTGCTATAATTAACCTTCACAAAGTTGTGTTTCCTCTTGAATATGTCTTAAACTCAGAATGTTTGTTTCAGTAAATTCCTGTCTTGCAAAAATCCTATAAACGCAATTAAAATAGAATCAACCCCTACACAACTACCTTTTTTTTTCCTCTATCGAAGTGTATTTCTACCTGCATCTTATTGTCTTCATGTTCAGATGCCTTGAATACATCCTCTAAAGCACCTGATTCTGTCTACAGGGAGAGTAAAGGTTATGGGATTGGTAGCATGAAGTCTAATCTCTCATGGCAAATCTTGCATTCTTACAGTAATTTAGCCTCATTAAAGTGATAATAAATTGCTTTCACTCCATGCCCCAAAAAATTCTGAAAAATTTGACCACAGTAGAAAGATGGGGATCTGTATGGGAATGGAAGCAAGGACAGACATGCTACCTGAGAATGAAATCCATATTCAGAGTGGAAAGAAATAGCCTGCTGCCCCACATCTTGGATGCAGGCATCTCAACATCCTTTGGAGTCCTTAGCCAATTTTTTTTTTTTTTTTGGCAGTGCCACATTTCATAGATTCTAGTAGTGACTTCAAGGTGGAATTGCAGTGGCCACAAATTGCTTAATTTAGTTCAGGGAAGAATCAGAAAAGTTAATTCCATGTTACTCAGTTTAAACAATAAGAGTAAATTTAGTTTTGGGATTATTTTCTAATAGGATAATATAATGAACGCACCTTACTTTTCCAATGGCACCTAAGATTCCCAACTGTACTCTCGAGCTCCACTGTATTCCTTCCTGTGCGAATAAAAGTATTTTCTGTACAAACAAAAGTATTTCATATGACTTTCAAAGTGGTATTTGAAAAATACTTATTTCATTGATCAGAGCTACAACAGTTGATTTCAATTAAAATAGCAAAAATAGGTCAACAAGGAATAAAATAGAATATTTTAGTTAACCTGCATTTTAAATTCATTATTTCTGTGACTGTCTGTATTTTTCCTTTAAAGAAACAGGACAAAAGAATAGCCATAAATTTAATTTACATGCTCTAGGAAAATACACATATCTATTAATTGAAGGTTATTTTAAGAGAGAGGCAAAGTGGAAGATATTTTATAAGCAAAAAGAATTTTTACTCCTCTTACATTCAGTGAGAAGAGATTAGAATGAAACTTCTATATTTATAAACAGTAATAATAATGAAATAGGTTCCCCTAATCTGTATCCAATAAAATATGGAACATAACCATTATCTCTTTCAATTTCTTTCCACTTATATTTTTCCTTTCCTTCTTTCCTGCCTTTCCTTAGTTGTTATTACCAGAATGTTGTCCTGCAGTGAAAGAGAAAATTTAATATAGTTCAGAAAGAATTAATTGGATACTGAAATACTAATAACATTCTAGTTCTTATTCTCACTTTCTCGAAAGTAAAAATTAAAGATACACTTTATCACACTAGGTTTTCTTATTTATTTCTATTAACTAAACAGGTCACAGATTATATGGATTCTTTCTTGAAGTTCCTGAGTTATCTTTTGAATGCAAAATGAGGAATTCAAATCTTACAGGCAGAGAACTGACTTTTAGATGTTAAGGAGCCAAGAATTATAACAATGAGGCTCTTTGTGTTTAGGCCTATTTTTTCTATTTTCTTACATTTGTTTCATTTTAGAAATATTTCTTTCATATTCATATAAATGAGTATCAATATCTCCACACAGCATGATATTTGTGTGTCTCCCAAACATGAATTTAGGAAATTCCTGTGAGTTTCTTTCATTTTACATCAGTAGAAATGGAGAAACCCATTTCAGTATTAAGGCCTGAAACAGTCTATGTAAAAATGTTGATAATCTGAATCTTAGAACTCTGACAAACAGTATATTAGACACTGTCATTTAGTTCCATCTGGGTTTTTTATATAAATGAATATGTAATATAGCGTGGAATATTGCGTTTTCTCAGAAAGGCAGGGTTGCTGTTGTTCAAAGGGAGAATTAATAGGAACACCAAGGCCAAACTGCAAGTGTTATTAAGAATAGTTTTTCAAAGTTTTCTTAGCTCTGTGGTTGTATTCCCAGTTGTTCCAGCCTTGTGAAAGAAGGAAAAATGCAAGAGTTTGCTTCTTTTACTTTACGCTATTTTTATTTATTTTATGTCAAAATTTCATACTACTTTGACTTGGTTTTTTGCATTGACATTAGACTTGTATGACCCTTTTGAACAAGATATTCTGTTTAATCTTACATTTGTGTTGGAATGTTTTGTCCTTTCCTTTTTTTTTTTAATTCCAAATTTCATACAATCAATTTTTTTGTTGAGGAATGTAAAGTGACATGGAAACAGACCAATGGGATAAATCCAAAAAGACCCTAAAAATAATGTTTGAATACATAACCAGGAAAACTGGTTATCCTGCAGTCATAGAAAATACAAATATTTTTATATATAAAAATGTCATTTTTAATAGACAAAACATATTAATGTTTAAATAAATTTTAAATTCCTTTAAAAGCTATATGCTTCCAGAATTAATTAATACATTTTGTAAAATTATTTTAAAATCAATAATTAAACTACAATTAAATTAATGAAAACTCATTATTTTGAATAATAAAATAATGTATTATTATGTTCAAAGGATTATATTGATTATAGATATGATATTGTGGCTAATATTATGTATTAGCTAGTGCAAATTATCACATTTGATGTTAGTATCTACCTGTTGACAGTATGGCTCTCTGTTTTTACAGTTTGTAAGAATAATGTTATTTGCTTTCTGATTACACGTTTTCTCTCTAGGAATCTCTTCCATGATTAGAAATATTCACTGAGTTTACACACTTTCAATCATCTCCAGACTAAAAAACTCCAGCTCCCTCAGCTGCTCTTCATTAAACATATTTCCTAGGCCCTTCCCTGCTCCGCTTCCCTCCTCCGGGCTCACTCCAGTCCCTCCATGAAGTGAGCACTGGGCACAGGATCTGAGGTGTGGCCTTCCCAGAGCTGAGAACAGGGGGACAATCCCTGCCCTGGTCCTACTGGCCACACCACTCCTGATACAGTCCAGGGTGACGCTGAGCTTCTGGCCACCTTCTGAACACACCACTGGCCCATATTGGGATAGCTGCTGGCAAGCACCTCCAGGTCCCTGTCCTTCCTCTGCATCTGTGTAGCAGAAACAGTGTTCTTTTACAGGACTGCTGTGAAGATAAGCACGATGAAACACTGAAACATCATGAGGAGTGTTTGTGCACAGATAAGAGAAACAAGATGAAAATAAAAATTTACTGAACCAGGTCTTATTTTTGAATGAAGTGAAAGTTTTTGCTACTTTCTTAGAAAGTAGAGGAAAAAGAAAAAATATTGCCTAATAAAACGAAAAGATCATAGTATTTTTTTTCTCACTGCAAGTAACTTCTATTTTAACACAGCAAGTCAAATCATATCAAGGATAATAAGTAGACAGGAGAATAAATTCATTTTCACACCATTCAGTAAATATTTCAAAATATGTATTATGTTGGCAACACTGATAGCTTCTTTTTCTACAGTAAGAAAGGAAATGTGACCTTGTAACAATGATTTCCTTCCTTGTCAGAGCATAAAACTGTCCATAAGGAATCTCTTTAGTAATTGTGTTTGATCACACCTAAAATACCAGCCAAGCACTATTTTGTCAGTGCAAAATGTAGCAAAAGAATTTAAGGACAAAGAAAGAACTAGATATTCTGTAATTATTCAAGTTAAAATTAATCCTTTTTCAGGTTGTAGATGTTATTTGGAAGATTATAGATTGTTCTCAAATACTTGAAAGTTATTTGAAATATTGTGGTTATTTAGTGGTGGACAGAGCAGAAAGACCCCAGACTATGAGCAAACTGGTAGCTCTGACCATTGCTTTAGAGGCCACGGAATTTCATCAGTGAAAGGATTACAAGCAGGTCTTTTAGGGGTGAGTAAAATTTGCAAGGTATTGTGATCATAGTCTTATGAGTTTCATAAAGTATTAAAGAATACGTAGTACACATTAAATCCCAGAATGTGACTTGATTGTCATGCTAACACTAATCTGGACGTGTACCACTTTAGAAATAATGCTCATATCACAAGAGTACTGACTGGCAATGAAGAAATACATAAGTTATCTCAGGCATGGATACCTAGCCCTGGCATAGATGTCAGCAAGAATAAAAGTAAACGAGCCTGCACTAAGAGCTGAGTATCTGAGTTTAGATTCTACTCACTGCTGAGATGCTATTTAGAGCTAGTTTGGATTGGTCTTCAGAACACTACATTGCTCCAATTGTGCAGATAAACACTAAATGAGAAACTAATCGACTGCAATGTGCTACTTGTGTTTCTCAGTGGGGTGTTGTTTCAGTCTGTGAGCAAGATCTTGCCATAAAGAAGCAAGAGTTGAGGGAAGGTACAGGTAACATTTCAAGGGCTATCACAGCTGCACATGGGAAGAGAAGCAGGGGAGTAATATATTAGGCAGAATCACATTGAGCAGTATTCCTACGGGTACTGAAGAAATTCCTGGAGAAATCCCCTTTTTCCATGCCTTTAATCTGTCTGGGAGGCAATGAACCCATAGTAAATTTCAAAATGTGTTCTGCTTGACTCGTGAATATTCAGCTGCTTTCTTGACAATGAATTATATACGTTCATGAACAAAACCTTCCTTTTGAACCTGAGGTGGGAAAACATGTAAAACTACCAGTCAATTACATTTCAAAACTATTATTTTATTTTTAAAAATCATAAGAAATATAAATCAAGACTGTTGATCCATTGAAGTTCAGATATTTAGAAGGAATAAAAAAGCCCTATAACTACACTAGTTCTACACAAAAGCCGATGTTCAATGATAATAATGAACAGATTCAACACACAAATACAAAAGGACAGAAAAAATAATGAAATATAAAATAACATGATGAAAGACAACCCTCCACCAATAAGAGTGAGTGCAGAATTAACTACTAATTGTAAATGGATGAACTCTAACTATGGAGTTTTCTGGTTTGTATTCAGTTACAATATTTATCTCTTCACAACAAGAAAAAAAAGATCTTACACATCCTTAATATTCCTCAGATATTTTTGTCACTGTATTTTTAACCTTTTATGTTAACCAGATAGTATGTTTTAATATTCTTTATCTATAGGCCAGAAAATTTTTGTCTTCCAATTTGGATCAGTCAAACCTGAGATTCTTAAAAATGCAGAGAAAACAAAGTTTTGTTATTTGAAAGAGCCTGTTTTGAAAAGAATAACTTGGAGATTCAAAAAGTGAATAGAAAAAAGCAGGCACATACAGCAGAAAGTTCCACCACCTGTGGTGATGACCCAGTCCTCCAAGAAATATTTCTCTATGCATGAGTGACAATAACTGTAGATTTTGCTTTCCATATTCTTTCTAAATCTACTGCCATGTATTTGGAAGACATCCCTGCTTTAAAATTTTATTTTTACTTTAATCCTAGTTAATTTGCTGCAGTATTTTCATCTTCACTAATGGAATCATGATTATTCAGGAAATTAAAAAAAAAAGAGAGAGTATGACTTGGTCCTATAAAGTTTCTAAAACCCAAGTCAGTTTTTCCTGTCTTCCTTCACGGAGTCAATTACAATTGATTTTTTTTATTTTATTTGAAGCACATCACAGAATCACACAATGGCTAAAGTTGGAAGGGATCACAGCGGGTCATCTGGTCCAACCCTCCTGCTAGACTACATGGTGCAGGACTGTGTCCAGATGGTTCTTGATTATCTCCAATGAGGGAGAATCCACAGCATATCTAGGCAACCTGTTCCAGTGTTTGGCAACCCACACAGTAAAGAAGCTCTTCCTCAAATTCAGGTGGAAGCTCCTGTGCATCAGCTTCTGCCCATTGCCTTGGGCCATGGTGCTTGGCACCACCAAGAAGAGCTTGGCCCCATCCTCTTGGCATCCCCCCTTTAAGTATTTATACACATTGCTGAGATCCCCTTTCAGTCATCTCTTCTTGAGGCTGAGCTGCTCCAACTCTCAGCCTTTCCTTGTAATAGATATGCTCCAGTCACCCAATCATCCTTGTTGCCCTCTGCTGGACCCACCCCCAGAGTTCCATGTCTCTCTTGTCCTGAGGAGCCCAGAGCTGGACACAGCACTCCACATGTGCCTCACCAGGGCTGAGAGAGGCACATGTGGAGGCAGGATCACCTCCCTCCACCTGCTGGCAATGTTCTTCCTAATGCACCCAGGATCTCATTGGCCTGCAAGGCCACAAGGGCACTGCTGGCCCATGGACAGCTTGTTGTCCACCAGGACTCTCAGGTCCTTCTCCATAGAGCTGCTCCCCAGCAGGTTTCCCCAGCCTGTACTGGTGCAGGGGATTATTTTTCTGCAGGTGTTGGACCGTGTATTTGCTGCTGTTGAATATCAGAAAGTTCTTCTGTGCCCATCTCTCCAACCTGTCCAGGTCCTTCTGAAGGGCTGTACAGCACTTTGGGGTCTTGGCCACTTTTCCCAGTTTTGTATCATTGGTGAACTCTCTGAGTAAGCAAAGGACAAACTGATGTTAACATCAAAAGATGGAAGACCATTTTCCCTTTGTGGGAAACAAATATTCCAAACGGAAAATGATATAAAATTCTGGATATATCAATGTGCCCATATATTTTCACCAATATGCAATATAGAAAGGTAGAACAACCAGGATAATCATTCCTATTTTATAATAGGAATTTTTATAAATTCCTATTAAATTTCTAATTTTTTTTTTAATAGGAACTTTTTTAAACAAAAATCGGAGAAGTACACAATATAGTTGATAACTCCAGATGGCTCTTGTTTGTTCATTTATTTTTAACACAAATGCATAAATAAGTTATCTGATACAGGAAAAAGAGAAATACAGCAGAGTAGCCAGGATAATGAAGTATATTAGTTACAGGAATTGCAAGCATTGTAAAAGCAAGAAGGTAGGCAGCAACAGTCAACTAGGATGTACAAAAAGCACATTGTATTTGACCATCTTAAATTCTGTGCTGCTGCTGGTAGTGTAATCTGCTTTCATTTTGGGTTTACTTGATATTTTCCTGTTTAAACCCATGCCTTAACTAGCTTAGTCCTTATCACAGTTGTTCTTTAAATATGAAGTTGGTCTGGTTGTAATGAAGTCCTGCTTTCTATGATTATTAGTAATATTGACTTATTTTAAAGCATAAAACTGATATTACTTATATAATTTATATTATCTTTAGATAGGTAATATCTTCTGGTTCAGCTTTCTGCAAAATGTTCAGTTACTGCTGTAACAGGGGTTTATTAGTGTTTTAATCTGGTTTATTAGTGTTTTAGTCTTCTATACTTTAATAGTTGCTAGAAGCAGAATTTGATTTAGTTAAAATTATTCAACTTACTCATCTTAGCTTAATTTAGTCCACAGAAAAAATACGAAAAGTTCTTGTCATCCACAAAATAATTCTTCCCTTTTATTTGCTTGTTTTTTAATGTATTGAAGTGTATGAATTCTGACTGTTCTTAAATGTTGTAAAGCTTGCTTCCTAACCAATAGCACTCTGGCTCTTTTACTTACTAATTTGGTATGTGAAACTATCACATCGTGATTCTCCACTGGTATCACTGGGAATTTGTACTGCTCATAGTGGTTGCTATTATAACCTGCTTGGCCTCTTGAGAGATCCATTGATTCATTTTCTTTTCCCAGACTGTTCTCAGATTGTCAGTATTGTTTCTTAATCTAGTTCATATGGACAGTGAAATTCTCTGCGGTTTAGCTTTCTCACACAAAGATATGTGCAGCCAGCCACATAGAAATCCAGAGAGAATTATCTGCTCAGAGCTATAAATCCTCTAATGTTCCAATGTAACCTGGTGTAATGGAGATGCTGAAACAACCTGTATCTACCTTATTGTTTTATAGCCAATGATACTGGAGGTCTTTTTTTCTTTCAATATCTAGATCAGTACCCTCCATATGTAAGAAAGAGGAATTAAAAATGTGTTTTCACCACAAGCCAGCAATTCAAATCACCCATTACATTCGATGACAAAAATTAAAACTCTATATGTGCAATATAAGTGAATATTCTGGCTGCAGCTGTATGTAATTTAGCAAGTATGAAAAAATAGGTAGAAATCTGTGGAGTAAAAGATTATAAGGATTTCACACCTAATATGCAAATGTTTTAGGGATGCTTTATTTAAGCCTATGTATTATAGCCCCATTGAAACTTCTTGGAACAATTCTTTTAAATTATTCTAATCAAAAAGAAATGAAATTTACATTTCCCCACTTTAAATGATTGCTTGAAATTTAAATGTACATAATTTTTTTTTGTTACATTCCTTCTAAAAACAAAAAGGCAAAGCAATACTGTTGATTCTGTTGTGTGGTGTAGATGATCACAAAGAGTAAAAGACAAGTTTGGAATGGGAAACATAAGGTATCAACTTCAAAAAAGCAAATCAAATACACTCCTCTCAAGAAATTTCACTGAACTCTTCATTATCTGTTTGTGTCAGATATAAAGTTGTCCAAAAATATTGAAGCTAGACATCAGAGGATGTGCAAGAAAATATGTTAAATTGTTTTGCATCCTTTTTAAGGCTCAGTAAATCATGCCTGGGTGATACACACTTGACTTTGGCTAGATATTTGACTGTCACATGAATGAGAATAAATGTGTGAAACACTATAGTCAAGCTTAACAAAGCATTCTGTGTTGGCATTTTTCAGCTTGCTTTTTTTTCCTCAGTTTTTATTGTAGTATGTATTTCAACAGAGAAAAAAAATAGGGTAACTTTCATTCCTGTGAAGTTAAGACATAGCTGACATAGAATATACAATTCCATCAAGTTTTGTCTGTCTTTGCTGCAAGAACAATCTTAAATGCCCAAACTGGATTGTTTAATAATTTTATAATTTGTAAATGTATCCAAGTATCTCTACTGTAGAAGATTTTCAATTATATAATAATAATTATGACAAAATATTTCTGGTAATTAATCCAAGAAAATACAATATTGCTATGAACTGCAGGGCACATAGTAAATGCTTATTTGTATTTTGATTTGAATAAATAGTTGGAAAGTATTACACACCTGTAATTATTTTGTAGTGGACAACCTTCTCACTTAAATTGTTCACCTTCAGCTTTAGATTTAGGTAAGAAAAAAAAAAGTTTCTGTAGGTTATAATCCTAAACTTCATCAACACTGGAAGCTGAATGCATTGTGTGATTTTGAAATTACAGTCCCCTGCTTCAGAGCAAGGAGGTTCATTTGAGAATGCTGAAACATTTTCCCTGACTTCTTGGCAGAGACTCAAATAAAAAAGTAGGGTGATTGTGTCTCACTCCAGACACAATTAAGAGTATTGTGACAATGTTCACCCAGAGACATTTCTGTGAACACAGAAATGAAGATCTAACCATGATAAATTTCCAGTAGGTGTAAACAAAAGGTCTCAACCAGTTACTCAGACACTAAGACATACAAGTTCAGTGTTTTTGGGAATTAGCGAGACCCAGAAGAGATTTGAATACTGGAAACTGTTGACCAGAAAGTTCATAGGAACCTGATTACCCCTGGTAGTACACAATTACTGATTTACTTCAGCTACCTAATGATGGAAATGAATTAAAGGACATGAAAAGGGAAAGAAAAAGACAAGATTTAAGTAACAAGACCTGCTTCAGAGATATGATTGATATTTTAAACCAGAAAATAGTGTGGTTGCAGGCTGATAAGACTCAAAAAACTAATTTGATGATGCAAAAACAAAAAAAAATTGAATCTCATAATCAAAAATCACATTACAATGCATAACAGAATTGAACTCAGTTTCATGTTTCTTCGAGCTTTAGCCTGGAAATTTTAACATATTTCTATTATATTGGGACTTCAGAGAAATATAAGGAACAGATTTCTTCTCTTTTTTTCATTTAGCAGATTTTTAGGGGACAGCAATTTGTTTGTTTGCTCTTCTACACATGAACTGACCTCATTCTCTTAGAAACTGATGAAAAAGTGCTGCAAAAGCTATCACTCTCAAAAAAAGAATTACACATCAGCTGCACTAAATGTCTGATTATGGAAAAAGATACTCTCTGTAGAAGATCATCACTGTTAACAGCAGGGACACAGAGAGAAAATTTAAAGGAATTAAGCCTATACTGAGTCTTTCAGTGTCCCTGAAATTTGATAAATTGCTTTATCTAGGGAAACTCTATAGTACTTGCTGTAACTATTCTTTAACTTCATAGATAATATATAGTTCTTTACATATGAAAGTAACAATAGGAATAATGCAGTTTATCAAATTTTGTAGATTTCTGTTCTCAGATGTTAAAATAACCCAACACAGCATCTCTCAATCAGGTCAATATTTGCAAGCTCTAGCAATTATCCTCCTTTATTCCCTAGAACCAGGCCAGCTAAAACCCATCTGTCCATCTTTGCATTGCCATTGTGCTCATCCAGTATAATTATAATTGTGACTTAAGAACAGATTACTCAAATCACAAACCACATGTCAGACTATACGTATGCACCTTTTGCATAGCTTGATGAAAGCTCTGTGCCTTTCTTCCCTTTGGCTGGCTGGAATACCATTATATGTATAATATGTATAATTGCCAAAACTGAAAGTAAAGAAGCTTTTGTGATGCTATTATCAGCTTTTCTCACAGCATTGCAGAATCACATATGCCATTGGTTTTTGTACAATATGTTACACTATAGTTATAGCCTATCATGTAATAATATAATTCTGTAGAAATAAAGTTATTAATGTCACCATGGAAGTCGAGAAAGAAGTTCATATTAGGAATTGCCAATGAAAAATTTAAAGTTTACTGCATATATTTTTTTCCTTAGCAAGAAAAATTCCTTAGCAGGAAAAATTTTTCCTTTCCTTTCCTTACATTTATGCATTAGTTGTGCAGTAAAATAATGTGAAATAACTTATCTGATTCTGCAGGACATGTATCCTGCTGTAATAAATTTTCAGGTTTCATTCAATTTTGAAGTAGATTTATGGAACATTTTGAAGAACAGCTGCTTATCTGTTAAAAATGTTTTTTAGTGATTTCATCAGATTCCAGTAAGTACAAATATACATATTTTTCAAAAGCAGGGGCTCAACTGGGCTTTGTGATAAATGAATTGTGAGCTGAGAGTGAATATATGTGTATGCTTTGTCCCAAATATAGGGGAGGTTTTGTTCAATTATTGTCAAACATATACCAAATAAGGAAGGTTGAGATGACTGAGTGGATAGATAATTTTTCAAGTGTGAAAACACATCAAATTTTTTCTTGCTTAATCATCCCTTTTATTTGCTTAATTACTTATTTGTTATTAAAGCTTGACTGTCACAAAAGTCACAGAAGTTCAATTTCTCTTACTTTTGAAAGGAGAGCAATGTCAGCATAATTTCGTGGAGAGGAATAAAAGTGCTCAAATTTCAGGAAGTAAACCCCAGATATTGTTGGAATGTGCTTTGTTTGATGCACTGGAGTGTACTGTGTGCAGGTGCCCAGGCGCCAGCAGCGGCGGCTGCAGGGACAGCCCCTGTGAGGAGAGGCTGGGGCTGCCCTGTGCTGAGCACAGCTGATTCCAGCTGGCTCCATCACAGACCCACCACAGGGCACAGCTGAGCCCCTCACACAAGCTGCTATCACCTCTGGGAAAACATGTTTAAAACACAGAGAACAGTGAGGAATGAGAGGAAAAAAATCATGAGAAAAAGCCCTGATAACATAAAGGTCAAAGACTAGGGAAAGGGAGGAGATACTCCTGATGTTGGAGCAGGTGTTTCCCCAGCAGTCTGTGGAGAAAACCATCCTTGAGCAATATTGCCCACATGGGAGGCCATGGGGGACTCCTCACCAAAGCTTGTGAATATTTCCTGAAGAGACTGCAGTTGTGTGGAGACCCCAAGGTGGAAGAGGGTGAAAAGGTGATGAAGAAAAAATTGCAGACAGGCACTGTTAAGGACTGACCATAAGTCCCAATCCCTAGCTCCCTGCACTGCTCAGAGAGGGGAGCTGGGAATGAAAGAGTAAAGCTGAGCCTTGGAAGAAGGGGTGTGGTGAAGTTTCCCGAAGACAAAATTTAAGATTCCATTCTATTTAGTTGGAAATAAATTAAAAATAAAATTAAATTTTCCAAAGTCAAGTTTGTTTTGCCTGTGACAATAATTGTCTTTGTCTTCGCCCACAAGATATTTCATTTTTCTCTCCCCATCTCACTGAGGTGGAGAAATGAGACAGCCCAAAACTGTACACAATATTCAAGGTGAGGTCACACTAGTGCAGAGCAGAGAGAGACAATCCCCTCCCTTGCCTGGCTGGTGGTGCTGTGCCTGGTGCACCTCAGCCTTCCTGGCTGCCAGGGCACTGCTGACTCATCTTTAACTTTCTGATCCCCAGGTCCCTTTCCATGGCACTGTTTGCCAGCATCTCATCCCCTAGTCTGTACATCCATGGTTGTCCCATCCCACGTGCAGAATCCATCACTTTCCCCTGCTGAAGTTCATGTAGTTGGTATTTATTATTATTATTATTGTCATTTTTATTATTATTATTATTCTATTACTTTTACTACTATTATTCCCATTAACTCAGAAATTTATCTAAGTTAAATATTTAAAGGAACAAAGAATTAGAAGTATTTAGATTTTGTTTTGAGGTTCACCATTTCTAGGCATTAATCAGCAGTTACTAAGCAGTTTGATGACAAGTATTGACACCTAAAATTCAAGACTGCACGAGCACTAGAGCCTCGATTCTAAAAATGACATGCAGCCTGAAGCAAGCAATGTCTGTTTGTCCTTATTCTATCTCTCAGACTAAAACAACAACAAAGGATTGCTGTAGAAGAGGGATGAGCATGCATTCTTTCTTTGCCACTTTCTTTAACCAGTATGACCAGAAGAAAATCATGATGGAAAACGAAAGATGACTTAAGTAAAACAAAAAACCTTATTGAAAAGTTTCCTAAGTGTGTGCTTTCTGAAGAGACAGGAGTCTATTGACAGCACTGTGGTATGAGATATGAGAAAAATCACTTCTCGGGTGATCTGTGAACTGAGCAGCAAAAGTAAGGGCATTAGTAAAATTCAGTTCACCTGTAAAAAATCCTGAGAGCCACTTACTATGATAATTTGACCCTGAAATCTAGCTCTATTTTGTGTGTAATAATTATTTTAAAAATGTTCCCCATCTGATACAAAATAGCCAAGGTTTCGGAACACTTTACTTGGAGGACTTCAGTTTTGAGTCATTTTCAGCTTTAGATTTCTTTAACCTCTAGCATAAAATAGTCTGTAAAAGGTTTGCTTAAAGCATTCAGATCTTATCCTCTGTTTCTTTGAGACAGCCTTAAAAGCTTCCTGATTATTGCTAGACTTAGAAATACACTACCATGACTCTTAAAATATTAGTTCTCAAACCTGTCTATGCAAATCTGTGAGGTCTGCTCCACCTGTCTTGCAAAAAAAAAAAGCAACAAACTTCACAATTCATCCATTAATGAAAAGCACAGTTCAGTGAGACCTGGCCTATATCTGTGCAATTACAAGTCTTATGATTTAGATTACCAGTTACTTTTTTGTGTGAGCTGGGAAAATAAAGCACATAAAATTGTTACAGGCATGTTTAATCCACAGTTCTACTTTGTTCTTATAGTTTTGGTATTCCTAGGAAACAAATGAAGCTCAAAATAATGGCTAATTTTTTATTTCCTGTAGCATGCTTGAAGTGAAGAGAAATTATTAATGGTCCAGGCAACAGCCACTAACTGGGTACAACTATGGAGAAAATCAAAGAAATTGGTCTAGGAAGACAAACAAGACCGTTGGTGGTAAGTTAGAAAGCAATAAAGAGTGAAAGAATACCTTTTTGTGGAGTGCACTCTATGCGTGGATTTCTGACTCAGTACAGAAGTGGAATTGTCAACCGTTCCTACCACTGGAGTGGTATCACAGGAGCAGGAACATAGACTAGCGTGAATCTGATGTGTGTGAGTGTTGTAGAATGGAACAGAAGAGAAAGTGTACAATAAAAATCTGAAAATGAAAACTGCCGTCCGCTGTTTCTTCCCATCCTATCTAATAACTAAATTTTACATCTTCTTATATCTGTCATGCTTCATAATAAATTTTAGTGTCTGTCAGTAGCAGGAGAAATGAACAACACACAAATTCCCCCATGACACTCTCATTATCAGAAAAACTACTCCTCAAAAAAAAAAAAAAAGTAGAAATTTAATCTTTACCTCTGAATATTTAAACTTCAAAATAGCAAGGGTCAAAACATATCTCTGGAACACTAACAAGGTCTAAATGGATGATGTATGTAGTATAGGTCCTAAAATTTCTGTTCCTTTGATGCTACATTGCACTTAAGTTATTTATGTACTCCTCTGAAATTAGACCAAAAAAAAAAAAGATAATATCTGGGTTCCAACAGAGTGAAATTTTAAAAGTAAATAACACCTAAACACAATAGAACTAGCAGTTAAATCATAGAACTGTTTATGTTTGAAAAAAGTTTTAAGATCACTGACTCCAACCACCAACCCAGCATTGCCAATTCTGCCTCTAAACCATGTCCCTAAGTGCTGCATCTACATGCCTCTTAAGTACCTCCAAGGGATGGTGACTCAACCACTTTCCTGGACGGCCTGTTCCAATGCTTGATAACCCTTTTGATGAAGACATTTTTCTTATTATTCAACCTAAATGTCTTCTGTCACAACCTGTCACCACTTCCTCTTCTCCAATCATTTGTTACTCGGGAAAAGAGCTGACCCCCACCTCAATGCAGCCTCCCTTCAGGTAGTTTAGAGAGACAGACGGCACAGAGGTGGATCTACCCCATGACCTTCCCTGGCACCAAGGTGAGGCTGACAGCCCTGTAGTTCCTTGATGCTCCTTCTGGTTCTCTTTGTAGATTTTTGTAGGACATCACAAAGACTAACCTCTAACCAACTGAGACTGCTTTGGTTAGCAGGACTCTGGTAAATGATTGAAAGTATCTTCATGAGTGAAGACTCATGAAGTGAAAGTTCCCTCAGTACACTTGGATGGATCCCAACATGTGACAGAGACTTCTGTATGCCTAAGTAGTGTAGAAGGTTGTTGGCCATTTCCTCCTAGATTATAGCGGTTTCATTATTTTCACATTTCTGTGCTCCAGTTCAGGGGGCTGGGTATCCTGAGAAAACTGATCTTACTCTTAAAGATCGAGGCAAAAAAGGCACTGAGTACTTCAGTCTTTTTCCCATCGTTTGTCACTATGTTTCCCTCCGAACTCAAAAACAATTGAGAAATTCCTTAGCCCTCTTTTGTTGCTAAGGTATTTATAGAAATGTTTTATTTACTTTTACGACGGCAGTCAGATTAAACTATACTTGGACTTTGGCCCTTCTAGTTTTCTCCCTGCCTAACCTCATGACATCCTTGTAGACCTTCTGAGTTGCTTGCGACTTCTACAGCTCGTAAAGTCTACTTTTCATGCCTGAGTTCTAGTCAAAGCTCAATGTTTAACCAGACAAATTTTCTTCCCCACTGGCACATATGTCAACACATTGGTTCAGCCTTTTCCTTTGCCTTTAAAATTTCATCTTGGAGAATGTCCAGCCTTCCTGAGCTCCTTTACTATTCAGGACTAATGCCCAAGGGACCCTCTCAGTCAATCTCCTGTATGGGCCAAAGCCTACCCTCTGGAAGTCCAAGGCTGCAGTTTTGCTAACTCCCATCCTTCTCAGAGAATTGAAAGCTTTATCATTTCATGACCACTGTGCCCAAGGCAGCCTTCAACTATCAGATCCCCTAAGTTCTTCTCTGTTCACAAACAGGACCAGCAGATGCCTTCCCTAGCTGGCTCATTCACTAGTTATATCAGGAAGTAATCTGTGACAGAGTTCCAGGAGTCTCTTAGACTGTTTCTTCTCTACTATGTTGTACTTCCAGGAGACATCTGGTAAGTTTAAGTCTCCCACAAGAACAAGGGCTAGTGATTGGGTGACTTCTCCCTGCTGCTTATAGAATAGTTCCTCTGCCTCTTCATTGTGATTTTATGGTCTATAAAAGACTGCTAGCAGGATGTCTGCCTAGTTCTCCTTCCCCCTGGTTCTTACCCTAAGCAATCAACCCTATTAGCACCATCATTAAGCTGTAAACAATTAAAACACTACCTAATATATAGGGCTGACCATCTCCTCTCCCTCTTTGCTTATGCCCCCTGAAGAGTTAAAAGCCATTCATTACAGCATTCCAGTTGTGAGAATTGTCTCAGCCTCTCTCTGTGATGATGTCTGTAATCATTTTCCTTCTGTGCAGTGGCTTCCAGATCTTTTGTTTGTTGCTGTGTGCATTGGTGAAGATGCACTTCTGTTGGTTGCTGATCCTACCATCTTTTTCAAGGGATAAGATCTACTTCCTATGTGATTATTATCAGTCATTTCCATGGTTTCTTACATGTCAATAACCCTTTTGTCTCCATGGCTGCCTTGATTCCCATCCCCTACTTGCACTGAGATGTCACACTGTAATACCTCTCTAGCACACTGTTCTCAAGCCTTGGCATGCCTCCTCCAGGCTTGCGTCTAGAGCTTGGTTTTATTGCTTTTCCACTTCAACACTAGTTTAAAGTGTTTTTAAAGAGGTCTGCTAACTCCTGTGCAAAGATCCTTTCCCCCCTTTAAAGCAGGTGTGCTCCATCTGTTGCCAGCACGCTCAGTGTTGTGCAAACCAAACCATGATCAAAACCCCAAATTCTGCTGGCTTGTTCAGCTAATGCTCATCTAAACAGAGTCAGAAATATTACAGATGAAGAGTATGTAACATAAGAAAATATATTCCCAGTGTAGTAAGCAGAAGAAAGTTGGTGAGCTTAACATTTGATCTTCTCAAAGAGAATACTAGGTGTGTTTAATATACTAATAGAATTTTCCAACCTCCTTACCCTGGCATTCTTCACACTCAAAAATAAAGAGACTTAGACAAGTCCTCCTTGTCCCACATTTGCATGGCTCTTTCTTAGAGAAATTAAATTACACACTAGCTTGAAGTAAATTCATGCAGTTAATACATTTATCTTTAAAGAAACAGATGGTCAATTTAGTATTTAAAATACAGTTTAAAAATTTAAATCTTAAATGAGTTTCAATCACTATTATTTGTGGGTTTGTGTCTTATAAATACTATTTTAAATATACGATAAATGAAATTTAAGTCTACCATACATAATTGAAAACAAATAAACACCCCCTCCCCCCCTTCCCTCCCAAAAATATGTATTTTGTTCCATCCGTCATGCTTCTCT
Organism: Irena cyanogastra; assembly: GCA_013397155.1. Taxonomy (NCBI): domain Eukaryota; kingdom Metazoa; phylum Chordata; class Aves; order Passeriformes; family Irenidae; genus Irena; species Irena cyanogastra. The sequence goes on from VWZV01008000.1 coordinate 205,782, forward strand.
CTTCTTTCTCCCTGTTATAAATTTCTGGAGTGTTTAAACACTGTGCCTTGCAGCAAATTTCTTAGCACCAGTTTTATTGCATTCATATTGCATCATTATTTTTTTGCCACCAGTCAGTATTTCAGTCTTTCATTTTTTCATTTGCTTCATTCTTTTTAAAAGAAGGAAGAATGGAGAAGTGTTTGTCAGCACTATTTTGTTTTTACCTTTTTTCTTATTAACCTGATTGAAATTGGTTTACCCCAAGTATGCTTCTCCAACCAAAGTGTATATTTATTGAGAAGTTTTCAGTACCTACAAGCAAATGGATAAGCTTAGCCATAGAAAAAGATGTTATGTGGGCACTGGGTACAAGACAGGATTTAAGCACTGTGTTTTTAAGGGAGCATTTTAGATTTTGCAGAAGAAAAACTGGTTATTATTATATGTATACTAACATACATACTAATATATACTATGCATACTAATGTATACTGCTACATATTTTTTTGCTTTTTGTTTATTTACCTTCTAAAATTTGACCTTGGGTATCCTCTTTGGGCTGCATTCCAAGTGACTGAATCAAATTTTCTTTATTCTGGCAGCCAAACGAGTGGGATATGGAGAGGAAGAAGAATTGTGTTCCAAATGGATTTACTTTTTCTCAAACAGAAAAATGAAGAGCTCAAAAGTATAAGGCAGAACACGAAACTAATTTGCTTTGTTCCCTTAAAAGGAAAAGGAAATAAATTAGAAATGCATTTTAAATAAATCTCTCTACTTCTGTCTCTTCTTTTCCCTCATAGCACCCTGATACAGAGATCATTCATGTTTCTCTAAAATCTTGAGGGAACTTCTTTGCCACTTGTAGTCAGTTTATCACAGCTACAGTCCCTCAGGAAAAGCAAGGAAAGATGAAATTCCTTCTGGAGCTGATGAGTGCATCTGAGAGGCTCCACAATAACCAAGAGGGGCTGGGCTGCTCCTTAGTGTTAGTGCTTGGCACTGCTTCTGTAGTATTCCTAGGCTAGAGGCATTCTTACCAGAACTGCCCACAAATTCTAACAATTCCCAAAGTCCATTTCTGCAGGTAAATTCCCTTAAATAAAACAAGAGGTACCAATTACTAGATGAGAAAATATTGAATGTGCATAGATTGCAAATGGTGTCAATGAAGCCAAATGGCCTAAATGCCTGATTTCTTGCTAGTTCTACATCATGGGAAGACTAGTAAAGGGATTGTATCGGGGATCACACTGAAACAAGTTTGAAGAAATAAAATAGAAAAGAGAAATGTTTTATTAAACTAATATGAGAAAACAATTGCTTTGAAAAAGACTACACATTAGTTATTTCCTTGTAAGGCAAACAAAATGCAACACAGTTGTCAGAAATATTGTTGTTCTCAGGTTCAGTCTGTTGTTTTAATTATTTTTGAGGAAAAAGCCCATTATTTAGCCTTCCTTTTTGTGCAATTTTCTTTCCTTGTTTGTGTGGTAAAATGCTAATTGTTTTTGTTTGTTATTCTTGTAGCGAGTCTTCCTAGTCTACTGAAGCTACTATTTATACCTGACATGTACTCCTTGCTCTCTGAATATCTCTCTGCATCAGATTCCAAATGAAGCTTGCTCCTGGAAACACTCAAAATTATTATGACTGTTGAATATAGCTGAAACAGGGTTCCAATTTTAAAAACTCACTGCGAAATTCTTATTTTAGTCTCTTATGTTTCCAAAAACTTGTTATTCAGAATTTGGGCGAGCAGGTCTCCTTATATTCTTATTAAATCAAATAACTGGGTAAGCAGTTCAATACTGCAGGAAGGGTACTATGTTAGCAAATGTCAGTACTTGGAATGATTCATGATGTTATACTCTTCATCATTCGCTCAGTAGCAATGTTTTCTTCTATATTTGTTCTGTGTGCAGACAGTGTAGGCACAGTAAATGATCTGCAAAATATAGATTTTCTTTTGTCTTGATTGGTTTCTAGAGTGGAAGATTCCTTAAAAAGAAACTTCTAATACTGTACTTGTCAAAGTGGTGTAAAAAATAAAAGACAAAGTTGGAGAGAAAAATAAAACCCTGAGGGACCAGAACGAAACTGAAAACGGATGAATGAGAACAGAAAATTATATTTTAAAGCACTACACATGTTAGAAGGGAAAAAAATAAAAAAGAAAACCTCAAAGACTGAAAGCTAGAAAATTGAGTGAAAGGGAAAAGTAATTCTTTTTTATTAAGACAGAAACATAAGGTGATGTGTGGGTCTTTGCAAGGTTTATGGATATAGAATCAATCTTTAGGCTGGATCATTATGAACATTTCTTTGAACATGTATGCAACTAAGTTTTTTGTGATTCTGGGCAGACAAAAAGAGAGAAAGTGCTTTTGCCTGAAGAACCAGTGAACATAAGTCCAATAGTACATCTGGAACAAATGAGTTTAAATGTATACTTCTTCTGGCCCTAGATGAAACTACTCTTTCTGTGTGCATATACCCTCAGAGTCTGCAGAAAAGATTCAGCTGAAGAAATGCATATAAAACAGTATCTCACGAACAAAGAGCAAACAAGTGTTGCTAGAGATTCCAGGCGGCTGCTGTTATGCCTGAGATATTCTCTACAGGTCTTGTGAACCTGAAAATTCCACCCTGCACTTCCAAGAAGAGCAATAACCATCTTTAGTAAAACCTATAACATGGGAAACTAAAGCATGGAGCTTTAGTTTCCCGTGAACTAAAGCTTCTTTCATAAATTGATCTTGGGTTAGAATTACTTCAGTTGTGAATTGAACATATAAAACCTAGCTATTAAACCCAAAGACTATGCAATCTGCTTTAATCAATATTTATATATGATATAGGTGGATATAACTTTCATCTTCAAACTGATTTTGACAGTGAGTAATATATGATGGTCATGCATGTAGCCACTTTCAACTTTGAACATTATCACAATGATACTGTTTAGGGAGACACTCAGAATGAGTACAGGAAGTCAGTTGGAGTTGTTGGTGGACACACTAATAAAACTAGGGTTCTTACTTTGTTCTATCTGTTCCTACTTACTTTGTGGAGGAATTTGGCTTAGGAAACATTTACTCTCCTAGAAAAGACAGCGCTGACCAGCAGCTCTTCATTTGCCTTCTGCTTGAAAACTCCTGACATCTAGCTCCAGCTGGATTACAGATGGAGCCAAAATGGAATACTGGCTCTCTTTGAAGTAAGACCATTTGTTTTAGTTCTGAACTCAACAGGGTTTAGATGCTGTCACCTTTCACAAGGCAGAAATTCACCTGATTGTGTGTCACTTGCCCATTTACATTCTGAGTTTGGTAGGAGCAGGAAGGCTTACAGGGAGGTGAAATCTACTTTGTATTGGTTGGATGAGCTGCCTCATGTGGAAACCAGGCCATAAAGGCAAGATGTCACTAGACATTAAATGCTAAGTGATATCTTACCTCACTGTTAAATGCACACCCTTAAATACAAGTAGCATATCCATTTCCTGCACAGGTGGAAACATAGCTGGGGTACTATTCTGAGGCATATGGACAGATAGTCCTCCAAACAAACAAATTTCACCTAGATTTCTTGCATTCTGCTTGATTTCTATGACCTTTGTGCAAGAGACATAAGCAAACACCAGCAGATTTTTAAATAAGATTCATCTGGTGACAGTTTTGTATGTATATGAGCTGATTTTGTTTGTATGTTTGTTTTTTTCCTTTGTTTTTCCTACTAGCCCTAGGAAATTAAATATTCAGTTCAGGTTAATTTATTTCTATAGTAAACAGTTATCTTATTTAAAAAAAAAAACAGATAGGGAAGAAGGAAAAAAGGCATATCTTTTAATAAGTATTTTACCTCCTGTATGGTATTCAGAATGAAGCATCGATCATTATTGCATATATAAAAGAAACACTTGCACTAGGCACTGTATGGGGAAATCCTACCATATGATGTCAAGGACAAAACCACACAGATAGAAAAATGAACCACAGACAAGCATTCAAGATGGAAAATGAGACTACAATGATGAAAAGCTGGTGAAAATAAGCGGTTTCTTACCATAGTAACACCATGTCAATCTCTGTATCGACATTGTTTTAAGGAGTGTCTCAAAATTAAAATTTCAGTTAGAGAATGAATATAAAATGTGGACTAACTTTAGTACTCAAACATAACAAAAATACACATAGTCTTAGAATGGGTAATGTTGGAAGGATCACTGAAAGTCAACTAGTCCAGCCTCCCCACTCAAGCAGGGTCCCCTGAAGCACATTACTCAGGATTGTGTCCAGACAGCTTTTAAGTATCTCCAGGGTGATAAAGTGTCAAAAGACTTGCCAAGTAGACTCCTTCTTGCACTGTTTGTTGACTGAGGTGATGTTTTTTTCTTCCAGTCCTCATGCACTTCTCCTGATCACCACGGCCTTTCAGAGATGATTGCATGTGGTCTAGCAGAGATGTTCACAAGTTCCCTCAGCACTCTGTGCATCCAGCTGAGGCCCATCGATTTGTAGATGCCAAGTTCGACTAAAGGGTTTCTACCCCAATCCTCCTGAACAAAGAGTAAATCTTTCTTTCTTCAGGTCTTCTCCCTGATCTCTTGGGTTAGGTATTCATGAGGCCTGGCCTGGCAGTGAACACTGTAAGCAGATTAAGTGTTCAGTATCTCAGCCTTCTCTGCAGCCTCTGCTGGAAAGGTCCCTGTTCTCCTCGGTGGCAGGCCCACATTTTCCCTAGTATTCCTTTTGCTATTGGTGTACTTGAAGAAGCCTTTTTGTTATCCTTGACATGCTTAGCCAGATTAATTTCAAATGGGCCTTGGACTTCCTCATTCTAGCCTGTTTGTTGATGGAACAGTGCGAGAAGTAGGAAAGGCCTATGTAAACATCCATACATAAAACATTGGTGTGTTAGCAACATCATTTTTAGATTTTCACAAATCTGAAACATAGTACCACACAAGCTACTATGAAGAGAAGTAACCCTGTCCCAGCCAAAACCTATACAGATAAAAGCTCAGCCTTGTGACACATTTACTGGGCTGCTTCTTTTCAGGAATATCTCTAATATACATTAGAACTTTATTTTGAGCCTGGGAAAATGTTAATTTAACTGGTATATCTCTACTGAACAACATTAGAGTACATAATCATTGTTTCTTGAAGAAAGGATGTGGGAAAGAAATTAAAAAATGTGGGGGAAAGACATTTTGTCTACAGCGTGATGTACATCCTGGGTTTTTTACTGTGTACTTTAATCAGGTTTATTGAATAAGTATATTTCTTGGTTTTATAATAAGACTCTAAAGTAAGTTTTAAATCAGCTGGGAGCCTTGTGAAACTTAATTCCTGACTGGCTTTTATCCCTTCCTGTCAGATATTCACTCACTAAGGCAAATATCTCTGGAGCAGGTGTGTTTCTCAGCAGAGAAGGGCATAGCGACACACAGATGGGGGTTTCCTGAGCCAGGGAAACCCCAGGGGAATGCTGAGATTTGCCAGGAGGCAGCAGCTTGCAAGGACACACCAGAGGAAGAGAATTCCCCTGAAGCCTGAAATGCCCTTGGAGAACTGCTTTGCTGCTCTGCATACTGAAGAGGAAGACCCATTCCATTAGGGAAAAATTGGAGCTGAGCTAGGCAGTCCAATCTGCTGACCCTATCACAATCAGTGAAGCTAAGAAAAGGCAATGGGTGAGAGACAACACTCTTCTGAGAGTCACGGAGGCATCCATTTACTGACTTGATGATCTCCAGGGAGGTGTGCTTCTTATCAGGGTCTTGTCACTGAGGCACTACCAAGTCTTATTCAGTTCACTGGCTGTTATCCCCTGCTGTTGTTTCGTGGGGGCAACAGTGATACAGACAGGAACAGTCTGAGGAGGGTTAAGAACAATTACAGGGCCCTGGGGGAGGTAATAAGGGACTCTGGAGCACAGGTAATTTTTTCATCAATCCTCCTGGTCAAGTTAGAGACATACACATGCCTGCAAGGCTATGATCTTATTGGTATCATGGATATGTGGTGGAATGGGTCCTATGGCTGGAATGGCAAAATGGAAGGATATAGGCACTTTAGAAAAGACAGGCAGGGAAGACAGGAAGAAAAGAGGTGTTGACCTTTATGTCAATGACTAGGTGGAATACGTAGAGCTGGGAGATGCATGAGGAGCTGACCAAGAGTTTATGGGTCTGGATTAAAGGGATGACAGGTTCAGATAGTGAGGATCTGCTACAGATGTGACCAGGAAGACCCATCAGATGAGGTCCTCTCCAGACCTATGTAGGAGTAGCCCCATGCTCACTAACTTTGGCCCTGATGGGGGACTTCAAACATCCTGGTATCTGTTGGATGGCCACAGTAATCCAGGAGGGTCCTGGGATGCATCGATGATAACTTCTTGCTTCAAGTAATAGAAGAGCCGATGAGAAGACACGCTATGCTGGACCTTATTCTCACAAACAAGGAGGAGCTGGTGGGGAATGTGAGGCTCAAGGGCATCCTTGGCTTCAGTACCGTGAAGTGGTGGGGTTCAAGGTCCTTAGGGCAATGAGTAGAGCACAGAACAAGCTCATTACTCTACACTTCAGAATAACAGATTTTGGACTCTTCAGGCTCTCAGTATAGTACCATGGGATAGAGTCTTGGAGAGAAGAGGGGTCCAAGAAACTTGTTTAATATTCAAGGGTTATCTCCTCCAAGCTCAGGAGTGATACATCCCAACAAAGAAGAAGTCAGGCAGAAATGCCAGTAGGCCTTGCATAGATGAGCAATGAGTTCCTGGACAAACTCAGACACAAGAAAGGAGGCCTACAGAGGGTGGAAGCAAGGACAGGTACCCTGGGAGGAAGAAATAGTCAAATCAGTCAGGGATCAGGTTAGGAATGCTGAAGCTCCAATAGAATATAATCAGACCAGGGACATCAAGAGTAGTAAGAAAAGCTTCCATAGCTGGATCAGTAGCTGGATAAAAAGAAGACTATGGAAAATCTGGGCCCTCCAGAAGAACATGGGAGATCTGGTTACCCAGGATGTGGAGAAGGTTGAGGTACTCAATGACTACTTTGCCTCAGTCTTCACCAGCAAGTGTTCTAGCCTCAGTTACTGAGTTGCAGAAGATGAAGTCAGGGACTGGGAGAATGAAGAACCTCCCACTGAAGTAGAATATCGGGTCTGAGACCATGTAAGCAATCTGAAGTTGCGCAAGACCATGAGACCCGATGAGATGCAAATGCAGGTCCTAAGGGACCTGCCAGAGGAAGTGGCACTATCTCCATTTGAGAAGCTGTGACAGTTCAGTAAAATTCCCACCGACTAAAAAAGGGGAAACATAATCCCTATTAAAAAAAAAAAATAGAAGAGCTGAGTGACCACATGCCAGTTCCAGTTACTCTCATCTCAAAACACTCCTGAGGTCTAGAAATGTATTAAATAATTTTGTCCAAGAAAAAACAGTCACACTAGGGAACATTTAATTTCTTCTTCTTGTTTATAATAAATCAAGCAATAAGCATATACAAAGAAAGTCCAGGAAAATAACAGGAAAGTCAAAACTCAGTCAAATTTTAAAAATTGCAAAACACTTCTTGACTTACCCTAATGCTGCTAACTTTCTTTAAGCAAGGATGACAAACACAGTGGACAGAGGTAATAAGCACATCTATTTTCTTTCGGTTTAATGGAAACTGAAAGTGTCCCCAGCAATTGGAAGGAAAATATCTCAGAAAAACACAAAGAAAAATGAAAAAAAAAAACAAAAAACAAAAAAAAAACCAGAGTAAAGATTAAACAGAGACCATATTTAAAATCATAGTAGCAACCTAAACCAGCTTACAAGACGTCATTTATTCATACAACATCTTAGGCTTATAAATGTGAATATATTTACACCAAATTTTTTTTTAATGCTAACAGCAACCTTTATAAAATTTATATCTAAATTCAAGTGCTCTGTATCTAAAAGAATAAGTTGGCTTCTGCTTGGAAAATGTAGAACAGATTTCAGATTTGATTATATATATATATTATAAAAAAATCTCGTTCCTGTTTAAAGGTATTCACAGGAGAGTCTCATAATTGCTGCCAGACTTTTCCAAACCCAAGAAAGAGCTGATTTGGCTCAGCATAGCCTGAAGGTTGGAAACCACTGCTCTAGGCAAAAGACATTATGGCTGTTCATCTCTTAGCTTAGCCTATGTGCGTGCGTGCGTGCAGCAGTCTGCACCGTTTTTAGCTGTGAGACAAGAAAAACATAAAATTTCCAGATATTTATTTTTAGTCCAATACTTGAGGGTTAGTTTCTAGGTTTAAAATTATTCAAAATCATTCTTGTTTGTGAAAGAGGGGAAAATTGGGCTAGATATGTATAAATTTACCCTCATCTGAATCCCAGTTTCCAGCAGATTTATATTTATTAATATAAAGAGATAAATTATTTCTTAAAACTTCATAGTAAAATTTCCAATGCCCTTTATTTCTATTGACCTGGTTTTAACTTTTTAAATTGGCTTGTCAATATAATTATAAAATTAAGATATGCAGAAATTTTAGAGTGAGATGTTTGGGTGAAATCTCAGTAAAGGCTACTATTTATAGATAATAAGCCATAGTAGTCAGCAATATGATGAAGGAAAACTGTATTTGTTTCATTTCTGCATGGAAAAAGGTGTCTTTCCTGCCAATGCTTAGGAAAGTTCTCAGTAAAAGTTGTGAATTTATGCAAATATTCAGAAGCCAGTGAGACAATTTGTGCACCTAGTTATTTCTGTCAAAAGGTGAAGAAAACATGTAAAAAAAGATAGAATGACATTAGGAGAGAAAGAAAGTTGTTTGTAAGACTGAGACTTTTTTCCTCTGAACAAACTAAGAAGTTAAAGAAATCTGTAAAAGGAAGTTGTGCTGTGAAGGGAAAGGTTGTAGTTCCTTTGTTTTGTTTTCTTTTTCACTTTGATTTTTTTTTTAAATTTTTTTTCCTATATATCAGTTGAATTAAAATGAAGTTTTAGCTTAGTTTCAACTACCAGGTTAACTTGAGTGGAAAAGGTGAATCTGTCCCATTTTTGATGGAAATAGGGCATAGTGGCTAACCCTCAGTAAGAAATAAATGCCTCTTTACAGTAAAGGGAAAAAAGTTTGAGCATAATTTTGTAAATAGCCACTGTTAAGAATTACTGATAAGAATCCTTGATTACATACACATCTATCAAACATTTTTGTAAGACATCATCATGTAAAAATATTGGTTTTAATTTGGATATATTATTAAGGTTTGTGTGCTTGTCCTTTCTATAAGGAATGTGTTCAAGAGGGAAAAATATATATGTCATTTGCAAGGCCTGGATTCTTAAAGTGAAAGGAGATTATTCTGTTTTAATTCTTAATAAACATTACCAGTTTATGTATCATTTTTTTAATTAGGACTCTTATCTGATAATTAGAAGGAATGTATTGGGTTTTTTTGTGCATTCTGTTCACGCTCTAGAAAAAGAAATCGGTTTTAAAAGTGGTTTATCTCATTATTTAAATAAAAGGAATAAAGTTACACATATTCTTCTTGATCATGATACACAGCATTTCTTCAAGTGAAACTATTCTACTTTAAGAAAAAGACATTGGAAAAGACATTTTGTCTCCTTTATACACAAATAATAGGCCTAATGTTAGCCTATTTACTTACTAATATTTTCTTTCCTATTTCAGTCTATTTGTATTTTGTATATCTGAGTCTCGCAACAGAGGAAGACTTTAGCAATTTCTTCCTCCAGACACATCTACTCAATCTGAACTATTGCTGATGACCATACAATAGTTTTCTATGTATCTTATAATTTTAAAAATGTGTTATTTCTTGATTTAGAGGGTTTTTTCAAGCAATTGTTCTGTCACACATTCTTCTTTTTGTAAACTGTTATTTTGTAATAAAACTTCTTTGTAAGCTTAATTATTCTCAATAGTGTGTATGGAAATGCAATTTCAGTCTAGTTTATGTATATATTCTGCATCACATGTATTCAACATTGCCTGTTAAGGGGAATAATGAGGCTTTTGCTGTACCACAATTTAGTTACACAACTGTATAATTTAAAGAAGCTCCTAGAAATTTTGAGTCTTCCCAGGGCTACACAACACCTCAGGCAACATTTTGATTATCTAAGTTTTGAATGCAGTCTTAAGACATTTTTTATTCTAAGAGTTCAAGTAAACTTTTTAATGAAAAGAACCTATAATCCTTGTCTTACAGTTATTTCACAGGTTTTCATTCTATTTCACTATGTGATAAATGAGCGCCCTTAGGATTGTAGGATAGTTCAGTTTATGGAGGTCATCAGGATGCTGAAAATCCAACTTCTTGTGCATGACAGGGTCACATCTGAGGTCAAAGTAGGTTGGTCAAATTTTAATCCAGCTGGTTCTTAAAAACACCAAAGATGGAGACTTCACATCTCTGCAAAGGTGTTTCTCTCCTTGACTGTCCACTTGTAGATAAAGTTTCTCTCATTTCAGTTTATGTCTATTGTACCTTGTCCTACCAGCACACAGCACCGTGAACAGCTCCATTTTCTTGATGACCTCATCATCATCTAGGAAATTAGAGCCACCTCTTCTCCAGCCTGACCCATTCCAGCTCCTTCAGGCTCTTTTCACAGGAAAAGTTCTCCAGGACCTGACCACATTGCTGACTCTCTGCTTGAACTTGCTCCAATTAACCAATGACTTTGACTGACCGAGAGGTCCAAAATTTTACACTGGACACCAGATACAGTCTCAAAAGTGCTGAAGAGAAAGGTATAATCGCCTTCCTTTGACTTCTTAGTCATCCACATCTTAGTATAACGTCAGGAGGTTCTTGGTCTCCTTGTGCTACTTGCTGATGCCCAGCTTGCTGTCTAGCAGTGCCACCAGATCTTTCTCAGATCTTCCCTGCTAGTGAAGTCCCAGCCTCTAATACTCAATGGAAGCTCTTCCTTAACAAGTGTGGGACTTGTCTTTTTTCTTGTGGAATTTGCATGAATTTATCATGAGCAAAGATAACCAAATTTTTCTTATAGCTGGATTATTTTATTGGGATTTTAGTTTATGGTCTTTTGTGCATGTGTCTAAGAGAGACCATTGGGCTAGGTTTCACAGGATTCAGCCAGTGTTGCTGAGTGGTGACTGCAGAGCTAAATTTAAGTAAAGGAGACCTGATGAGAGGAAATCCTTATATGTGTGGTAGTGTGACTTTTCTAAAGCAAACACAGAGCTCCTGGACCCAAAATAGTAACTGTGCTCTGTACAACATATACTTTTCTCCAGCTTCATGCTGAATCATTATAGACATTTGCTAACATGGGAGGGATATAGTGAAGTCAAGAAGATGATTCCTAGTTAATTATTAGAGAAATGAAAGCAGACAAATGAAATTAATTTTAAATATTTTATGGGATCAGGCAATATTGTGACCTTGTGGTCACACTTTCTAAAATTATTTGTTAAAAAAATGGAAACTATTCAGATCATAAAGGTTGTCACTATTTTTAAAGCAATTTTGGTTGAGTAGGAGCATTTTTCATCCTTAAATCAGACTTTCAAGTTTGCTATAGTTTGTGCTTTGTGGTAAGTTTGCTACTAAACCTGGCTTTAGGCCAGAAAGTACAGCATATTCTGTTCTGCAGCAATATCTTCTAATGGTGTTCTTGTTGCTTGTGAACTACCAGCTCAGATGGCTTACTAGAGTCCTTTATTTTTCTTCCCGTTTTTCTGGTTTTGGTTTTATTGGACTACGCTTTTTGAATTAATTTTACAGTTCAGTGTTAAGATTTTTGATACAGTGTTCAATATACTCTTCATCTCTTGGTAACAGAATTGGCATATATATATCTGTAATAAATTAAAAAATACACATATCTCTGTGTATTAAACATGCCTTAAAACTGAAAAAAAATGAAACAGAAATGTAACATTCACACACCCCTCCTCTGTCCAATAAAAGTATGTCGTATTGTCTGAATATGTTATTTTTAATACTTTATAATTAAAGCTTCATGATTCATCTTAATATCTTCGGATATCAATAATAGCATCCCATAGAACTAGTTTTGATAATTTCATTCATGTTTGTGTTATAGTGCTGGTATCTTCTATAATAATAATAAGGAAATCTCTGACTCAATGAATTCAGGTTTCACTGAAGTTTTATAATGCAGTGTCTCTATACTAGTTAACTAAACTAATAATTTTTCTTATCTAAGAAATCACCAATTAAAACATGCAATTATGTTAAAATACATCTTTATTTTACTGAAGTTTTTCTGAAATATTTTATTTCTAGAATATAGTTAAACTTTATGAAAAAAACCAAAAATCTGAACTTTATCACAATATATATAAAAAGTGACAAAAATCACAATATTTTCTGTAAGATAACTTTTCTTACTACTTATCTTTGTCAGAATTGCTCTAGCTACATCAGAACTGGCCACAAGGAAAGTAGTACATATGAGCATAGCTATGTATGTAGCTGGCACTCTTTGGACTTAGTGGGCCAGTGGTAATGACACACTGCTCCTGAATTACAAATGAAGCATCTCCAGGTGCTTCCATAATAGTATATTGCTATTTATATTAAGAGGGAATTGATTGGTTGATTTGCACTACTGTTTGAAAAGATGGCAATATTTATCAGTTCATATGCTTTTTTTTTAATTACACTTACTGTTTTAAAATTAGTTTTAATAATTTTAAACAATGTTGTCAGATATGGATCTGGTTCAAATTCACTGAAGTAAATAGAAAGGTTCCATAGACTTCCAAATCCTTTTGACCAGATTGCGTCTGAAAATCAATCAAAATATGACTTCCAAAACATAAAGTTACTAAAACATCTTGAAAATAATCCAAAATTCAATTTATTTTCTGTGTTTGATGTTGGCTTCCTTTACTTTAGGCAAAAAACAGAGGACTAGTACAGGTAGCTTGCATTTGTGATATTTTGGACAGCTACTATATGCTATTGAAAATGCCACCTCAAACAGAGTGTGATGCTCTATGTTGGCTTTTTCATTTAGAGAAACTATTTTTAAAATATTATATAAAATGGGTATTTAACTCTGATATTTGATGTAGATGTATAATTACCTCATGCTGCTCCAGCTTTTCATGTACCCTTTTCCAGATATGGTAATACGGATATTAACCAATCTAAGTAACAAAACAAAACAAAAAAAAAAAAAAGGAAAATTACAGAATCACACAGAACATTCTGAGTCAACATTCTGAGGGAAGGGACCCACAAGGATGAACAAGTCCAACTCTTAAGTGAATGACCTGTACTGGGACCAAACCTGCAACCTTGGCATTATTCGCACAATATGCTAAACAAAATGCATGCATATATACACATACTCATATAAACACACATGTGAATACATGCATTCACATATCTGAAAATAATCAATGGTTTGTTTGGTTTTTTTTTATCAGAACCATTTTTTCCCTGTACATAAAATGGACAATGTTTTATTGTTCCTTAAATAATACATTTCAAATCAAATAAAACACAATGGTCTTACCACAACATGAACATCATCTATGGTAATGACTAATTAAAATAAACCTGCAAACATGTGCATAAATTGTTTTACAATTATTTTTTTATTTTATACTAATGCTGCTTGTTCTTGGTCATTGGTGTTATTTTTTAATTTTTTGCCTAAGCAAATATTGGCATACTGACACATTAAGTGAAATAATTTTCTAAAAAAAGAATAAAATAAAATATAAATAAAGCTAATCATGATATAATGTAATACAATATAATATACCAATGAAACCTCACAAATATATTGTAATGTAACACAATATATAATAAATATATTCTCAAGACTTTGCAGGTTGCAGTTCCGTGCAACAAAAGCCTTTCTTTGAACTACAACTGCTCTACCTCAAACAAAGAAGTTAAATCTTGATTTCTACTATCAAGAACAAAAAGACTTTTAGATAAGTGCTTAAGGAATAAAAAATGGGAAATGGGCAATGACATGCCCTGCTTCTAACTGTAAAAAATCCCCAGATTATCACTAACAACTGTCATTATCTCTTCTCGAGTACAGATTTTGGTGAAGCTCCTCCAAATGTGGTTTAGGATCATAGTGTTGAATTTATAACTGTTCATACAGTGATATGAATTTGATCTCTCAGACTGTTGTAGTCACATAACTATTGTATTAAAGCATCTGAAAGTTAAAGCAGTTTTAGACCAGCTTCATGAAAACAGAAAATGCAAGGTAGTGTTAGTAGGAGCATACTGATAATAGCTGATTCAACACCAAACATTCCTGTTAACAGATCACACTTTGTTAAACAACTTTGTGAAACAACTTTGAATTGGCATGGGTTAGTTGATATTGAATTAGTTTTCTGTTTAACCTAACACTGGCATCCCAGTGTCAGATTTTCACTGTTTTCAAGCCACTGCCCAGTAGATTACACTGAACAATTTTACTTTTGGACAAGAAAGTTGATCTGATATTCTGTTCCACACTCAACTTCTGCATTAGTACTATTCCATCTGCTACAGAATGACTTCTGTATGTGCAAAACCATCATAGATAATCAAACACCATTTTTAGTCACTGCCACTTAACATTATTTCAACCACACACTTCACATACCTGTATTTCAATAGTGTTCTTCACATATTTTAACTTACAGTTCAAGTAATATATCCAAGGCTTCTAAATGTTTTGACATTTTAAATATCACAAATTTGTACCTCCTAACTCTTTTACCAAATGTGGAAGCCAATAAATTGGTGTAACATTTGTTCACTATAATTATGAGTAGGAAATTTTTATTGAAACATTGAAAATGGGTAGTTTTTGATGATCTATGTTTTTCAAATTTTTTTTCATTCAGTATAAATTTTCAAAATTCAGCTGATTACTCATGATTATTTTTCTAGACAAAGATATAATTTTTGAAATATTTGTATTGCTGATTAAAATCTGCACCTGCTAATATAATTTTGTTTCTTTGACTAATCTCTTTTTGACTTCTGTAGGCACTCTTTCCATCAGCTATAAAAAAAAAGAATAGGAAAGAAGCCTACATAGAAAGATTGCAAATCTAGGTAACATGCTATTTTTTATGTGCTTGTGACAAGCTCTATTTGACTACAGAAAAATCAATCCTGCTGAAATAAATTAGAGTTTTTCTTTTGATCCTAATAAAGATAAAATAACACACCCAGAAATAAGGATCTGTACTTATTTTTTTCTGTGTTGCTCTTACTGCCTTATGTTATTGACTTTTATTTTGATACAAATAACTTGCCACAAGAAAAGCAAAAGGCATAACCAAACACCCCTCCTCTCCCCTCCCTAGTCTAAATTCCCCTTGCTTTTGTCATTTGTACTCAGTCCCACCTTGGTTACGTAGCAACAGATGGTGCAGGAGGCTGAGGCCATGGCACAAAGATTTCCTTCTGCTGCTCCTTGCTTCTTACTTGTTTTCCTCACCTGCTCTTTATTTCCTTCTGCTCCTCTGCTCCAGTGAGGATCATCCACGGACTGCAATCCCTCAGGGAAGGCCTTGCTCCTGCATGGAGCAGGGAATGGCAAAGGTGGCTCAAACCCTCCTTTCTTACAGAATGCCCTGCAGCCCTTGCTATTGAAACCCTTTATTTTATGTTGAATGCAACATTGTCGGCTGTTTTCAATTGCTTAATAGCTGGTGGAACCCAATCACATCATTCTTTTGGGAGAAAAGGAGAAGGAAACCACAAGCTAGTTCTTTTCTTTGTTATGGAACGCTGATGCTTTGAAAACATAATTAATCAAACTTCTCATGCAAAACCTATTTGTTAGGTTGAGTTGAAAACTCTTTACATCATCTATTTTTTCACATAAAATATTGTAGACAGACTCTTAACATATATTTTTCCTTCACATTATAAGCTACTGAAATTCTAGGAAAATATTTTTATATCTACCACCCTTAAACAACATAAGAAAAAAATGCATAGAATGTTTACATGTGTGAATATATACTTCTTCTTACAATCATCTGCTTAATATTAGAGAAGAAAAAATTATTTCTGTGTTCTTTGGGGTCTATATACACTTGTAAGAGAGCCATGAGGAAGCAGACATGCATTTTGCTTAAGGTGTGGGACTCTTAAAATCCTGCAAGGAATGTGGTTAGACTAATTGAGACCACTGACAGGCATGGAGCAGTGGATTAACACTAACAACAGCTAAAGCTGATGCTGCCCTGAGCACTCCTCCATGCCTTCCTGACCAGTCTTGCCTCCCCAGAGGGATGGATCCCTGATTTGCTTGTTAATGAGTAGAACCACCACAGCCTTCATCCTTTATCTTATGTTAAAATGACTCCAGTTTTGCTTAACTTCTGTATGACATACTCGAAACTGAGGTGATGCTGGACCTCACTTGTAAGCATATAAAATATACTTACCTCAGTATATAAAATATGCTTACCTCAGGGCTCTGTTAGCCATTAGGATGGGAAAGATGAGTGGAGGTGGTAGGAGCTGCAGCTCATCTGTTAAGTTATGTCTGTTAAGAGCCCTGAGAGGAAGAATATTTTCTTTGAGAACACTAGTTCCCTCCATCTTTCTTCCATGTTCTTAATTTTTCTATTTACCACACAGTACGGCTCTTATTTTATCTGGATATTTGTGATTGGAATAATTTTTTGCCGTTGTTTGTGAGATGTTTAGCATTTTTTGGTTGGTCAAAACATAAAATAATTGAAATGGAAAGCAATTAGAAATTAATAAGGTTTCTGTGGTGGCAGACCTGAATTTAATTCACAATGTTAACAACGATAAGTTATCAAGACAAGACTGAAATATAACTCAGTATATTGCTATGAACAAACAGGGGATTTTATTTGTAAGAAAAAATAACTAATACACATCTTAATTTCATATAATGGCTCGCACAAGTTATAATCACAGTCTCCCTCAGATGCACTTTGTACTTACAAGGACATTATGCCATTTTATCAGTTCACCATACACAGACCACTGAGCTTAGATTGCTGAGCTGCGTATAATATTAGTAACATTTCCAACATAGAATGTTGCTTTGTTAAAACATGAACAGCCAGAATAGAATCACCCTGCTTTTCAAAAGAAAGTACAGACTGCATTTATAAAATGCCGTGTAATTCCTACTCAGAGCCACTCATGAGCAGTAAGGGCAATTTAATTATCTAAATAGTAATTAGGAAATTAAATGGAGTTGAAAGCTTACAATCCTTTGAGACCTGGGGCTGGCAAATATGGAAAAAAAAGTCAAAGGCTTCTGCCTGATCATATCTTAAGGGGTATGTGGGAACATAAAACTTCAGAAGAAAGGCTTTTTTTTTTCTCCCTTAAGATAATTAAGGGTGAATATTTTACATCTACTGGGAAGAAAAAACCTTGTATGTTCCATATAAGTATAGGAAAAATTGGAGACTGAAGCTTAACTTCAGGTTAAAGGACTTCAGGTTCTATAAAGCAAATGCTAAAACGCGGTTCAAAATGCCCTTAACCCCAGCTCCATAAAAAACAGTTACTTATCCCATGTACTGTAAATTGAATCATCTAAACTTGAATGATATTTATTTGCATAAAAGGAAGTAAGGAAGAATCCTGTTTAGGAAGAATCTTAAATAGGGCAGAAGACTGTAAGTCAGCCAGATTCACAATAAATGTAACTATGAAAATGTTCAGAAGATAATGGCACACAGGATGCCTTTAATTAATATGGAATACATTGTCTGCAATATATAGAAACAGAAATATGACTTTGAAATTTCATTAACCACAAATAATTTTAATAAAGAAGGCTATTGTTTGTGACAGTCATAGAATAGTTCAACAACTATTAATGAAGACTATTGAACTACTTATTAAATAGTTCTTACTCACTGACCAGTAATTTAAATACAATGGTTACTTTATAATACAAACCTGTATCAATAATTTAAAACTTTTCTAATAGTGTAAGTGTAAGAAGGAAGAAGTGGCAGAAAGAAACTTTTATGGACAGGCCATGAACCCCTAGTCTCCCTTTCCTGCTTTGCAGCTCAGTTTGGGGGAGAAAGGAGAGCAGTGGGAGTAAAGGAATGATGTTAGTTGGTAAGTTATGTCCTTGTTTTGGTCTAGATCTTTCTAGGCTGTCTTTAGCAAGAAATAATAGAACACATAATACATGGACATATTAGATATGGTATTTCCACTTCATTTGAGCCATTTAAATGGTCACTGAGATAAATTGAAAGGCCTTGATCAATTTAATGAGGTCAATTCTACAGCTCAGCAGTTATCTTCTAAAAGTTCAGCTTTTAGAAACATAAGATTTGCTTACTCTTACTCTAGGAAAAAAAAAGCAGTTCTGAGTTTAAGATCCATGTTCTAAAACTGCCAGTCCACCAAAAATTGTACATTTCAGATCATCAAAAATGCGACTGTGAAAACAAGAGTAATAAAACACTTTGCATTAGAATAAACAACAGTTTTATACATGGAAATGGAATATATTATTCTTTTCTTTTAATTTCTGTCTATAGAGAAAGGATTTACAATTAAAATTTTCACAGCTTCCTCATGTCCCAGTTTTGCAAACCTACCATTCTGCTTAATAATTCCAACAGAGGAATTAGGTGTGAACGAAGTAGGTGTAACTGGTGAGAGTTTTTACATTATTCATAGAGGGACTCAAGCACCCTAATATCTTAAATTGGTAATATTGATTAAACAATACACTGAACTTTGGCCCAGTACAGTTTTGAGTGGTTAAGTCTTCAGATCACAACCTCCCATAAATTTTACATAATATAAATTGATATCATAAAATATGTACAAACCTATGTAAAAATCAATATTTGCAGAGTGTTATAACTAGTTCTTAATCAAAGAATTACTTATTTGGGGTTATGCAAGGGTTTGCATTTGGAGAAGAAGTGCACAAGAAAGACATCGCTTCATTCAGTATCTAAATGGTGAAATAAAGAGTAGGATTATTAAGATTGCAGATGACAACAGCCTAGGGAGGAGAACAAACAATAGCTGATGTCAAAGTCTGTCTGAATGATTTTTAAGCAGTCTTGGCCTGGAGAGGTCCCAGTTGACTGGAAGGTGGTGAATGTTGTTCCAGTTTTCAAGAAGGGCAAGAAAGAAGATCCAAGAAACTACAAATGCCAGTCTCACTTCAGTGCTTGGTATAGTTATTGAGATTTTTAGGGAGAGTTTAGAAAAACACCTGAAAGACAGCGTAATCATTGACCACAGCCAGCACGGCTTAGTGAGCCTTAGTAAAATTCAGAAAAACTACATCCACTGCCTTCCCTTCACCCACTAGGCAGATGGTCTTATTACAGAAGGATATCAAGTTAGCTAAACAGGGCTTATCCTCTGTGAATCCATGTTGACTGTCCCTGTTGGTTCCATTCTTCTTTAAATATCTTTCAATAGTACTCCATCTTCACCATATTTTTTCCAGGAACTGAGATTAGACTGCCAGGTCTGTAGTTCCCTGTGCCCTTTGTGTAGATCGAAATAACACTGACTAGCTTCCAGTCAGCAGGAACCTGCACAGACTCTCCAGACCTTTGGTACGTGATCAATATGGGTGCTGCTCTCACATTCTCTGGCTCCCTCTGTGCTCTGGGGTGAATCCCATCAGGCCTGGTGGACTTGTGATCATTCAGTTGATACAGATGGCTCCTTACAATTTCAGGGTCCCCAAATGAAAAGTCACTGTCTCACACTCATGGTCCACATACTCAGGTGACTGAGAAGCCCAGGGCTGATCAATATTATTAGACTCAGGCAAAAGAAAATCATTGAATGCCTTCACTTCCTCTTCATTTCTATTAATCAGATGACCATCTTCAACTTCTTTAGATCTCCTCTTGCTATCAGGAACTACTTTAAGAAGCTCTTGTTATCTGAAACAACACCTGCCAGTGTTACAAATTGGTTTAATCACAGAGGAGTAAAGAGAATTAACTCTCTATTAATAAAACAGGAAGAACTTTGGAGGTTTGAAATATTCCCAAAAAAATGAGTTCAAAACCAAATGAGATTAAATCTTGATGCCAAAAAAATGATGTATTTTTACTTAATAGTAAAAGAGTCAAAGAGAAAGAGAGTAGTAAAGAAAAGTTAGAAAAAGCTAAGGTTACTTAAAAAGCATAGGATACCACCACCACATTGTGCTACCTTTGTTGCTGCACAGATGTGGCGGGGAAGGAGCGAAGCAGTTTTTGCCTTTTTTTTCCCTGCTGTTTGAAGCATCTTGTTTGCCAGCGGTGCCCAACGGCCGCGGCCGAACCTCGGGGCGCTGTTGGCGCTCTCACCGTGGGCCACAGGAGCGGGCGGGGGTTCCGCGGCTCACTCATGGTTTTGGTCCAGGAACACAGGATCGGGGAGTTCTCCACAAGTGCACGGTGTCAGCCCCCCGGGGCCTCAGGGTGTCTCACAGTGGGCCATGGTGGTGGTGGGGGAAGGCAAAGGTCAGGGCTTCTGTCCCTTGCTTTCCCCTCCAAGTTTTGAACCAGTTTCACCTTCCTTTTTGTGGGCCTCGAGCCGGGCTACTCACAGTCCATCCCACACAAAGTTTTCAGGTGTTCAAGAGTGATTATGATAAGCAGACATGATGATGAAGCACTTTTTGAAGCTGCTTTCATTATCAGGTTTTTACAGCCAGTTCTAACTCTAATGGAGCTTTGGCCTTTCATGTCTGCATGCGTACAAGAACCATGACGCTGTAATCTTCCCTCAAAGCCTGTCTCTCTTCTAGAAATCTCACAATTTCTTTTTCCTCTTGAGCTCCAGAGGGAGTTCCTTGTTTAGCTCTGCTAGTCTTCTATTTTGTTTGCTGGATTTATGACACAGTAACATTGCTTTCACTCTAATTTCTGAAAATACAGCTAAATGCTATCAAATGATCAAACCTATCTGTACATACGGTGCAACACCAGTGTTGAGGAGGTGTTGGAAATGAGTCAACAAAAGGCCCCTGTTAGTTCATTGTTCATCTAAAGACCAGTAAAATTATTTTTCTGTTCTATTAGTCACTGGTAAGAAATCAATAGGTACCTTATTCCAAGTTCAAGACAGATACAACATTTAAAGATCAGTAAAAAAACCCCATGAGTGTCATTTAAAAGAGTTGGAGGTAAGGAAAAGAGAGAGGTGATATGGTGAGGTATTTCCTAGGTTATTGCTTCCCTGAGTGTAAGTTATAGCCGTCATAATCAAAGAGTCTGGAGGCAGAAGTAGCAATTAAAACTTTTTTTAGCTTTTTTCCCCCCTCTGTTTTCAGTGAACAAATCTGTGAAAAATACTAAACCTTCTTTGGCTTGGTCACAGAAGATAATGTGTGTACTATTCTGCAAGCAGAATAGAACACCATAAAATAATAGGCCACACAATTAAACCATTAAATTGTAAATTCCTGAGAGACAAGGAGGGAATGTGCCAGATTTTGTCTCGATGCATTATAGTCATCTAAAAGTCCAAGTTAAAAAATGATTAACTGATTCACCCTCCAGGCACAGCAGATGGAAACATTCCGATCCTGATTTGTTGCCTAGAAGACAGTTGATGACTTTGTTAAGTTTTCTCGACTAATTTCAGTTTTTTATTACATACTGCCATGGTCAACTTTTGAAGTTTCATTTGTTCTATTTCAAAAACTACTTTGATTGCTGAAAGTAATCTTTTATCTTTAGCAGTGTGCTAATTGAGGTTGACAGACATAGCTGTGGTTCCTCTTACACTTACAAACACCATAGCTTAACTATATTTCTATACTTACTCAGAAGTATAGAAATATTTATCATTATGTCTGACACACTAGACTTTGTTTTAAAAAGTGATAGAACATTTAAGCTCATATTCCAAATGAATACATCACTTAACTGCCTTCTGTCTAGAGCTTTTTATTGATCAAGTGTGTGTGAAGGCTTAGACTTGAAATGTAACTTTACTGAATCTTGGTTTCAGGTTTTCTATTGTTTTTTAAATTTTTTTTCTTTTTAATCAGGTGAAAAAAAAAGGATAAAAAACCCAACCAATTAATCAAACTCAAAAGCCTAAATCCAGTTTCTTTGCCTCAATTAATACTAACAAGATATGTAGACCTATGCATTTTTCCCAAAAGAAAGATTTTATAATCTAGCTTTTATCTAACTTCTTGTCAAAGTCTCTCCACTACCCTTCAGGCAGGTGCCCAGGTTAAGCTTAGATCTGATGTAAGCTCAGCATCCTCGGAAAAACCAGGGTAACTGTGCTTTCCTCCCTGTTATCCATTTTTTAATATTGCTAGCATCTGCTTATTTGGAAAAATATATGGATTTTGATAGCATTTAGCTCTTTTTTCAGGTTATAAATATGCTGGCAAGTCTGTCATCATTCAGTGAGCAGTGACTGTTGGCAACAATAAATGGAGGAGAGACAGTACAATATAATTGTGATACAAAAGACTGAAGAGGAATTAATAGTACCTAAAGCTTCAAATTAAATGGCTCAAAATGAGGTATTGACATAAAATGCTGCCTCTGCAAATTTCTCAGAACAAGCTGCAATTGCAGCTGTTTCTAACTGACAGGTGGAAATGATATCACATCTTTGTGGGAAGACTGCCTATTGTACAGGCATGATGATGTGTATCAGGAAAAATGGTCCTGGGTCTCCCAGGTCCAAAACTAAGTTCTAAGTGTTCAAATTATTAGTCCGAATGTCAGAAATCTGGTGAAGACAGGAACAAATGGGTGTGGAGTGAGGGTGGGGGAAAGTAGAATCTACTCAGCATAATTTAGAACATTTTTTTTTTCAGTATGAAAAAGATGTAATTCCAGGGTTGTCTGAGGATAAGCCACAGAAATGTTTTTCTGGAAGAATCAAGGAAAGAGAAAATTAAGATTTTCAGTGAAAGTC
Source organism: Irena cyanogastra (assembly GCA_013397155.1). Taxonomy (NCBI): domain Eukaryota; kingdom Metazoa; phylum Chordata; class Aves; order Passeriformes; family Irenidae; genus Irena; species Irena cyanogastra. The sequence goes on from VWZV01008000.1 coordinate 228,708, forward strand.
AAAATAATTTTCTCATACAGAATCAGGCATTCAAAATCCTATGTGCAAAATAGAATATGGTGTGTATATGAAGTGAAGAATTTACTGTGTAATTAAACTCTTAAAATCTAATAAAAATACAGCAGTTTATCAGTCACAGCAATACTAATACTCATAGCCTGAATTAATATAGAGAAGCCACATCAGTAAAATTTGTATACATTACATTGCTACTAAGAGCCCTTTTTCTGTGTTGTTATGCTCACCTCCCCAGTGTTCCTTTCCGTCTTCGTCAAGTAGATTGGAGATGGAGGGTTTTATGACAAGTCAAAATGTGTCATTGGTTTCCTAGGTACTCAGGCTTTTTATTTTTGATCTCAACAGTGGGTTTATGTGGTGCTCAAGGTTAAAATTTCTGGTAATGACCAGGGATGGATGGCAGTGATTTGTGTTTATAGTTTGAGATCTTTGTTTGGTATCTGCACTCGTCCACAGCACATTTTGTTATAAGCTCACACCCACACTCTTCTACAGCACATTTTATTCTGATATCACAGACAGTTCAATTCAGCCAGAACAATTACTTGTTTTTACTACAAGGTAAAACTAAACTAAAATATATTTTGCAGCTAGCTGAGAGTTAAAACTAATTAAAACCAGCTGAGAACAAGACAAGCTAAAAGAAATCCTGAAACTGTGCTATCAGGTCAATATAAAGCCTATGAGCTTGATGGGGCTGCACAGGCAATTATAATAACTTAAGCTGGAACAAACTTGGCATACTCAAAAATATGAGGCAAAATTATGTCTTCCAGTCTTCAAGCATGAGATCTGCAGAATTTGCCTGTGTTTCACGAGTAGGACAAACAAGTGTCCAATGTAAAATGTTTTGATCACAGATTTAAGCTAGTAGGATCAAAATGATTAATGAAATTAATTTCAGAATTACCTAAATCCAACTTGCTGCTCAAAATGGGGTCAGATATTAGGTCAGACAAGGCCAGTCAGGATTTTATCCAGTTTAGAATACAATGTACAGAATTGGATATATAAAATCATACAGCCATTAGGGTACAAGGTATTTAAAATATTTATGATGAACTACCCTTTGAAAGTGTCTGCCTTTCATGATTTTAGGACAACCTTAGGTGTTGACTGAGTCTAGGTGCCTGGCCTTTTTGCAGCTTAAGACGAGCACCAACTTCTGCAGATACTTCTTTTGTATTCTCATTTAGCACTTTATTTATGTTTTCTGAAAAACAATTTGTTAAATCAACGTTTCCCAAAACCAATTTTTCTCATTCTCACCTATACCACAAAAGTACGGATCCTCTTGGCATGCTCCCACATGTTCCATATGCATCAAGCTCATGATTGAATTGCTGCACAATTGGTTTATTCATTCACTACTAATTTTTAATCAGAATACAGTCATCCCATCCATCCCTGGGCATCACCACACCATTTAATCTCAAAATTTGCCTTTATTTTCCCTTATCTAGGCTGTTTTTTGCATTATAACTAAACCCCAATGTAAAAGATACTGTTTATGTGTAACATGGAAAAAATCCAAAAGTATGTTAAATTTCTCTCAAGTGAACTTTTCCAGAAAATCTTGAAGAAATGGCACCAAGCCTTTCCAATGTGCAACGGATTTTCTTCCATTGGGAGGATTATATATCTGCGGTTCTTAAATGACAAAGAGCTTGCAGGACAAAAGGTCTGTAATTTTTTTTTCTTTTGTAGTCTTGCAAAATAAGTTTGTTCATTTGCCACTTAAATCCAAAAACAAAAAATAATTTTTATTTTTTAAAATGCTAGTTGAAATGGTAACAGCAAGAGAATTAGCACACAGTAGTTTACTTGTATACACTAAATATCAACAGTGAGAAGCACAAACCCCAGATTTTTTAAACAATTTTCCAGAGTAGTAGACAACTCATCTTGACAGACTAAAAGGTACTCAGCACTATCCACAGTGTACTTACTGAAAAACATTATAGAAAATTGAAGACTTAGTTTCACTGCATTTCAGAAGAGACAAAATGACATTTAATGATTTCTCATGCTCCTGTGAAATATAACTTGACTATTGATTATTCTGGGACAAGCAGATTTCTTCATGGAATAGACCATGGTTCAGTGGTGTATCAGATAAATAGGACAATAGAGTTAAACAATAATGCTTTGCTTATTTCCACAGTATTTTCTGCCTAATCAAGGTGATTTTTTAATTTTTAGTTTTCCTGCATATGTTGTTGAAACAATGAAGAACATGCATAGTAATTACACACAGATTACTCCCCAGATGAATCTCATGGCCTACATAACTTAGATATGCATGATGGTTTGACCCTGAGCTAAACACCTAACACACCTTCCATTCGCTCACTCACTCACTCACTCACTCACCCACTCACGCCAACCTGGGAATATGAAGAAAAATAGAAAGAATGAGAACAGGCTCCTGCATCAAGGTAATGCCAGTTTAATTACACAAAGAAAGCTGCAAGCAGTGGTAAAATATGGAATTAATTTACTACTTTCCATAAGACAGATGCTTACCCATGTCAAGGAAATCAGGCCTTTAGCACATGTTACTTGGGAAGACAAACACCATCACAAAACATATTGATTCCTCCCCTCATTTCTTCCTTAATTCCACAAGCTTTTACTGCTTAACACGATGTGATATGGCATTGACTGTCCCTGCATTGGCTGTGTCCCACATCAGTCTCTTGCTGGCATCCAGTCAACTCACTTTGTGGGGATGGAGTGGGTGGGGAGAGAGACAGGGGAAGTCTTGATGATGTACAAGTGCTGTTAAGCAGTAGCCAAAACTATAGTGTGTTATCAGATTGAATTGGGGATATCAATTGAATTTATTACTAAAAAAATCAGAGTAGGATAATGAGAAGTAAAATAAACCTTAAAAATACCTTCTCTCCACCTCTCAATCCTTCCTGAACAATACTTCCTCCCCCAGCAGCTCAGGAAAACAGGGAATGTGGGTTACAGTCAGTTCGTCATAAGTTATTTCTCCCTCTGCTCCGGGAGAGGAGTCCTGCACCATGACATCTCTCCCATGGGAGACATTTCTCCACCATCTTCTCCACTATGTGTCCATCCCACAGGCTACATCTCTCTGTGAACTGCTGCAGTGTGAGTCACTGTTCCACAGGCTGAGGTCCTTCAGGCATAGCCTGCTCCAGTGTGGGTCCTCCATGGAGTCACAGGTCCTACCAGCAAACCTGCTCTGGCATGGGCTCCTCTCTCCACAGGTCTGCAGGTCCCTGCTCCAGGACAAGTCTCCCACGGAGTCACAGTCTCTTCTCAGGCATCCACTTTCTCCAGCCTGGCTCTCCTCCTTGGCCTGCAGATGAATCTCTACGTTCCCATGTTCCTCCATGGGCTGCATAGGCACAGCTGCCTCACCATGGGCTGCACCAGGGGCTGCAGGGGAATCTCAGCTCCAGTGCCTGGAGCAGCTCCTCCCTCTCCTGCTCCACTGACCTGGGTGTCTGCAGAGTTGTTCCTCTCACATTCTAATCCCGCTCTTCTCTGGCTGCAATTTTATTTGTGCAATAGCTTTTATTTTCCTCTTAAATATGTTATCACAGAGTTTTTACCAACATTTCTAATTGAACCAGCCTTGGCCAGTAGCATGCTTGTCTTGGATCTGACTGGCATTGGCTCAGCTGGACATGCAAGAAACTTCTGGCAGCTTCTCACAGAAGACACCCCTGTAACCCTCCTGCTACCAAAACCTGGCCACAAAAACCCAATACACATGGCACCATGGATCACTATAAAGAGTTAACTTCATAACTTCATCCCAGCCAGAACCAGAAGAATATCTTTACAGAGAACAGTCAATAAGAGACTGAAATGCTGAACCTTTAGGCATTTTTCTTCTACATCTGCATTCAGAACACTTGTTTTCCACTCAAATTAATTGATCTATGTTAAAAATAACAGAATTTTTTTCTCATCTTGTAGACACATGAAAAGCATCATTACGTAATGAGAACATCTATAATTTTATTCAGTAATTATTTCTTAAGGCTGTGCTCTTTGCACTTTTAAGCACATATTAATGTTGAGATCTGAAGAACAAAAGTAATATAATACAGTTGCAGCTCTAATTTTTGTTTTGTTTCCAGCATGTTATTGACTTGATCAAATTTACAAAGGCACAAGATTACTTACATTGGTCTTTCTGCCACTTGCAATCCTGCATACCCTGCTTGAATAGCAACAGGGGATAGAAATAGCATACTAACTATTTTAAAAAATTTAATTGTTATTTGACATTAATAGAGACTTCTATGTATATAGTGACAGCTCTCTGAACATTTGTACATCTAAAATACCTATTGCACTAGTAGAAAACACTTTCAAGATGTAAATTGAATTTGGTCCACAGTGATCATTGCACATCATCTCTTATCAAGGCATATAACAAGTGCAATATTTATGTATTGTATTTTATTTACATCTCACATGGAATCAGAATGACATAATTTCTTTCATTATTGTATATATTTATTCAGATAATCCTTATGCTAAAAGTTGCAAAATATGAAAGTTATGTGCTGTACTACGTAGTTTCTCAAGAACAGTGATCTGATTTCTATTAATTTCAAAATGCAACTGCATAGAAGTAATTCTAGCCTTCAACTATAAAGAATTGTTTGAGGACATAACTTCTATGTCAATTGCAAAGACATAGAATTGCAATGATATTGCTTAATCCTTCATTGGATCTGGACCTAATCCTTCTATATCATATCTAAGATGTTCAGCATCTTATAGAACTGAAATCTTGTCATCAGTTGGTGTCTTGATTCAGCAGTAATGTCAGGATGATATCATTAAGATTTTGTGGCTAAAATTACTTGAAACCAAAGTATATAAACCAAATAATTACTTTGTTTAACTTATGGTAAAGCTTCAAAACAAAAGTTCAGATTAAATTTTAATTCGAAAGACCAATACCATGTTGGATGTGAATTAGGGCATCAAATCTCAGAATAAAAATTAAGGATTAATTCAAGATACATTTTCAAAAACTGACGGTTAAACCTATTTCATAGTTCAATTTCAATTTGACTCCCTGCCAGAAAGAATTGTTAATTTTCTTTAAACTTCTAAAAATTTTTCACTGAGTATAAGGACATGCAGTGTCCCTGGAGCTCCTTCTCTGAAGATGTTCAATCCTGGACATAATACTCATTTGCATGCTCTAGGGAACCCTGCTTGATCAGAGAGATTGGACTAAGTGATCCTCCAGCTGTCCCTTCCAGTGTCACCCATTTTGTGATTCTGTGTTTCTGTGATTGTCTCTTTCTTGTATTCTAAGGTCCAGAACTAGATGGAGAACTCCATTTCTGTGATCTCAGAAGTGTTTAGCAGAGGGGAATAGTCACTCTACTCAGCCTCCTGGCTGTAATCCTGTTAATGCTTTTAGCAGCATACACTGCTAGTTTATTCCTAACTTTTCACAAACCAAAGGTAATAAGGAGAAAAATTATATTAACAAAATTTAGATTTTGTTTCTGTTTTTATTTAAAATTAAACAAACAAAAAACACACAAAACAAAAACTAACAAAAGTCAAACAAACTAAAGCAACTTATGCCAACAGAGTTCAAGGTTTATGATATTTTGGGTAAAGACAAAGTTTCAAAATCCTCAATAATTACCTAGGGCCATCTGTCTTAGTTGTTGGAGACACAGTAAGTTGGAAGTTCTCAACACGAATTTTCATTGAGATGATTGTTATGCTTTATCAACTGTTTTGATTCACCAGTTTAAGAGAGACATTGAACAACTGGAGAGGGTCCAACAAAGGGCTGCCAATATGATTAGACGGCTGAATGATTTGACACATGAAGAAAGATTGAAGAAATCGGGTTTATTCAGCCTAGAGTAGAGAAAGCTCGGGCGGGAGCTCCCAATCACAGTCTCTGAGTAGCTAAAAAGGAGTTACAGAGAGCTTGTAGAGGTTGTCTTCTTACTAGGCTGCAAGGTGACAGGACAAGAGGTGACAGGCACAAGTTGCTTCAGGGGAAATTCTGCCAAAATAAAAGAGAGAAATTCCTCATTATGAGAAGATTCAAACATCAGATAAGGTTACACACAGACAAAGCAGAATTTCTGTCACTGTAGAAGTTCAAGATTCAGCTTGACAGACCGAGATTGATGCCTTAAGTTTTAGCTTTCATATTTTCCAGATTTTGTACTGCATTAGTATATAACTCTGAACTTCATATGAAGTGTTAGCAAATTCTCTTCACAGTTTAGTTAGACAAAACAATCCTTTTCCAGCCTAGGAACTGAGGACACCATTGCAGCTTCAGGCCCAAAAAGTACAAACAACAGTGAGTTGAGGAGAGCAAACTGGGACAATGGGACTTCATAACCTGAAGCTGTAATTGGACAATTAACCCCAATATGTAAATGGACCAAAACTTATAAAAGGGTGAAGATTCATGACCCATCATCCATCTTGGGTGGAGCCACGGCTGGGGTCTTGTACTGCCCAAGATGTATCCTTTGAAGGGCTTTTAATAAATACCTACTTTATTCCTTTAACACTGTCTAGCCTCTGTGCTAGGTAGCCTCTCAAGACATCAAGATCAGCTTGGCTCTGATTTTACAAGAGGTTTGGAACCAGAGGATTTTCAGAGTTCTCTTATGATCTATACTTTCTCACCACTCTATGATGTATATATGATGATAGTTTTATGCATAAACAGAAAATAGCTCTGCAAAAGAATTTATTGATTAATGAAGTGTTTCAAAAATATTTTTCCCTCACTGCCTGAAAAATTAAAAATTTGTCTCCACATAACTTTTGATGCCAAAATACTGTTGATATAAATCACAGTAAAAGTAACTCAAACAATGCAGTGACAATGTTTTTATTTATTAAGCTGGTCTAGAAGGAAAAAATAAATATTTGTGAAGTTGCACTTCAGCTTCCCACACTCTGGCTGGTGGGACCAGTAGCCTGGAGTCAGAGGGTAGGGAAGCCAAGCCACTGGGATAACTTTCTAGGGAAGGGGGCATTGGAAAGGTGATTGGAAAAGGGACACAAGTTCTTAGCCTCTGGAGGCAAATCCCATCTAGTGTGAATGAAAGGTATTCTTCAAGGAAGATTCTATATGCCAGCCAGGCAAGTGGACCCTAAGAGAGAAAGGTGCCCTGAGGGAATTAGGTGAAATATAAATATGGGGAGGCCTGGCAGATTGATGGTATCACACTCCAAAAACACTCCACCAAGGAAAGAATCATGTGCTTACAATGGTGGAAGGAACCACTGGTTATGGAAACATATTCTCTGCTCTGTGTTACTACCTGAAATATTATTCTGGGCCTTGAAAAGAAAGTTGCATGGAGACATAGCGCCCCAGAATGAAATGAGCCAGACAACAGAACTAATTTCTGAAGTAACTTCATAAAAACGCGGGCCAAATATCATGGCATTGAGTGGGTGTATCACATCCCCTGTAAATGCATCAACCTCTGAAGAAATCAACCAATGCAATAGACTGTTAAAGGCTACACCACAAATAGTGGGTACATTTAAGCATTGGGATAGACATTTATCACAATGACTACCAAATTAGTTAACACCAGAAGATCTGGCCAATTGGGCTGATCCTGCCCAATAAAAACTCTTATGTGTTGTCATTACCCACAGTATGGAAACAAAATAATTTACTACTTATACAGCTTTGATAGAAACGGAAACTGTTATATTCAAGAGTTTTAACATAAATATCAATTCACTTGATGACCTGTTTTCAAAGGAGAAACTTGAAATGTGTTGTTGCATAGCCCAAAAACTTTGCAGTCTCTATTCTCCTGCTTGGTAACAGATGAACAGATCCAGACGCTTTTGAGAAGGAAGGTTGATTCTAATGCATGGGAAAAATTGTGCCTTCTTGATCAAGAAATGTTGTTCATAAGGTCTTTGGCTGGCTTGTGTTCTTCTGCAGCATGTTACCCTAAAGACAACCATCTGAACAAAGGCTGCTTTCCAAAATGTGAAAGCTATGGACTGACAAATTGACTTGTTGTATTTTTGTATTGTTTACTTTTATGTTGTTGATAGCTTTCCTGGTTTTTCACTCCCCTGGGAATAGTTAATTAATGTAAATATTTACAGACCAATGGAGGAAATTAAAATTGCTCTTAGAAGTTAAGTCATCCAGGCAGGAAAAAAAGCAGCAAGATGAAATTCATTAGACACAAGTTTAGCTATATAATAATCAGGTTTTCAGCCTAAAATCTTCGTGCAGTTTTCTCTATAGTAAGTGCAAACTCTGGAAGACTATTTCTTCCTGTGTACTGAGACATTTATCTTAGCTTCATATTAAAAGTGTAGGTTTACATGTCTCTACAGTAGAGGAAATCAGACTGGACAATAACTTTTAAAAGGCTACAATTAGATGCCAAGAAAGACATACTACAAGACCTATGAAACAACTTTTCTTTACTACAAAAAACTTGAGAATTTGGTTTTGAAGATTTGTATACAGCTGCATTTTTGTCTTGCGGCAAAAAAAAATGTTTCATCAAATAACTTTTCCCTGATCTGGTAAAAACCTTGATTCCATTAGCCCTCAATTTTAAAGACTGAACTCAGAATCATATTTTGATGTTATATTATATTTATAACTAACAGTCTGGTTCAATTTTTGGAGGAGCCAATTGTGTAGGCATTTCTAAAAAGGTTCATTGCTCCTCTCTGCATCATTAAATACTTACTTGTAGAAAGCAATCTTCTAGAGCTAGCAGCATATTTTAAAATTAGTGCATATATTTATAATGTGACTGCTTTCTCTTTATCTGTCCATACTGAATACCCAAAATAATGGCATTTATGCTTTTACTTTACAGTCGAGTTGAGAGGGGGAGGGAATTAAAAAAAGAGAAAGAAAGACAGAGAGAGAGAGAGAAATGTGGATTAGCACTATAGAAGTGTTAAAGTTTCATGATTGCATTGACTTCAATGAAGTCAGGCTGATTTGTACCAACTGAGAGTCTGTCCCTTATGTTTGATAAGTTTTAAAAAAAAAAATGCTGTTTGCTTTGCTAGTAAAGCAAAGGACATTCTTGATATTGTTTACGTTTTCATCTTACATTTTTTACAGGAAAGTTTGATTCTGAAGTAGTACAGAAGTAACCTTGAAACATATTAACATAATACTTTAGATTAGAAATCTAGGGACATTTTTTCTTTCTTCTTCTATTCTGGGGGGAAAAATTAAAAAGGAAAAAAGTACCAATGCTATGTGTGTATATGGAAAGATTTTTAAAATAATTGCATTTGTTTATCAATGTAAGAGAGTTTGACACCAGAAGGGTGGAATGAATAATTCCTGTGGGTTGCACCTAGCCAGCAGCCACAGAATCAGACTCAAACACAGAATGAGTGGGATTGGAAGTGACCGTAGTGGGTCATCTGGTCCTCCCTGCTGAAGCTGGGTCATCCTAGAACAGAGAATTGCATCCAGTTATTAAATATATCCAGAGAAGGAGACTCCACAATCTCTTTGGGTCACACATGCCAGTGTTCAGCCATCCACATGGTAGATGTGGATGGCTGAACATGAGGAAGAACTCATGGAAGAACATGAGTTCTTTCTCATGTTCAAGTGGAACTCACTCCACGAGCTCTGTGTCTCTCTTGTCTCTCTTGCTGAGGAGCTCAGAAGTGAACACAGCACTCCAGATGTGGTCTCACTAGGGCTAAATAGAGGGTCAGGATCCCTCAGCCTGTTGGCAATGTTCTTCCTAATTCATCCCAGGATACCACTGGCAGTCTTGCCTGCGAGGGAGCTGCTGGCTCAGGGGCAGCTTGTTGTCCACCAGGACTCCCAGATCCTTTTTTGTAGAGCTACTCTCCAGCAGGTTGGCTCCCAACCTGTACTGGTACATGGGAGTTACTCTTTTCCAGGTGCAGGACCCTGCATTTGCCTTTGCTGAATTGCAGACATTCTCTAAATCTGTCAAATTCCTTCTGAATAGCTGCACAGCCATTATGATCTTTTTCATGATTGGGGTCCTATAGCAAGGTCGATGGATACACCTCACTAAGTTAGATAACAGTAACAGAAAATAGAATTATAAACCATCTGGTGATTATGACATAGTGAGGATGTGTAATATAATGGTGAGGGTTTCTCGAAGAGCAATCATGTCCTAATATTCTAGATAAAAATTTTGAGATTATAAATTCTATTATCTACTATTTCGTTGACAATCCTGGGAGGATTAAAAATTATGGCTATGCAAGAAACTATAACATATGCAGCTGAACAAATCAGTATGTGATTTCCTTTCTGTAAAGTGCACTTCGGACAGCCCTATGTTTCCCTGGTTCTTCCTTCTGACTCTTCTTTTAGATGGGTAACACATTTGCTAACTTCCAGTCAACTGGAACCCACCCAGTTACCCAGGACTGCTGATAAATGATTGAAAGTGGCTTAGTGAGCTCTTCTGCCAGCTCTCTCAGTACCCTTGGGTAAATTCCACCCAGTCCAATAGCATTGTGCATGTCTAAGTGGTGTAGCAGGTCACTGACAATTTTTTCCTGAATAATTGGCACTTCATACTCCTCCCCATCCCAAATGAAAACAGACACTTGTAAATTCCTTATCATCTCTTTTAAGATAATGCCATTAATGTTTATAGCTTCTCTCTCTATACACAGAATTAGTTTCCATCTTTTTATTTGAATTCTTCCCTATAAGCATCTTATTTGGAAGGATCAACAGAAATTTACATTTAGAAAGAAGGGAGCTGTTCTCACTTTTTCCTATGATCTCATGATTCTCTGATGTTGTATGAAGAAACTAGCAAAACAGTTATGTTGAGGAGGAAACATCTACAATTTATAAGGTCTTACAAGAGATCTTTCATTTGAATTAAGTCAAACACTTAGACATGCTGGCCTGGGCATATGAGCTGTTAGAAAGTTTAGATTATATCTTTATCACAGCACAAATGACAAATTTTGGTTCTTTCTATGCTTTACCACTTAGAGCGAGTAGAAATGGCATTGACTACACCTCTATTCAAAAAAGCATTTTATCATGGTTTAATGAAGCTGAGGGAGTTCAGCACCCTGCAGGTAAGAGCTAGAGATAACTAAATAGCCATACATTTTAATTGGTTTGTGAACAGAGTCAATCAGCTAAAAATGTAAGCAGAAAAAAGTGAGTAACACTGTTCAGGACATTTACCTGTTTTTCTGCATGCAGAATACAAGGTTATTAAAACTTAAAGCACCTGGTAACAAATGTTTCAGTTGTGAAGGTCATGCTCTCTTTTATTTAACATTTTTCTTTTTTATTTAACATTTTTCTTTAGAGAATGTTCCCATTATTCTATCCTTTAGAGATCTCTGTAGAGAGGAGACCCAATCTAAAGTGAAAGCTTCTGAAGAGATCAACCTTTACTTTTCAAAAACAATATCAACTGATGCCTGAGTTACAGAGCATAAGTACATTTCCCATGGAAAATTCTATTACAGGGAAACTCAGTTTAATAGACAAAGGTTTAACAAAATTAAAGAATTGTTTGGAAAAGTGATTATTCAAATTAGCAAAGCATATAGCGAGTTGTTTTCAGCTCAGGAGACAATGTCCTTCCAGGAACTCAATTGAAACTTTAGGACCTGGAACAGAAAGAAACACTTCCACCTCCATATAATATGCAGCAAGTTTATGCAGTTTAGTAGTTTATACTGTCATGCCCTCCAGTCAAATCTTTTGCAAACACTCTGTTTATTTTATATGATCAGGTTTTGGCAGTGGGGGAAGGCCAAGGTCTGCCCCTATGGAAGACACAGAAGGTTGACTCCACAACAGGACACAGCAGAGCCCATCATCCAGGCTGGTGATGACTCTGTGAAAATATAATAACTAAAAAAAAATTAAAAAGTCAAGAGGAGCAGGGAAAAACAGAGAGTGATAAACAGCAGAGGGAATGCCAAGGCCAGAGAAGCAGAAATGGGAAGTGCTCCAGGGGATAGAGCAGGTATTCACTGTAACCTGGAAAAAGTCCATGCTGGAACAGAATTTTTGAGAAGGACTGCAGCTCATCGAGGACCCATGCTGGAGCAGGGGACAAGCATGAAGAGGAAGGAGCAACAGACAGAAATTGTGAAGTGCTGATTGCAGCCTTACACCCCCCAGAGGAAATTAAAGCATCAATCTGGCCTTGGAGGAGTTGAAAGTAAAGGCATTAAATAAGGCATAGGAAAAGGTGGAGAAGGAAAGATACTATTTGTGTCTACCAGAATCTATTTGAAGTGGAAAAAAATTAAACTAAATTTACACAAGTTGAATTTCTTCAACCTCTGACAGTAACTATTAAGTGATCTACCTGTTTCCACCTAACCCAAGAGCTTCCTCGTCCTATCTTGTCCCCTTGCCCTGCTGAGGAGAGAGAACAAGAGAGACTGAGCAGGCATAACTCTTAGCCAAGGCTGTCCCATTGCAAATGTGGGAGCTGTGACAAACCTAGGAGTTGAGTGTAACACAAAATTATGTTCATGCCTGTTTATAAGAGGAGAAGTTTTGAAAGCACCCAAGTCATGATTTGCATTTTAGTACGACTTTGGGAATTGTTGGGTGAAGGTTTTTACTTTTCTCCTTAATTTTTAAAAATATATGTATTATTATATTATTATTAATATATGTATCATTATACTATATTATATTATATTATATTATATTATATTACATTACATTACATTACATTACATTACATTACATTATATTATAAATTTTTAAAAATATATGTATTATTATATTATTATTAATATATGTATCATTATACTATATTATATTATATTATATTATATTATATTACATTACATTACATTACATTACATTACATTACATTACATTACATTATATTATATTATATTATATTATATTATATTATATTATATTATATTATATTATATTATGTATATTATTATATTTTAAGTTAAAATCCCCAAATTCTAGATAAAATGTGCTACAGAATTTGAGGGAAGATAAAATCAATTCAGAAAATGTAATGTCAGGTATAATAATCATAACACGGCTTAGCCTTCACAACGACGAAATAATGTAATTAAACTGAAGATTATCCAAAGCTTCAGACAAGATCTTTACAGTCAATAAGCAATAAAATTTTTAATAAATTATAAGACTGAGGTAAGAATAGGCATCCTGAAATAAATACCTCTGAACTGGGGAAAAGTGGGGAAAAGGAGGAGTGGGAAAGAAAAAAGATAGAAAAAAGTAAGCCAACTCATACATTTTGTCAATAAAAATCTATTATAATCTACCAACCATAGATATGTTATCTTCAAGGAACCCTCTAATGGTAAATAAATTGTTCTGGAAAGTACAGAGAGAGAACATCAGTAAGTTTGCCCTGCTCTGCTTTTTGTCATAACCTTCACTTTTATGTTTGCTATGTTGCAACAATTTTAACTTTAGCATTTTTTACAGCTAAAACTCATTAGGTTAAATCACGGGATTTAAGAAGGGATTTTTTTGGTTTTGCTTTTGTTTTTTTTTTTCAATTATTGCACACCAGACATCATTTTCTAGTCACTAAATCTTATGTGTTTGTCTATTAGATGAGCTTTTTTATTAGAAGTAATTTTCCTTCTCTAGGAATTTCTACACAATTATTAAGTTATTATAAACTTCTTCTGCATAAATGAAATAGGCTGAGTTGTGCTAATCAGGAAGAATTACAAATTATTTTAAATCAGTTAATCTAATTTACTAAAGAGTTTTAATTTGTTTGGTTTTCTTGTGGAAAGATTATACATCTGAAATGCATACACACACAAAATGGACATTATCTCATGCTTGGGAAAAAGGACCCTGCCTTGTAATTACACCAACAAAATTAAAAAGATTTGCCAGCAGTCATTCATTTGAACAGCTATGTGCAAAACCTAAAATACTTAGAAAGGAGTATTTTGCTAAATGTTAGTCATGTGTCAAAAGATGATAGGTGAGGTCTGCACTCTGAGAAATACACGTTACTTGTCATTTACAAAAGCAGCCAGCAGAACCTTTGAATAATTAAGCTAATGGAAAAAGATCTGAACGAAAAAAATGCAGAAATCATGTCTTGTTTTCTCATTGAAATCCATCTCTTTATTGAACTTTTTGCTGCTCTTTAAAAAAAAATGAAGATCATCAGCAAATGCTTATCTTTTCCAGTTATTGTGTTCTTTCAACTTTCTTAAATTGAAAGTGAGATTTTTTCTGGATTCTTATTGTCATTATACTACTTCAGCAATAAAATTCCAATTAAAAACTTGTTCTTTCTTGAATCTAAATCTCTTTCCAAGCCACTGTATGTAACTGGCAACTAGAAGTCAGGTTTAACATTTTTACTTTTACTTCCTTGTTTCTGCCCCCTATATAATTTCATTTAATTCTACTCATTCTTCATAGAAATACAACTGGACATGCAACAAGTGGGGATCTTTGAATGAATATTTGTGAGAAATAAAATACTTCAGTGAAGTTACTGCATTTTTTTTCTCTAAATAATAATAATAGGGCTGCAGTCACTTCCAAACATAGAAGTACAGTGCCAGTCCCCATCCTGCAGAATTTGTAGCTGGCATTATTTATCATGTATTTTTCTTTTCAGAAATGTAGGATATAATCTATAGCTTCTGTCTATATTTAATCAAACCCCTTATAATTATACTTGATCTTAACTACAGTAAGCTCTTTCAAAGTTAAGGTTATAGTAAAAGTATTAATTTTAATCTAACATTATAGAAAAAAAAAACAACCCAAACAAAACCCATCCCAGCACAAAAGTCAATTTATCTGCACAGCCTGTATAAAATGCCATTTAATTCTGCCATACAGAAAGTCATATAACAAGCCAAAGTGTAGCAGCTCCATGAACCTGTAGGCCAGTATATTCAACTTTGCCAATACTAGTCAGTGCTGTAGGCTTTATAAGGTCTCAGAACTGACCAGGGCTTCCCTTACTCTGCGTTGGGTTTGACCATTTTCCTTTGTCACAGTGGGCAGTAGTGGGAAAACACTGAATTAAAGAGATATATATTTCAAGCAGAATTTAGGCAGGTTATAATTATAGGTCTTGATTGCAGAGACTCATGTGCTACCATGTGCACATTTGGCTGCCTTTCTCTTTCACACGGAGATGTGTACAAACATACTTCTCTCTGCGAAGGTCACTGCCACCCAGACCAATTTAGAGAGCTGTGATAGAGAAGCCTGTTCTTGGTTCCTGCTCAGTATGTGTAGATGACACCATCTACAGCGCTTGTTTTATCTCGAGATTAAGCATTAAGGTGACATTCCCTTACCTGACTGTAGAAATGAAGAACAGAGTTGCTTGTTTGTAACAAAATCCTTCAAGAGCCCTAAAGACCACAGTGCCAAATAACCTCACAACAGCCGTGTGTTTCTAGACATAATTCCTCCTTTTTTTTTTCTCCCAGAAAACTAGCCTAAGGGGTAACATGAAGGGATAACATTTTAACTAACTTCCACCTATAGGCCTGTATGGGCATTACAAGCTATTCTCCTACCTTCTGGTTTTATTCATGTGCTTTACCTGCTGCGTCAGTGAACAAAGTTTGAAATACTCAGTTATTTTCCAAAATCTTCTTGAATCCTATACCAGACTAATGTGATTCCTACCAGAAGTATGAAATATACATATTTATTTCTATCCTACCCTACCTTTCTTCCTCATAGCTCCATCCCTCCATCCATCCATCCATCCATCCATCCATCCATCCATCCATCCATCCATCCATCTCTGGAGATAATCAGAATTAATAATTCATAGTTAATCACATTTTCTTCAAACAATATCAGAGAATCAACAAGAAACACATGTAGAATTGTAGATAGACAAATAGATGTTTTTTCCTGGAACAGTACTCCATCATGCCTTAGGCTCTTTCTAACCAAGAGTTCCTACTTAAGGATAAAAATTACTTTTGTTTCAAGAGTTCTAAAAACTTCAGGGCTTACTAAAGCAGATCAACAGAAAATTTTGTTAAGTAGCAGAGAAACTAGTGGTCCTCCTCCCTGTTTGGAATAATTTATACTTTTCTACAAACTGTAAATTAAGTTGAAAAGTACAAATAATGCAACTGTGTAAGACAGATAAGCAACAGAAGCAAAAAAAAAAATTCTTTATGTGTTGGGAAAAAATCTTTCTCGTGTAAAAAATGGAAAACTTGACAAGTATACCCATAGTAATTATTAAATATAATCAAAATATATTTTTTAATGTCTTGGCAGGATTATAGGAATTGCTTATTAGGTCAGTGGAAATTTGCATTTGATTTTGTCCTTTTGGCAATATAAAATAGAGTCAAGTGCAATATGAAAACAGGCCCACTGTATCAAGAATATATGTCATATAGTATTTAATATTTATAAAAGCAATTTCAGCTTAAAGTCTGGTTTTGGGTTAATGATCCTCAGGTGTAACGCATTCAGTTTAAGTAATGTTTGTGCATTTCCAATTAAAATAATGAATAATTATATTTACTACTTTTGCATCTTTTAAAGGACAATCAAGGTCCTCATCCCGTACTCATGAAAAGTATTTCTGCTGCCTCTGCTAAATAAAAGAGTTATGCCTTAAATTGATTATATTTTCCCCAACTCAACTCTTTTCACTGATATTTCAAGACCATTTTGGAGCAGAAATATCACTAAATTGAAAGTATTCCTAGGTAACTTTTGGAAAACGCTGTTGGTTTTGTGTATTTTTAAGTTAGAGCCACAAAAAAAAACCCAAAACAAAACAAAACAACAACAACAAAAAAAAATGCAAAAAAATCCACAAAAAAATTTCTCACAATAAAAAAAAAAAAAAAGAAAACAAAAAATTTGCTTTCTTGACAGAAATTTTCCTTTGCTATATTAATGGTATTTTGGGCTTTGAAATTGATTTTTTTAACCAAACATGGTGGAGGAATATAATTATGAAGAACAACTTTCTCTGCTTCTTGACTTAGTTCATTGTTTATTCTAACACTCTAAATCTTTTCATCCTAGGGATTTGGATCACAGATAACATTTGACTTTTCTTCTGGCTCTGAAAACTTTAATTTTGTATTTTCCATGAATGAAATTAGAAGAGACTGATAAAAATTCTATTAATAACGAGTCTGACATTAAATACTTCAAATTTAAACCTTCTTTGCAGAAAAACATTTTATTGTCTATCTTCTATTTTGCAGCAGGTTTCCCTTTCAGATGTAACATGTATAAAGGAATCCAACACAAAAGGCCTTTTTGCAGAGTTCACAAATATAATTTGTTACAGTAATAGTTTGATGTCAAATTGAGAATGCCTTAGAGAGCTTCAAAGTAAGTTCATTTACTGCCTTTGATTGCATTCCCCTAGAGTTTCAATGTGGAATAGATTAGGGGAACAGTTTGGAAGAAATCCATGTGGACTCAAAATAGGTAATTATTACCCAGTGTTTCTATTCATATTCCTAGATAAATTCAAGGGCATCACAAAATGACCAAAGACACTTAAAAGCCTCATACTGTTACATGATATGATTTTATGACTTAGTCAAGGTGAGATCTCTCAGCTATGCCTAAGTGTTTTATTTGTTTTTCCTTTTAAAGTGACTTTTTATTTTCATTTCCTCTCTTCAGCTCTCTTCAATGATTTTTCAATGTTAAGTGAAATAAATGACAATTATTTTGTAGGTATTTCACACTTCTGTAATGCAGATCAGCTGACATTTAAGGAGCTATAAGCAGAATATCCATGGTATATGGGACTTCAGGTCATAGCTCCTTTACTTAGAGACAGAAAAATGAACTTATTGGAACTGCTACAGAGGTTTTAATATTCTTAGGGATTGTGACTGTGCAGTGAAATTCTCTCAAAGTTGCAGTTCATTTCCTTCCAGCATTGTACTATGGAAGAACTGCTGCAAAGCAGCTAAACTGAGTCTCCTTTGTATCTCCTTAACTTCAAAGGAGAAGCCATTAAAACACAACCATTTCCTTTTGCAATGATGCTTCAAATGCATATTAAAAGAAAATTATACTTGCCCCAAGCCCCACTTCAATCTCATTTTAATTGATAGTCATTGTTTGTATTAGAGAAATGTATGCAGATAATGAAGTTACAGACATGAATGTCCCTTATGGAGATATGTTAAGACATAAAATGGGACTTCATTTAACCGTCAGGGTCTTTTAATTTGTCAGGAGAACTAATAAATATTGTCTTCAGAGGTGAATTGAATCCATCTCAGATAAAATTGCACAGGGATTTGGTATGTGTTGAAATGTGTACCGGAGAAGGATTCTGAGCACTCAGACAGAAGAGGCTTAAGCAAGGAATAGAAAGATTTTTGGGTTTATTATTGTGATTTTAGGCAAGAATGGGATGCAGATTTCTAACAATAAATCTCTACTGCAAGGGAACACTATCAGAACCCTTTTGTTCTTCAAACAGTTTTGAGTTCCAAGTGGCTGACATTAACAAAATTAAAAATTGAAGTAGTGACTAAAATATTTGCACTTTGTTTTTATACATCTGCTTAGTATGATACAGCCTTAAAGAAATTAGTTATGCATTGTTTTTACAGACAACCTCAATTGACACTTTGGATATTTTTGTTTGAAACCTCATCACTTGAAATGATGTGTTATCATGCTCATATTAAAGAACAATTTTTATAAAAGTATAAGATACATTATTTTCTTTGTTCAAAACATCATTAAACAAAACCTTAGTGCAAAGAAACCATAAAACCACACTCATTTTCATCCATCTAATTTTAGGGTCAAGATATTCACATATTCACAATCTTCAAGAAAAAGGCAGAGACTACTATTATCCATAAGGATTTTCTGTAATGCAGATGCTTTTGGTTTCTTGGAATCTCCTATCTGTTTACTGACACTAAAGGATTTTGGAACTCAGCAGTAAGTGGAATGAAAGTTGTGCAAAGACATGTTTTAGAATGATTAGGAAATATAAACAGTTAGACATTTCAGAGTATTTAAAGATATCTTTTTGTCAAAGAACATTTTTGCATTCCTTTGTGTTTGATTTGAGAGAAAATTTCTAAGTTCCTTATCTTTAGTTTCAAGACTTCTCTACTTTCCATTTCTTACACATTCTAGTCATTGCATATCACTATTTTCAATCCTAACAAACAGAGATAAATATATTATCAATAATAATAATAATAAATTTAAATATTAATAATGGTAGTAGTAATTGTTCTGTAAAATTCCGAAGAGATATGTAAGAGTTCTGGATCACAATTTTCTTTCTGTAAGAACAGCTCTAACACAGCTGGATACAACACTGCGTTGGGTTGAAGATTAGGAAAGGGTTCTTCATCCAGAGGTTGACTGGGCACTTGAGCAGGCTCCCCAAGGAAGTGGTCACAAACCTGCCAGAGTTCGAGAAACATTGACACAACGTTATGAGGCACACGTAACTTTGCTTGGACAGGCTGGCTGACCCTGCATCTACCATTTCCCTGATAACCAGGGACTGCTGTCTTAAGCAAAGTGTTTTCATTCCAGGTAAGGAAAAGGCTGATGAGAAGCAGATCCTGCAGAGATGGGGTAATGCTTTCTATCATGATTAGACACAACTGCATCTGACAGTGTGTAATTTCCCCCTCAAGTGGAAATATCTGAGTGTTCCCACATAATACCAAATGTCCCCAGCTTGACAAACTGTTGCATGCCAGCATCTCCAATGGATTAAATTGCAACCACCACTCTGCACAGACATATCAAAATAGAAAAGATCATCAGTGGATCCACAGGAAGTGATATCTTTCCATTCTACTATCCTGCATTTTTCTTCTCTTTCTATCTTTTCCTTGTATATTGTCTCCATGATATTTTTATAGAAATGAACAAAACCAGATACATACCTCCTTTCTGCTGAAACCAGATTGTTTAAAAATAAACCTGCCTCATATATACACTGGTCATTCAGTTTTGTTTCACTTTAATTCACAAGGGATCTAGTAACACCAACCTCAGTTACTCTGCCTAAGAGGCAGGTCATAACAACATGATGTGTCTCTTGGGGTTGTCCTGAGCAGGCCAGGAGTTGCTCTCAATGATCATTCGGATCTAATAATTATCTTAAGAAAAAGGCCAGTAATAGTACATTTAAAATTTGCTTTACAGAACTGGTATATTTAGTCCTTATCTTTATTCATGTGGAGGTTAATGAGAATCTGGCATCAATTTAAGAATTAATACCTAATCAAGCAAGACACCTGAGGCTGAGTAACTAGCAGGTGTTTCTTGAATTGGAACCTTAATGGCCCACCAATCAATAGAGTGCCATAAGTGTATTTCTTCTGCAATTCCAGTCAGAGCAGATGTGTTTAAACAGAAACATAAGTGTGCAATAATTAGCTTATTCAGTGTGACTAGCAACACTTATCAGTTCAAAGGACAGAGTATACAAAAGTAAGGAAGCTTTAATAGAATACATGGATCCTAATCATTACTCTCAAATTAAATGTTTTCTCTCCTGATGAAAATACCTCTAAATACATGCAAAGGATTTAACTATTTGCTATGTATAGTGTATTTAATTAATTTTCTCACTGATAAAAACTAATAACTACCCTGCGGTTTAAATTTATACACAGAAGGATCTGTGCTGGAAGAGACCTTAAAGATCATGTCCTTCAAACCCCCTGCCATGGGCAGGAACACCTTCCAGTAGACCAGGTGGCTCAAAGTGACTGTAAGATCAAAGTGGCATTTTAAGATCTGGCTCTTGAATGCAGCCAAAAAGGATCTAAAGGCTAGGGGGGCCAGGAGGCTGAATAACAGCACTGGAGTTAAAAAATCATTCTTGTTTTCAGGAATTCTCAAGTAATGCTTATTAGGACAGAAGAGGGGGCCAAACACTGGAACAGGTTCCTAAAATGATTGTCAATGCCCCAGCCTTGCCAGTATTTAAGAGGCATTTAGGCAACTTTTGGTCTGGTCTGAAGTGGCCAGGCAGTTCAACTCGTTGATCAGTCCTCTAGTGTAAGAGGAAGCCTGAAGAAATGTTAACACTCCTTCTTACCCAGATTGATGTTAGACAGGAGAATTCATAGAAAGAGTATTTTAGGACTAGATGATTTAGAACAAGAATATCTTTTCTAAACCAAACAACTACCTGAAAAAATAATATTTTTAGTTTAGAAAGAAAAAAAGGTGTATTTTGAAGGGAATTATATGGATAAGGATTGCTTACATTTCTAAATGCTTCAGAAACAAGAACTGGAATTCTGGGAACTCCATGTATTAAAAGTTACTAAAAATACATAAAATACTGAATAAAAGAATTCTGTTGCTTAAAGCCAAGCTTTGAGTTTCAGCTGAGATGCCTTGAGATTTTAGCCACCCTCACTGTTCTCTTAGACACGACACAGGACCTGTGTGAAACCCATATGCTTCTAGAGTGGCATCTGATGGCAAGGTGAATAACATTTTTTCATTTTTTTGGGGACCAAAGCCCACCTATTCTGACAGGAGTGATGGCTTGATAGACTGATCAATAGAACAAAGGGTTTAGTTTTTTAAAGTAAAAAAATTACTTTAAAAATGTCTTTTTCTAATATAGTTGCAAAAACTGAAATTTGCTTCAGTCTCTTATCTTTAAACAAATTAATCCAACATAATTTATTCTTTTGTCTAAAATGGCTTCAGTTATTGTATTTAAAATTGGAAATCAAAAACCTTTCTCTATGGATCTTTCAAAATTCAGACTTCATGAGGTGTTTTTATTTAGAGAGTAACAGACTGACTCAAACATTCTATTCCATTTAGTCTGGGTAAAACTGCTTTCAGAATTATCTAAACTAAAACAGTGTGCTAAATTTAAGAGCTAGAAGCAGGAAAAGAATAAGTGTAGTAATATCAGCAGTTGTGAGTCTGCTTAATTTGTATGAATTGTATTTAATGAACGAGTATGCTTGTTTTCTTCTTTTACACTACTAGCATAAGACAATTAAACAAAAAGAAAACAAAAAGTATTGATTTCAGAGAAGACATTAGGGTATTTTAAGGGATAATCTTAAAAGGAATTAAGTTAGAAATTAATCCTTAAAACCTCAGAGAAGTTAATTTTTATGGACTGTATAACTCCTAATAGGGAAAAATGTATACTGTCATAGAGTAGAAATTAAAGCATTAGAATGGACTTTACTGACAGCTGGTAAACTTCTTTTTCTGCAGTCTGGCCACAGTTGTCAACTGTACCCGGTAAGGTTCAAAAAGACAGAGGTTGTCATGTACCTAAACTGTTCTACTTTCCAGGGAACTTAAGGCACCAGTTTCCAATGGGATGCAAAACAGAAATTAGACACTGGAGCATCTCTGCTATGAAGAAAGGCTGACAGAGGTGGAGTTGCTCATCCTGGAGAAGAGAAGGACGCAGAAAGGCCTCATAGAGTTCTTCCAGTACCTGATGGGTAAGTACCTATGAGAAAGCTAGAGAGGAAATTTTTGCAAGAGTATGTAGAGATAAGAGAAGAGGTAATGCCTTTAGCTGAACAGGGGTGGGTTTAGATAAGATGTTATGAAGAAATTCTTTACTGTGAGAGTGGCGATAGATTGGAAGAGTTTGCCCAGAAAAGTTGTGAATGTCCCATCCCTGGAGTTGTAACAAAGCTTCCTTCCTTCTCTGAATAAACTGTATTCTACTTAGGAAAGCAGATCACATAATGGGAATGAAGTTGAAATAAAATGTAATAAAAACTGATCTTCATGGAGCAAGAATGTCAACCTAAAATTTGATTTGAGCTGATTAGATAATTTCATGTGTTACTTGAAAATTTTGTTGATGTAGGCACACTTGAGGTCAGCAAAGTCTACCCATTAGTTTAATTACAAAAGAAAGTGCATTTCTTGGCAAAGTAAATGATTTTGTATATCAAAGAATAAATTAGACTGCTAGAATTGGTAAAGGGTTTGTGATAAAGATAGTGATACTTCTTAAATTAGAAGCCACAAAGTCTGAACAAAAAAATGCTGCAGTGTTGATAGTATTTCAACACGGAGTTTTAAATGGTTGAAGAAAACCATATTTAGTATATTTGGCAAGTGAAAAAAGGTCAATTCAGAAGAATAAAAAACCAATTTCCACAACATTTTCTTTTGGGGGAATTTGTTTTATTTGCTTAAGACAAAAAAAGGCATCAATATTCCCCTCATAGAAAATATTTTGAATTATTTCTAGTTTTCAAAATACAAGTGCACAGAATTTCAAAGAAAGGAGAGCTATGAAACACATCTATCTCTCAAATCCCATTGAGTCAAAATGTTCCTCCTCAATTTTGATACAAAATTTGATTCACTTAAAAAACATTCAGTATTATTTTATTGAAATCATGATCAAGTATTTCCATTTACACAGGTAATTTGCTTCCATTAATCACTTAGTTATTAAAAAATAAACAAATTGTGATTTAGTATTTGTCAAGCATTCAAACAAATCAGTGCTCTAAATTAATTTTCCATATTTCTATTAGATGCTGAACTAATGACTTTGTATTTCTTGGTAAAGGTATGTGGTATTTAGATTTTGATACTTTTTAGCAATGTGGTGGTCCTTTTAATAAATCTTCAGACTCCATTGAACACCTTTGAATACCAGAAAGTCTTCCCCCTCAAAAATGTTAATAATTTTCTTTTTTATTCATTTAGTCACATATACAGATCAATTTAAGGAGACATAGAAAAACTATACAAAAGGAGTATTTAAAGATCCACTGAAAATTTGGTATTTTCTCCTTCATACTGTCTGATTCTTTTTTGAGAATTTTTAGAAGAATTATGTCATGGAAGAATATAACATAGAGAATAGCCACCAGAGCCTTTCAATTTTTGATGGTTCTGTCACAGAACACAACAGATGAAAGAGGAAGAGACCAAAGGGACAGAAATATGCTGAAAAAATATTTTTCAGACCTTGTTTCTGAGAAATCCTTTTATAATGCAGGACTTTGAATAGTGAAAGGAAAAAATTGAACTGTTTCAATACACTGAAAGAATTGTAAGCACTCTTGAAGGGTAAAAAAATGAAGGCCAAATCGTGCTGTACTTCTGTCAATTCAAAGCCCATTTGTGATTTTCTTGTCTCTATTACATATATGTATAAGAAAGTAACACTTCGCAATAATATATTTATTTTTAAAATAGTGAAAAGGCTGAAATTAATTGTTTCATATCCTTGCTTCATTTAAATTATTTCAAAATGTGCGGTTTCAACTTTTTGTTTTGTTGTAATATACTTAGACTATTACATCAAAGTAATGCATTTCTACATTAATCTCATATGAGTAAAACATCAAATTAAGACAGAACTGGCAAGCATTTTCCAGTGATTTCAAAAGGAATTTTTAGAATGTTCCTAATATTATTTCTTTATAGAAACTTTGGGTATGAAAAGAAAAAAAATAACATTTTCCTCCAATTTAGAGTTTAAAATGTCAAGTTTATTACTCCCCCACTGCAGAAAAATATTGAAAAATATGGAGGTTTTGGGATGAATTTCTAAACTATGACATAAATCTAGAGATTCACAAAGATAAAGCACTGCTATTAGGTTGTTTCCAACTCTTCTCATATTCACAATAACATCAGCATTAACATATTCAGTCTAATATACCCATAACACCCATTGCAGCTGTGAGATAATCTTTAGCAGTATAACTGGTACTTGTTATTCAACAGAAAAACATAGTTGTGGTTTGTGGGTATGCAGGGAAATGTTTCTGTAAAAACAAACAAAACCTCTAACAAATAACAAACAAAACCAAAAAAATCCCCACCAAAAACCACAATAAAAGATTAATTTTTCCTTTTGTACTCTGCCTTTGTGCTAGTTTTAAAACTCAACAAGAAAATTAAGCCCACTCAAACCACCCCTTTTCAATAGAGGAAGAAAAATACTAGGGGGGATTATAAATTTGCAATAATAAATTTACAATTTATGACTGAAGAAATCACAAAATCCACAACACAATTAATAAAATATTGTACAAAAGAGTGAACGATTTACCCACAAAAAGGTGTTCACCACCAAAAGATGTCGCCTAGAACAAAGACAGGAAGAAGAAAAAGAACAGACATTCCTGCCCTCTGTGCCACATGGGCTACCTGGGAGCAAAGCCAAAATGGCAGGGGGTTCTCACATGGGATCACATGGCATGAGAAAAAAAAGCAAACAATGTGACAAAAGAGTTTCTGTGGTTAAAGCCCTCACCCAGCCAGAAAACAATGGAAAATGGGCAGAGCAAAACCTGGAAGGCTCTTTGGTTCGGAAGGAGCTATGTTACTCAGCTGCTCAGTCCATGCCACCAGGCAGGGGCTTTCACTGGCAATGGCAAAGTCAGGCAGAGGCTGGAGACTTGTGGGAGACTCTCTCTCCATAGTGAGCCCAGTATTTCCACCTGCAATTTTTAAAGGGCACAAAACCAATTCCTTCTGCAAGGGGATAAGATAAAAAATCCTTCTTCTGGAGCTTGATGTTTCCCACTGAAAACTGTCTCCACCATGGTGATGTGTGGGGTGTGGAATAAACAGCTCTAAACTTCCTCCATTTATCCCTGTGCCTGGGGGAGCTTTGTAAGAAGTTCTTCATATTTCATGTAGAGGACCTAAAGCTCTTGTAAGATCAGTTCTTACAAAAGGAAAAACCATCCTACAAAAACGTCCAAATCCCCTCTAAACACACACCAGTGTATAAAATATCAATAGTTAGAATGTGTTCATTTGCTAAGTTATCAAACTGAAAAATGCTGAGTGAGAAGAGAAACCACAAATTAAAGTACAATAATATTTATTAACAAAAAATGGAGCTGCAGTAATTGTGTGACACGAACTTTCAAAAAAACCCACCACCATTGCTTCTTTAAGATAGCTGCAAAAATTCACAATGAAGAAAAAAAGAAATTCATTATGATTTTAAAAACTTCAGTTTTATTTCTCTAGTGATCTCAATATTCTCTTATATTTCAACTTTACAATGGCTCTGTTTATACTTAATAATAATCATTATGTGAAGTCTATGTATGGATTCCTTACAGAATACCTTTAAAAGTTGCTTAAAATGAATCAAAATATGGATCTCAACCTGGTACATTTCCAATATCCCTGTGAATAGCAATAATTTTTGCCTTATTACAAATATTCATAAAGACTCAGTATAAGATAATTTTATGAAAAAATGGATATCTTTCTCATTTTTGAATAATACCATTGTCCCATTTCAACAATTGAATAATGCAGTTCAAGATGCAAATTACTCTTCTTTATTCCTTTAGGGTTATGCCAAATATTACCATTAAATTGAGATAGTCTTGCTACAAAAAGTTATAAGGAAAAGCCAGTGTAACCAATTATCAGTATTTTGCATGTTCTTAGCTGATTTTCTTATTATGAAAGTACAGGGAAGTTACATTGTCTTCGTACCTTACGTGCTATATATTTTGCTCCTATTTGATTTGGTATTTGTCAAATCTATGATTAAATAAATAATATAGCAAAACCATGGTACTTTAAAGAGCTGTCTTACACTCTCAGAAACCTATTATTTTTCTTAAAAATTTGTCATTATTTTATTTTTATGCAGTTGTAACTGCATCTACCTAATATGTGATATGGCTTGTTCTTCATGTCTTTAAATTTAGTGTCTTGTTATAGTGTTATTTTTATATATGGGGGACACAGAACTTTGATCTGTATGGAAATGAAAATAAGTTCGTATAATCTGTGCAAGAATCTTGGACTAGGTTGATCACAAAAAAAAATCAATTTATGCTTTATTTAAAGCTTTTATTTATGTTTTATTTAAAGCTTTTTTTATTTATTTAAAGCTTTATTTACATTGCTTGGAAATAACATGCTGCTAGAGTACTTGGTAGGTACTGTCGGTATGTTTTTCTTGAAGATTTTTGGAATCATGTTCATCATATTCCCAATCTTGGCTTAAAATATGGAAAAAAAAGAAAAAGGAAAAAAAATGTCTTAGAGGAGGCGACAATATCCATCTATTTTGATTATGGAAATATGTGTGCCCTGTGGTGCTTTTTTCATAACCCTTCAGAGTAGTCATTTTCTACTTTCTGTTCTCTGTGGAATGACATTAGTGCTTCATTCCAGAATCACCACAAAATATCCTTTCTTGCTGCTTCATAGAGAAAGCAGCAAGTAAGTGCAATATGGTAATTATAATAAGAATTGTCAAGAATATTACAATGATTTATGTCTGTGAAGGACAATTTAGCTTTCCTTCCACAAAGATCTTATGATTGTCTCTTGTTCAGAAAACACTTTACTATCTTGCTCACTTTGCAAATCCTATTGACCCCTCTCCGTAATACTTCATATCTTAAAAAGCTTTCAAGGCTCTGCCTCCTTGACCTTCATTGTCCTTCCTTGAGCTGGATTAACATGATACCCAGAAACACTTCCTTCATGCATGCTGAATGCCTAATGACATACATCTTTCCATAATTTATTCCAGTGCAACACTCTCTTTTACAATATGCCTTCACAAAACATATCAGACAGTATAATTTAATCATCAGTAATACTTAGCAGAATACACTGAAATTATTAAAAAAGATTATGCTTATTCAGCTTCTGTCTTCTATCAAGAGTGACTACTGTGTCATAAGGGAATGCAAATGACTTAATTTAAAAAGTTTTACATAAATGATTTTTATGAATAGCTTTTAATTTCAAGAAATAAGAGAACAGGTGGATATTTCTTTAGAATACTGATTGTGAAATAAAACCATTGTGTCTTTGCCATAGAGGAGTATTTTAGGCATTTGTAATAGATGGGAGGCTGAAACAATATTTTTGCTAAGGGATGTTACGAGGTCTCTGACTCTGGCAGGCTCTGGGCCCCAGGTGTTTCTCTGTCCTGGCTGCTGGAGCTCGGCAGCCAGGTGCCCTGGAGGCCTGGGAGTTGTTTTCCCAAGCTGATGCATGCAGCTGCTGCTTTCCCATTTGGAGGCAGTGAGCCTGAGCATGTATTCTGGAGACCCAGTCCCACACACACTGAGAACGCTGACACGGCTGGCAGCAGTGACAACTCTGGACAGGGCACTATCTTTAACAGTCCCCAAATATGGCACACCAGGACTCACAGAAAACATGTACATGTAAAGAAGTCCCTAAAACATAAGTACAAATAGCCAAGTACCTTTTCTCCACTCCAGCTGATGAATATTGAGGTTCACTAATGAAAATACACACCCCCACTCATTCTCTAGGTTCGCAAGCATGTTCACATGCTCATGTATCCCTAAAGCAGCACATCAATTTCTCTGTCCAATACCTCTGCCTGGATCTTGAGCCCTCTTACTCACTCTAAAGGTGTGCTACTCACTGGCTGATCTAGCCTGATGTTCACTAGCAAACACGTTCACACTCATTTCAAAGGTACCCCACATTTGTGCATCTTTCCATGAGCCCCTTCCCTGCCTGATATCTGTGCCTGGAGTTGGGTCCTCCTATGCCATCTGGGACATCTTGAAGTTTGCTAGTAAATTAGATGCACTCCCACCTCACACCTGCCAGGTTTGAGAAAAATGCACCTTCCTCTCCTCCCACCTGCTGACACCCAGGCAGACAGGCTCTGTGAGCCACTGTCCCAATCCAGTTGCTCGCACCATGGACACACAGAGCCTGTCAGACCTGACTCTCCAGTTGCAGTCTGAGCACTCACATGGGAAAAATGGTGAGATTACTAAAAACAGTTTAGAAAATATCTCATAGGGAGACAGGATAGACAGTGATGATTAGGCATAGGACTTGGTCAGACCAATTTGCTGATGACTTGCATATACACAACTGGCTCCTCTTACCCCTCCTCTTATCGTGTCCCCTCCTTTTCTGAGTCTCTGGTCCCTTCTTCTTCTCTCCCTTTGAGCTTCCCCAAATATCCCTTAGTAAGTCTTGCAGAGTGCCACAACCTGCCTCCTATCCCTATCCTTACGTTCTCTTGCCTTCCTGCTCTTGACAGCTACGGACCCCAGACTGACAGTCTCCAAAGTTAAGCCTGGAGTTTCTTAATGGGCCATCAATTACTATTTCAATAGCTTCAGTCTTCAGTCCTCTTGTCACTTGTCTGTCAGATTGGTGTCTCTGCCTGTTTCATTCATCACTTTGACTCCTGTTGAACTGGAAAGAGATCTTGATCTGATAACCTAAATGGAGCAGATACTCTTACATTCCACATTCCATCACAGTCTATTAATGGGAAATTTAGTATACGGTTTCAATAACACCTGTTAATAGGTATGTCTGCAAAGCTGATGTGCTTGCATTTGCAGTCTTGCTGAACAGATGTATATGAAAAAGCCTATGAAATTTCCAGCAAAACTGAAGGAATAACAAAAAACCAATTTTATTAAACAATGAAATTTCAGATGCACAATGATAAACATTGTAACATCTCAAAAATCTTATGTACTGTGTTGTTTTCAAAGGCCAGAATATTCTCACAATATCAAGGGAAATTAAATTTTGTATATGGTCTTTGAACCGAACAAAATTAAAATCCTTAATATTTTCTAATATCTAATGTAATTTTACATTTGAATCACAAGGTGTGCCTCATGGTTATTTGCTTACTGTCCCTTTTTTTTCACATGTTTCTTAAAGGAGGATCACTTATGACAAGCACAAAACAGGCTAAATTATGTGAGGGACCTATGCAAGTCCTCATTTAAAATTTTTTCACTTAAATGTAGCAATATATGGACGATAGTGGTTTTACTTTCTTTTGTGCTGTGGGTTAGGACTTCATTTTCGGGTTTTGAACCTTCTATCAGAATTCAGGAAGTAAGATTAATGCTTTGTATTTTGTTGAATACAATACAGCTTTTTTAACTTAAAGTTGTATGAAGGGCTTCTATTAAAAAAAGGCCAGATTATATTGAGTGCTAAATGAGAAATTAAAAACAAACAAAATAACCCACAAAAAGAAAAAAAGCCCAATCAACCAAAAGACCTAGATGCAATATAAAACTCTCTTCAATAAGATAATATTATACAATGCCATTTAGTCATACTGTAAAGAGATATTATTTATGACAAAGCTAGAGAGGTATCTGACAAATCATTCAGTAACTTTCTGAATGTATGTTTTTTCAGAATGTATTCAAATACTACAGCAACTTCTGAACACTTTCTCAATGGGAGATACAGTCCAGTTAAGTGAGCTGAAGAGAAGAATTCACCACTGTCTTTCAGTTCTGATTTTATAAAAATACTGTTCATTTGCTTTTTTGAAACAAACCTTCAATTAAAATTTCCAGCTTTCTACTTCACCTTGGATATAAACCATAATGTCAGTTTGGTTGTTCCTATAACGTAACTCTTGTAACCATGAGAAACATTTCACTAGGTGATTCAAGCATAAAGCTGGGCCATCATTATGATTTTCCTATATTTTTCTCAGACAAATTGGAATCACTTATTTGCACTACTATCAGAGAAATTTTTCATAACAAAAGTAACCTACCAAAAAAAAATCTAACAAAAAATATTCAGATATGGCATCACAGCAGTGAATTTAACTAGTAAAAATTTAGATTATGTAATGAAGAAAGATACAGGAATAAGTGAAATTATACACTTTTGTGATTTAATGAAAATATTTTTTATATAAATCATACTTGATATTAACATCTTACTGCAAATATGAAGGGAGAGGTAGTAGGATAGTTATTAAAAGGTGTTAAAAATATACTCAAATAATCTTAGAATAATTTTGAGTGTGCATGTCAAGATGATTTAACATATTTTCTTACTGAAATTCTCATTGCTAAATAATTATTATAAATTTTGATTAATCATTTCATTGTTCTGTTTGGGAAAAAAACTCCATCATTTTACAGATGAAGAACTAAAACATGTCATTAGTCTCTTCAAAATATCCCTCTGATCTTGTGAATCCATGCTGGACAAATATTGTTTCTCTTGATAAATACTGGTGTTGCTTAAACACAAAACAAAATAAAACAAACAAACCAGAAAAAAACAAAAACCCCAAAAGAAGCTAAACTGAAAAATGAGATACACCTACCTCAACTTAAGTAATGTAAATGTTCAGTCTGGGCCTTCATACAAGAATGATCTTTCCTAGTGTAGGTCATTGATTATTACAGGGACTATTGCCTCCTGGCTCTTTTTTCCACTGTGTCCATTGATTGAATTTAGTAGTCTAAAGTTAACTGAGATAAACCTTACCTCAAGAAAATGACTGAAAACCACGAAGTATGTCTGTAGCTAATGAGAACATGTGTCTAGCTCAGGGTCTTATCCTGAGCTATACCCCTTATCCTCCATACATGATAGAATATTAAAAATATTTAAGTTAAAAATTGTTAAAGAGAAATAAGTACAAAGGAATTATATGAAATATGTCATTCAGTCAGTGAGGTGAATGCATAGGAGGCAGGTGTTTCCCCATGTGTCATTAATTAGCAAATTGAATGAAAACACACCAAAATTATTATAATAGGATATTTTTCTCTCAGATACAATGGGACAAAACTATGAATCTGCAATTTATTAAGAGGAAAAAAGGTATCATTTAAAAAGATTGTAAGTACTAGTAAATCTTTTCAAAACAAAGAAAGCTTTTCTCTGTAGTCGCTTCTGAAGAATTTTACAAAAACATTTTGAATGTAGGAATATGTTTATTGATAAAGGGAAGAAAAAAATTGTCTAACATCCTGCAAAGTAAGACTTTAAACCTCTGATACAGAATCTGGGAAT
The DNA here is from genome assembly GCA_013397155.1 of Irena cyanogastra. Classification (NCBI taxonomy): domain Eukaryota; kingdom Metazoa; phylum Chordata; class Aves; order Passeriformes; family Irenidae; genus Irena; species Irena cyanogastra. Next base: position 260,539 of record VWZV01008000.1, read on the forward strand.
CTAGATGTCTAGCATTTGTAGTACACCATTTTAAAGGCTATCATTCATAGATATTACTTATACATTATGGAACATGTGGTTCTTTAAAAACAGTATGAAATTCTGCCAGTTATAAAATCTCAATCTCTCTATGCATTATTAGGTTTTTTTTATTCTTGTTACTATTATAGAAAGCCTTAACACTGAGAAAATATCTTGGACTATTCAGATCTAGTGTCATCTAGATACCATATTCAGATCTAGTGTCATCTAATACCACAGCGATGTTACATTACTCATAGAGCAGCTAGGAGGGACACCAGCAATCTTGGGTACACCTTTTGTAGTCCTGCTGTGTCAGCTGAGTGTGCTCCTTGATAAACAAGCATCACTGTTTTCTTAGTACAAAGCAGTTTATTATAGTCTTAAATTTTTGATTTTTGGGTTGCAAGGACATAAGCTCAGTTCTATGAATCTTAGTCTCTCTGACATACATTTATAATAATGTTCTGATAGTCATATACCTGAAAATGCCATAATTGACTTTTAGTTTCTCACTATTAATTTATAGCATCTAATGATACTACATTTAATGTCTACTCTTTTAGAGAGAGCTACAGATAAATTAGATTTTGTAATAGACCATATGCTTTTAACCCTTTTTTCTGATGGTAAACCATTAAGACTTCATATATACACGTCACAAAAATATCCCTCGTTACTGAAGGAGTTAGCAAAGATTTTATTTCTCTAGAAGAAATTATAGTCAAAATGAAGTAAATCATCCTTTTCTGCTGGAAATATTCTACTTCAGTAGAGATTAGACTACAGTAAAAAACAATCTAAGCTATCTAATTTGTATTCTCAGAAGACAGCCTAAAAGGTCATGTTGATTCTTCCTTGCATTAAAAAGGAACAGCTTTAGAAAAGGTTAGTATAATTTGGGTTCTCTAGGTTTTATTGTTGTTATTTTAAGTGGTACTCAAAAAACCCCTTCCAGCCTAACATTTGGACAAAAGAAAAATCACTTACATTATTGAACTAATAGGTAATTTCAACTCATAACTGCCCACCTTGTTATAGCATATCTGCCCACCTTTATATAGCACAAAAATATATTACTTATCACAGTGTAGACTTGAATTAAACATGCTTATTTGTATTTTTTTATTGCATTGTATTGGTTAAAAATACACTATAATTTAGATTGAGAAATTATTTGGAGAATAATTACCTGAAATGTAATATCAATACTACTGAGGAATAGAATATTGATTTGTAATAGCCAAACATGGCCAGGCAGCTCCATGGAGAGCCTGCTAAAGAGAAGAGAATGAATAATCATATTGAACATAATAATAATAATAGTTCTTGGATTTAATAATGAATATAATATGTTTTTATAAGTGTGTGTATGAGTGCACATATATATCTGTGTGTCTACGTATATATAGAGAGATTGGTATCTGTATTCATTCATTTATTCATTCATCCATTCATACAAGTTACATCTACGTTCTTGAGATTCACCCTGCCTTAAAAGTATGCATTTTAAAAAAAATCAATCACAGCAAGGACAAGAAAATCACTCAAAGTCATCCAACGATTCCATAGAAGTGAAAAAAGGGAACAGTGGTCATTCAGTTGCTAACTTTGTGGCCAGCATAGCTAGATACTGTTGTCTCTAGCAACAGAAGAAGAGGATGGAACTGCCATGTATGTGTTAAACATTAAGAGAAAGGATAAAAAAAAAGTCAGTCGAAGAATTTTTTCATCTTCCCTTTCCAAAATCACCAAAGCTAGAAATGAAATTAAAAATGCTGGTGAACAGCTGTTGTGGTGAGGGATGTGTTGAAGGAGCAGTCAGACAGCTAAAGGAAGGAGAGTAAAGTAAACTGCTTTCTCCTTACAGTACTCCCAAAGGTACGATAGTCAGAATATGCATGCAGAAAAAAAATTAAAAATTGAAAGAAGCTACTGTAGGATCATAACTATTTTAGTTACATGTGATTTTCATCCAAAGGAGTTTTGACCTTTGTTATACTCCTGTTTTATAACAGAAAATATTTCTCAACTGACTGAAACACTACCTCTTATGGCTCAGTTCATTGATTTTGACCTACTCTGTGTGGGATTTTTTTCAATAGTCTTGTTTGGTCAGGTAAAAAAAGACTAATAATACAGAGGTCAGAAAGAAAATGATGAAGGGTTAGAGGGAAAGCAACGAAGGACTAGTGACAGTGAAGTAAAACTGCATTGACATGGCCTGACACGGAGAGAGAAATCCAGATGCTTAATCCATCATTTTTCTTTTTTTCTCCCTTTAAGAAACATTTTCTTTATAACAGAGGAAAAATCTTCATTGACTCCCTCTTCCTCTTTAGGTATATCAAATTTGAATGACATATGAACGTTACAAACTGGGAATGTTTTAATTGCATAAGCAAGTGAATCTTGCAGGTGTAAAAAAGAATTCCATCCCTTTTCTGCAACTGTGTATTTTGAAGAATGCTTTGTAAATAAGAACATTCAACTGTATTCAAAAATATTGTCTTGAAGGACATTACAGTAAAAGCAAACTTACTTTATCTTCTTAGGCTTTTTAAAACAGGATTTGCTAAGCAAGGAGTAATTCTCCATGTGTACTGAAAAGATTTAATGAAGCTCCTGTGGGGGAAAAAAGCCTCAGGCTCTCAGCCAACAAGTATTCCAGCATTTGAATCATTCCAGTAATATGAAAGAAATATGTGCAGATAGTTAAAACAGTGACCAAACAATTATTTCAATTTATCAAAGTTTAAGACCAGTGAGAACCACTAAATCTGCCTGGCCTATACTTCACAAGCCATGGCCTTTCTCCTAGTTATTTCTGGAGTCAGACCAATATCTTAATCTGATGTCATCATAGCTATTTAATTTGGGTTTTTCCTGAAGTGAATCTCCATGTTTGTTTTAGTCATGTTTTGCTTCACTAGCTAAAACTAATCTCTAGTAATTGACATATTCTCCTTTGAAATGTACTTTTCACTGTAGTCATCTCATCATATTGTGTTTTGTACAACTTGCCACCTTTCATTACTCATCCCAGTCCAAAAGAAAGGGAATTGTTTCAAAAATATAAGGATATTTTCACCTTATATTAAATAACCATAATTTCTGTCTGTTTGACAGTACCTGTGATGTCTCTGTCCTTATATTTACTTTTATCACAGAAAGTTCTGAATTGGTGCACATCATCTGTCACAAGGTGGAGACTATTCAAAAGCACTTCCCAAGCAAAGTCCAGCTCTGGCTGGATTTAGCAGGTATGAGCTAGTAAGTGGAGTAACAATTAGCTACTATAACACTTACTATGTCCACACTTTCCTGTAGTAAATGTTGGACTAGAGATAGAGTCATGACAGACATCCTGGTTACCATAGCCTTAACTTTGAATTTTTCATATATATGAAGATAGCCAAAGATAATTTTATGAGACCATGTGATTTTTCAGGACTTACAGTAGCAATCAAATATAGGTAGGTCCATGGATACATATATCCAAAAGGTGAAGTGCTGGGTTATGCATGTGGATCACAAAAACCCAATGCATCACTGCAGGCTTAGGGAAGAGTGGTGGAAGGCTGCTTGTTGGAAAAGGATCTGAGGGTGCTGGTCGACAGCCACCATGAGCCAGCATGTGCCCAGGTGGCCAAAAATGTCAATGTCAGCCTGTATCAGAAGCAGTGGGGTCAGCAGGACCAGGGGAGCTATCATCCCCCTGAAATCAGCATTGATAGGGCTACACCTCAAGCACTGTGTTGGATTTTGGGCTTTTCCGTACGAGAAAGACACTGAGCTGCTGGAGCAAACCCAAAGAAGGGCAACAGAGATAGTGGAGGGTCTGGAACATTTGTCCTATGAGGAACTGCTGGGGGAATTGTGTTTCCTTACACTTAAGAGAAAAAAGCTCAGTGGACACCCTACAACTACCTGAAAGAAGGCCATAGTGAAATGGGGGTCAGCCTCTTCTCCCAGACAACTAGCAACAGAACAAGGGTAAACAACCTTAAGTTGCATCAGGGAAGGTTCAGGTCAAACACTAGGGAAAATGTTTTCACTGAAAGAGTGGTAAGGACAGGAAGAGGCTCCCCAGGGAATTAATGGAGCCACCACCCCTGGAAGTTTAAACAAACAAGTTAACGTGGCACTTCAAAAAATGGTTTAGTGGGCATGGTGATGTTGGTTTTCCAACCTTAATGATTCTATGATATTCATATGTTTTTCATTTACTATTTTTCCTTTAATTGTTCTTATCAAAATTATTTAGGCATATATCTTCTCAAATCAGGGAAGCATTAATTTTGCTGTTCTCAAGATGTTTAAATTTTCCTTCTAAAATATTCCAACACAAAACCAGAGCCTGAAATGCGAAACCTTGAAAAAATTTAAAATTCTATTTTTTTCTAGATGAACATTTGTGGACAGAGTTTGCCTCAGAAAGTATTATTGGCACAACACTAAAGGAAATCAATACTTCTTCCTTTGAAAATAGTTTACAGAGATGATTCAACCCTCATTTGGGCAATGCAGTACACAGAACCTCCGATAAACACTAATGCACAAATTTAATCACTTCTTTATTTTCTGGTTCTGAACAAAAACCCCTGTATTTTATGTTGCCTTTTCTTCACTGCTGTCTTATTGTCTAAGTGATTATTTTGCTGAGTTTGTTTAAAAATCTCTTTCTTTTGTTGCTTTAGTCTTGATTGAAAGTGCAGTCAAGGGTTTATGGATGGCTAGCTAAAAAATCATAAAAGATTTATTAAAGATGTTTTGCTAGTGCCTAAGAGTTTTGCATATTCCTTTCTGGTTCTTAGAAATCTCTTTACAAACATTTTTTTTCTCATTTTAATTTCACAGACCCTATTGATTGATGTTTGGCCTGCTGCTTCTTTATTTTTGTATTAAAACCAACTGAAAAGGCAAAATAGAAACATAATTTTGTGATACCTACTTTAAAAGAGTAATCTATATATGTAAGAAATGTGCCACCAGTTTAGCTTAAGCAGCCATGAAAGTAGTGTGAGAAAAGTATGGCAAAGATGCTGAAATTTTCAAAGGCAGTAAAGCAGATTAAGAATAAATAAATAAATAAACTCACAAAAGTAAGCATTAAGTATCACTTTGTCTTTTTCATTCTTGTCTCTGTCAGAATATTACAGGACTGATATTTTGACCTAATTGTTTTTTTTCTTTTTCCTCCTAGGACAAATTTTTAAAAAGTGTAAGAAATATAGAAGACTGTGTATGGCTTTTCCTCACATTGTTATTGATTAATCATAGCAGCCTCCTCACTATCAGTATTTAATACCTCAATTGTTCTAAACTAGTTTTTCTGGTTTTATGGTATGAATTAAGCGAGAATATGATAACACTTTTACTAAAACATTTTCATATTAGGAATTTGGTTTGTGTCTACTTTTACTGATAATCTAATCTAAAGATGCCCATGCAGAGTTAATTGTATTACCATTTCAAATATATTGTCTTTTCTAGAGCCTGTTAGAGAATAGATTATTGAAATATTCATATAGCTGTTCCATAACAAAAAACAATTTATCTTTCAGTTTACAATTTATAATTCAGTAATGTCTGTGACAATCTATGTTATACTCATCTTATATAGAGATCACATAGAAAAAAACATAATGAAATACAGATATTTTATGCACACTCTACATCAATGTGCATTTCAGATTAAACTATTCCCAAGTCTGCTGCATTATAATTGTTATTGTCTTGGGAGCTATTTAATCAAAATTGTTCTACTTAATTGTGCCACAAGAGGAAACATTAAAAAAACTTCAGATGTTCAGAGAGACTACATAGTAGGCATTTATTCTTACACAGAGAAATGAAAGAGGTATTTGCAATTTCTTCCAGTACAACATTTTTTCAAATTGAGGTGGAATATCATAGAATAAAATTGTTTTCCATTTTTAGAAAAGGTTTATTAGAGAATGATAAAATAATCTTTTGTGCCATTTCTAATAAATTCACCATTTTCGATACACGCATTTTTATAAGAGCTATTAAGACAGATAAAATAACTGGTACCTGAGATGCAGCAAACTGATAACTTTTCAAGTGGCTCTTTTAACTGAAAAACTAAAAATACAGGTGAATAAGAAAGATCATTAAACCTTATAAGAGTACATTTAGAATGTTAAAATAGTACAGTTTGCAGGCATCACTGGTACTTGGTAGAGAGAAGTGGTCCTCTGATGGTTGAAAGTTATTGGTTGTGAATATCCAGAAATAAATTTATACTTGATTTCTCTCTAATCCAATGAAATCAGGAAAAGGTAACTACGTGAGAAGAATCCTTACACTCTTCATTACTTACGATACCTACTGCTGCCCACTCATAGATTCGAAGGCAGGGCACAGTAATCTTTATCTCTCAGCCAGTCTCAGTGTAACAAATCTTTTATTTTCAGTACTAAGAGAAAAACAGAAAAGAAATCATCATCTTATTTTGGAACAAGTTCCAAAACCTGTCTCTTCACAGCCCTATCCAGACAAACTGAGTATATTTGATTAATGTCTATTGTGTTAATATTTGATTTGGTATTGAATTATTTTTGTGACATGCAAGATCATTGTGTGTCTGTTGATCAAGCCTTTTGTTCTATTTTGAAAATCCCTTTGCAAGACTTGCACCTACTTTTTTGCATCACTATGGTGGTAAACTAGAAACTAAAAAGTATCATTAGTACTGAGTGAAATACAAATCCTCAAATAGCATGAATCTTGGAAAAAGAACACAAAACTCTTGTTCCTTAGTTTACCAAAAGGCCTTCCAACCGTGAACATAAAATAAACATTATTTATACAAAACCATAATTAGTAATAAAATAATAATAATTTTAAAATATCTTTGGACAAATCTTCAGTGACCTGATGAGTTTTCCAAGACATCAGAGACTAAGTATAGTGCACTTTAAAACCAAAACAAGTACGTTTCAATGACTTTATTTGTACTGAAGTGGGAACTGTAATTGAAAGTCTTGGCTACTTTCTTCTTGCAAAAAATAATGGGAGTCTTAATGTATTTTTTTTATAAACCCTACTGTCTCTCAGGCTTTCCTCCTGTAGTCTACCTTCCATAACTGATGCATAAGTTAGTGCCACCTTAAAGTACTATACTCAGCAGGACGTTGATATCTGGAAAGGGACTGAAGGATGACTGTGCTTTGTTTTTTTCCTGACACTTTGTGTAGAAAAGTTCTTGATGTTGTACACAAAATAAATGGAGCAGATTGTTTAAAATATTAAGATTGTAATAGCAAAGCACTCAATAGAAAAAATTGATGTTAGCAACTTGAATGAACACAGCTACAAAAATAAATTGAAAAAATAACTTGGCCATGCCAAGTAACTGCCACACAGCTGTTTGAGCTGCCGTAACTCTTTCCCATGAAAATATACTGAAAAACAAAAGTTTATTTTAGGATCATAAGATCATAGAATCATAGAATACTTTGGGATGGAAAGTACCATAAACATTATCTAATTCCAAGTTCTACTACCACCAACCACCCACCCACGGGCAGGGACACCTATCACTAGACCAGGCTGCTCAAAGCCCCGTCCTGCCTGGCCTTAAACACTTCCAGGCCTGGAGCATTCACAGTTTCTCTGGGCAATCCAGTCCAGTGTTTTGGCACCCTCACAGGAAAAAAAATTCTTCCTAATATTCAGTCTAAACCTTCTCTCAGTTTGAAGCTATTCTCCTTTATCCTATCACTACATATAAATAGTATTTGTAGAAAGTCCCTTTCCCTATTTCTTGTAGGTCCCCTTTAAGTCCTAAAAACTTCAGTCGGTGTCCCGGTGTCCCTATTCTCTTCTCCAAGCTGAACAATATGAACTCTCTCAGCTTGTGTTCATAGAAGTGCTCCATTCCTCTCGTAATCTGTGTGGCCTCCTCTGGACTCACTCCAGCAAGTCCATGTCCTTCTCATGTTGGATGCCCCAGAGCTGTGGGCAGTGCTCCAGGTCAGCTCTCATGAGAGCAGCATAAAGAGGCAGAATCCCCTTCCTGGACTTGCTGGTCACACTGCTTTTGATGCAGGCCAGCATACATTTGGCTTTTTGGGCTGCAAATGCACATTGCAGGGCCTTGTCAATCTCTTGTCAATCTCCTTGTGGAGATAAATCAAAAGAAAGCGCAGCCTTCCTGTGGACAATGTGAATTCCCTTAGAAACAGAAAGGTGTACTTCAAGATTTAGATCTGTTTGTGTCCTTGTCCCAACATACTTATGTAAAGCAGATGTAAGGGTAACTGCTGTGAAGTGATGATTATAAATGCAGGTTGTATAGTGCACTAATCTGTCTATAATATAACATCTTTGATTAAGAAAAACTGTATTTTGTGTTTCATACAGAGATTAATATTGTCACTGATAGAAATATAGATAAGTACTTAATGTTTTCGCTATAGTTTGTCATTACTGACCCACCTCACACCACTCCTGTGGATTTTGAAAACTGTTTTCTTTTTAATATTATAATTACCTCTTAAAGATTATACCATTTTTTCAGTTGAATATACTTTGTTCATTCAGAGTAACTTTTGTACAAATTCAAAGCAGCTGAAATCACTGCTTCTTCACAATCAACCTAGTCATCTATGCAGAAGATTTTCTATGCAGAAGTCTCATGAAAGGAAACATTTTTAATACTTGAGAATCTTTCTTTAGAAACTTAGAGAAGGGGAGATTGTATCCATGTAAAATATTTGCTTTCAGGATAAATTCTTACCTGCCTATTCACATAGAGTGAGAATATTACAGTTTATATCAAGTTTGCTTTTGATCCTTCACAGAAAGTTGCTTACCATTCTTTTTCTCCATTCAATTTTTGTGCATTTTTTGAAATAAAATTGCCTCATTTAAATAATTTTACCTTTACCTCTGTCAAGTGTCATAGTGTATGTAATCCATTGAGACCCAGTAGTTATTATTGTTAGAGTAATTCTAGTTAACTCTATAACTCTTAAGTATTTAAGGATAAATACATGCTATAAAAAAAGAAACAACAACAAGACAAAATCAGCACTGCTTTTATGTTATGTGTACCTTATGGGTTTTTTATGTTTGTCTTCTGTGTGTTGGCTGCAGTGTTCTGTGGGCCTAAAAAGACCTAAAAATTTGTAGACATCCAATGGAGTGCAATGATATAATTTACCTTTTTTTCTCCAAGGTCATGGAATCATAGGCTGATTTGCATTTGAAAGGATCTTAAAGACCATTCAGTTTCATCCCCATTTCACTAGACCAGTTGTTCAAAGCTGATCCAACCTGGCCTTGAACACTCCAGTAATGAGGCATCTACACCTTCCTCAGTGCCTCACCATCCTCACAACGAAAATCTTTTTCGTAATATCTCATCTAAATCTACCCCATCACTACATGCCCTTGTACAAGGTCTTTCACCTTTTTTGTAGGCCCTCTTTAGGTCCTTTCTTCACTGCATAGATTAACTCCCTTGACTAGAAAATTTACAATATTATGAAACAATAAAACCAAAAGGTAGGTATAAGAAGCACTTCAACTTTATTTTTAAGTTGGGTAGGTCTGTTTATTTAGAAATAAACATATTTTACATTTTTAGATAAACTTCACATCTTTAAAATTGGCTTTTATTCCATGAAATTCATTCATCTACATTTTGGTACCAGAACACTTTTTGCTTTCCAGACAAGTTAATTTTACTTCAATAAACCCTCAAATATAGTTTTGCTGTCAGCTTTTAGGTGATAGCAGAGTTTTGCTTTGTGAACTGCTGACTGAGTGCTTATATCTCCCCAGTAACAAGAAAAATACAATACCAATTCAGTACAGCAAAAAAGACGGTCTATATTTACTCAGATAGCACATGCTTCATAAAATGGAGAGCTGCCTTGCAGGTTAATTTCCACCCACTGTTTCACAAGTTCCTAAGAATCTCCTCTTCTATCTGTAGGTAACCACGGGTTTCATAGAGAATACATCTTTTATTTTGTGCCAAAAATCAGGGAGATGTTAAATGCAATTTCATACAGTAATAGTGGATAGAGTGAATTCTGTAAGTATATGTGGAGTGTGACAATACGTATTTCAGTAGGATTACCTGATGAGGTCCTTGTTAAAATGGGTTGCTATGAGAGGGGGGGAAGACAATTTTAAAAAATTTGCATAAATGCAGACCTGAAAAACAGCAATGGATAGGATGACAAGAAACCAATAAAATCAATGACAATAACTGTTGGTCTGTCTGCCAAGAAACAGCAGGGGTACCTTGAAAAAGGGCCTTAGAAAGTGATAGGGATGTGGATCTGAGAGTCACAGGTATGGGGGCATATGGAGCATCTCGGAGCTACGTAAACTCTTTGCACAATGTGTAATGGAAGAGGATTGGGAGGAAGCAACATAGGAATAGACAGAAAGGAGCATGAAAGGAACTGATCATATGTAAGATAAGGCTAGTTTGCTCAACTGAGCCATGTGCCTGATTTCAGTCTGTCCTGTCCTCTTATCCTTAACTATCTGTCTGTGTAATCTCAATCCCTGTCCCATTTGTGTGTGGAGGGGTGCTTCAGCAACCAAGTGCTAGCTACTGGGTAGAACAGTGTGGGTATATTTGAGGCCAGCAGCTGAAATGAGGCCAGGGGTGTGGAGACCACTATTGGCTAACTACTCAGATTAAAGTGCTAAATTCATAAACAAAATTTTTCATTAATTCAAACTGAAATTGTATATTCTATAATAGAAGCTGAGAGTGCATCATTGATTTCCTTAATTTTTTAGGGCTGGAAACCAATGAAATATAAAAAAAGATTGCATGCAATTGGCACAGCAACTCAAGCACGCACAGAGTGCAATCAAACAATCAACACCACAAAAATTTTCAGTCTACTGTTGACAATCAATGATCCTTTTTCCTCTAAATTGTTGTACCTCATCAATTTAAAAATTTGTGTAAACTTTATGTGAAAGAAGATAAAGGGTGTCAAGTGTCTGTTTAAAATAAAGCATACAAATACATTTTTTCTGTATTTGGTTCTGAGATGCAGGAAACTGATAACTTTTCAGGTGGCTCTTTTAACTGAAAAACTAAAAATACAGGTGAATAAGAAAGATCATTAAACCTTATAAGAGTACATTTAGAATGTTAAAATAGTACAGTTTGCAGGCATCATTTGCAAATTATAGTATTAAAATTCTAGTCAAAGGTTTCAGTGCCAATTATTCTAACGAGAAATGGAAGTGACAGAACTGGAAAGCCTCTAGTGACAATATTCTTAAACAAAGGGAAAAAAGCTGGAAATTTAACCTGATCTCATGACCGTGTCTCTTGGCTGTATTTTTTGGGGTTTATTTTCCTGTATGCTCTCCTTGAGTTACATATGTATTTTTTATTCATCTGCATTTTTATACGTTAAAGATGACCTGTATTCATTCACATTACACCAGTGTCTCCCGGCTCTGTAATCTTAATAGTCTAGATATGTGCCCACAGTAGTACTGAATATACTATACTTGTTTTCCAGACAGCCTAGTATTTAACATGAAATGTTCGTGCCAGCAAAGCTCTCTGCTTGATTTCTTTCAGTGTGACATGCTTTCAGGGCTTGGAACCATTTTGCACAGTTGAATGATACTCTAACTAAAAATTTCTTCAGGTTCAGTAGATAATGGATTACAACAGTGTGCCTTAGGTATATTATCCATTTCCATAAGACACAAGACTTGCAGGCATAAACCGACTTGATTGTTAAAGCACAGTTCTTTTAAGAGTATTCTATTAAAACTATATTAAAACTTGCAGCAGTTACAGCCTACACAATATGCACACAGACACAGACAAACTAATGTTTCCTATCAGTCAAAGCAAAGGTGGAATTTGCATAGTGAGAGATACTTAGAAACAGCTAGAACAGCTAGGCTTTGGATATATAGAAATATTTGCAACAATTGTGGATAAAGACTAAAAAACTCTGCAGTTTTAAGTTAAGTGGAGCAAAAGTCTCGTTCCAATGTAATGAAAAAGTACATCGTTTTCTATAGAAGTGTCTGACTACCTACTCAGTCTCCTTATATATACCTATATATATCTTACTCAGTCTCCTTATATATACATACATATATATATATATATACTTATGGCACTGTTCCTGATGGCTGGAGAACAGCACCCTTCTTTGGAGCAGCTGCTTACATGCCAGCAGCTGATTAAGGTGTGTGCATACACATTATTAGGTCCCCTAATGTAAATTAATTAATTTTTTCTGTGGGGATTGGAAGGGTTGTCTGATGCCAGCGACAGTCACTTCCCAGGAGAGCCCACAATAATAAAAGTAATGGCTTGCAGGTCCAAGGCCATGAGAATAAGGAAAAAGATGCTGCCACAGTGGGTGTGAAAAACAAAGCCCCACAGTGAAAGGCAGACTGCTGAGGTATAAATGAAGGTCTCTCAGCAACATAAAAATCTAATGACACTAAAGGCACTGTGCAACGTTCTTGCACAGAACTATTAAATATTTATCAAATAGCTTCTACTATTTGTATGGACCCCTTTTTTTCCTGATATTTTCAATTTCTATCAAATATTGAAGTTTATCCTATGGGTTATTAATAGGATCACAACTGAAATTCTGCTTTTAGGATTTTTAAAAGGGACATAATTTATATAAACATGCTCTGCTGTTTTTTCTTTAACATTCTAATACAGTCTTCACAGGAACAAATATTGTATCAAATATTGTATTCTTGAAGCGTTCAATATTTCATTGTAATTTTTAATAAAATACTTTCCACTAGACTGTTCTTTTTAAAAAGACTGATATCAGCCTACTGCATTAATTTATGTGAGAGATAATTTCCCTTAACAAGCTTGAAGTCAATATTAGGGTAAAGTATTAGATTATTATATTTTCTTGGGTTCTATCTAGTTTGAGAATTTTTGATATTTCATATGAGAACTTTACCATGGTATGTATACCTGTCAGTGTATCTTTAAAAGATGATTTAATATTTCACAAAATCTTTTTTTATTGTTTACTTTAATTTTCAACTTGTTTTTTATTGCCTTGTATTCTTCCTCAAGGAATTAATAACAATTTTGCATAACAAAATAGATCAGATATATATTCTATACAAACTGAAAAATAAAATAAACCAAAAATATAACTGTTAAAATTTCCCTTTTCCAAATGCTGATTTCTGGAAAGAAATTATTTAATCCACAGAAAATTCCTGATCAATTCTTCTCAGGCTTTTGAAAACCTAATAATTTTGAGATGTGAACAGACTTGTCCTGAAAACGTAATAGGAATCACCTAGCCTATATCGGTTCTTATAAAATTCTGATTTTAATGAGCAGGGATAGTATTAGCCTATTTTTACAATTCAAGTAGGAGACTGAATTTTTGATTGAGTATCCTTTCCTGCTTCCCAGCACATTTGTTTTTGTTCATTGAATATGTAGCATACAGATGCAGTTATATATTATTGCATGAGGTACTATGTGACAAAATTCAAGTACCTCTTTAGAGTTTTTTTAAACATACAGGTCTGTTTTCAAAGCCTGAACTTTGCCGTTTTTTCCCCATTTGTTTGGACAAATGTTTATGGTGGCATACTTTTTGCCTTCTATCAGAGGTATGGTGTTTGCTTCACACCTCTCCTGGAAGACCTTATGGATCTAAAAATATCGTATTGAGTGGCAAATACAGAAGAGAGATTAGATGTAATGTACCCCATCTGACTGAAAGCTTGTTTGCACACTGTATTGCACCTTCTTTATTTTTAAAACCATTTTACTTTCAATTGGTTTTTATCAATACATAAATCCCACTTAATGTAGAAACTGAGTTAAGCATAACAAACCCTGCTAATGTTAATGCGGTTGTTTATGAGCCATTATAGCAATTGAGTTCCTTTGTAGGGTGAAATTATTTTGTGAAGGTCAGATGGAGATTACGTTTTGGGGGGTAGTGCTTAAATCAGTATCAGTAAAGCCTACCTGATTTTGAAACAAATCTGTAAAGATCACCAGTTTTGAGTTTGAGAAGCTTCCCCTTCCAACACTGAAGAGGCCATTCTGTAGATAATAGATTATATATAAATTCATTTTTCTCAATAAAATAATTAATGTCATCTTTACTAGTATTATTTATAGAATTGCTAAACAGTATTCTCGCCACAAAGGAAAATATCTGGAAATTCCACACTAGCTTATTGTTGTTAGTGTTTTTATTATAATGTGCTTAATCAGTAAATGACACTTATAAAGCTCTAAGGAAGATAAGAAAGGCATACATTATTAATCTTGGTTATTTTTTCCTTTATATCAATCAGTTGCATTTATTTGACATGTAATAAAGGTGATTAAATGTGCACTGAATTTAGTTTTTGTTAAGAGTATCTCTGTACTCATCTGATTCCATTAAATAAATGACTCTTCTGGTAAAATATTAAATATATGCAAGGCAAAGAATCCCAGAAGATAGCAAATTAAAGAAAAATTATTATGCAGATAAAGCTCTAAACATACACAAGAGACAAAATAGAAAATAGCAAATAGGGTGAGAGCTCTTAGTCCCTTGTAACCACCAGGTAAAATTTCAAAGTGTATAGCTACAGCATTTTGAAACTTGTATTCAAGCAATATTTTGTTCTTAATCCAAAATCTAATGACATGAGGTTTTAAATTATCATTGTGCTTTTAATGCACTACATTTTGTTTTCCACTTTATGACACACCTGCTTGAAAGCCCCAATTCTCCACAGTTAAATTTTCTGTAACTTAAGATCATTTTGGAAGCTATAAAAGACTATGCAGAGATGCAGCCTTTTTCCATATTCCTTCCACAGCTTTCATCCACAAATAGTTTTTCTACAGCTGAAAATGGTCCACTGACATTTTTGCACATATCTTTGACTGATGTTTTGCATTATAAAGTCATCTATTTTTGTGAATAATGGTTCAGCATTTCTCTACACTGTGTATTTGTTTCCCATAAACTAAAATTTTCTTATATCTGTGAACTTCCTCTCTGTATTTTTAGTTAGAAAATAGCCCTTTGAAGGCCTGTGACTGTTAATATTTTGAAAGGAATTAGGCCAATAACTCTTGCTTAGTTTTAGCTAATTTATCAATTGTTGTAATTTGTTATTTTATATATACACAGAGAAATATAATTTCTTAGGAGCTCTTTTACCCTATTTTAAACCAAGTAGTTAAATTTATGTTAGATATATTTTTGCTAGTTTAATAATACTCACAGTCAAATATGTTGTATAATATTGCAGCCACAATAAACTTCTCTAAAATATAGAGGTAATTTAAGAGCTCAGCATAAAATTTTTATTTTTGTGTTTTTCCATCATTGATGAATTAATAAGTGATGGCAGCACATAATCATTTATAACCATGTCTCCTCTAAATTCCAGATCATGTTAGTTTGTCCTCAACTCTTCCTGAAAATTCTATTTAAATAATCTGTAATTCTAAGCAATTTAAGAATTTTTTTTTCTTCTTTAAAAAAATCACATTTGAACAGTAAAATTCGTGATCAATTTTGAATTATGTGTTGCAGTAAACTGGAAATCCAAGCAAAGTAATCCTTTCAGATCTTGTGTAACCCAGCAGTACAAGGCAACTTATAAGTTTGAAGTGGTTTGGCTTTATTAATGGCTGTTAGATGCTTTTGCAAACACCTGACATATTGTTACAGTAAGAAAAGCTTGTTTTGAAATAAGAGAGATTTAACAGTACTGGCAAGGTAGTTTCCATTACAAAGTGTTGTTTATGGCATAGCATTTCTATGTCTACATACATGCATCCATTTTAGTAGTCCCAGTTTTCACTCCTGGGTCAAATGTCTTGGTTATGTCACAGGTGAAGAAAGGAGGGCCTTTGGGCATGGTGACAAACTGCAGGCTTTTGGAAATAAACAACTGTGAATGAATGTGTGGTACACAAGGTCTATGCTGCAAACTGTAGCTATATGCTCTAAGGAAAAATGAAAGAATTCAAACATATCTGTGGACGACATAGTTACGAAAGAAACATGTTTCAATATAAATATACATTTTAATTCAGTAGTCCTGCATATATTCTTAAATATTATTGTGATTTTCAGTGATATCCATCTAAAACTTCTTCTGGCACTTATGAAACAAAAAGAAATAAAACCTCTGTTGAAAAAATAGCATCCCTTTCTTTAAATAAAGTCTTCGCCTTTCAGCACAGCCAGAGATCTAGTGTATTTTGCTTTGTCTATATGTTTAAGTGCCCTGAGAGATATTTACAAAAGAATTGAGACTAAAGAGGAGACACTCAGATCTTTAGTAGCTAATTGTTTTTACAGAGGGTTCCTCTCCTGAAAATGTGGCAACCAGAAATTGAAAAACAGCTGATTTGAAACAAGGATGTGAATCATTATGTTCAAGGTTAATGCAGCTGCCCTTTGCTCTCTTTCTGTATAAATGGTCTCACTCTGACTCCCTTCCTTCCTTCACAGACACCAAGATATGAATTAGTCAGGAGACTTCATAAAAGTCTGCTCGTGCCCAGAGCTGCCGATCTTCACTTTCTGCAGTTCAGTGGCATTTAATTTTAATTGCTCCCCAAGCTTAGGCCAATTCTGGATGGCAAAAGCAGGGCAAGAATCATTCACTACTCCTTTGAAGTCTGAAAAGCCTGTATTCAGATTGCCTCAGGCTCTCATTCTTACATTTATGTGAAAATGTAAGCTGCTGAGTACTGCTGTTGAACATCTACAGCACTGAGTTAACAGGAAATGTCTTGTAAAGTGCAGCTTGATTTTTTTTTCCTGTGGATTTTGTGTCAAAGATACTAATAAAAATAATTGAAAAGGTGTAATAAAAAGACAGGAAAATCCATGCTAATGAGTTTGGACAGGTGGAGTTTTCAGATTATATTGCATAATCCCTTCATTAAACTCCTTTGGGAGGATTCTGACATCTCTGTATAGCTCCAAGTGCATATTACAAGTAAATCACAGCTATACATTCTCAGAATGCAAAAGTTTGTCACAAAGCAAAAGAAACAAATATTGCCCTGATGATGGTTTTGTAAAAAGATGGGAGAAACAAATTTTGTGCTGTCTTTTCATCCCTCTTTCTTTCCTTGACAACAGCGAAATTCAGGCGTCATGGAGGAAATTACTTCGAGCTCTGAAAATTGAAAGAGTGAGTCACTACAGGAGATAAGCTGAAGTTGATGGTGGTACAGAGAATAACGTATTCCCTTGTGGCTGTTTCTTCATGGGGAGTTCTTTGCAATAGGAAAAAAGAAGCAGGCATCACTACCAAAAGGTATGTCCTCTTGGACGAAGAAGAAATGAATACATTACAACATATTTTTCTCCATGCACTGGAACTAGATTAAAAGTGGATGAGAGAATAAGTCTAGAGATGTGACACACGTAATTGTGAGGTATTTGTGCTGAGCTGACCAGACAAAAGTACAAATAAAAGAAAAAGGCTGGGGAGAGAGAGCAAAAAATTATTTGTAAACATTTGTGGGCCTTGAGGATTGTTTACTGGAGTTACTGCAGAAACCTAAAAAAAAATACAACTCAAGAAAGCCCCCAAAACCAACAACCAAAAAACCCCCAAACCAACCCTGAACAATCAGAGAATAGAAACACTAGGTCCCAAGAAACGTAATACAACATGCTTACATTGTTCTGATTCCACATTTTTTCAGACAAAAACCTTTCACAAGATATCTGTTCGGGTTTTCCCCTCACACTGTGACTAAAAGGAGAAAGTCCCCTTACCAGAAGTGTTTTGTGTTTGGGAGGGTACTCATCTGCTCTTTTGAAGTTTGTCTCTCTAGTTGTTTTCCCAGCATGACGTTCTCCAAAAGAAGCCTTTTAAAATGATAGCTGCAGCTGCAAATTGCCCCTTAACATTAGATAAAAACAAGCAAATACAGCAACTGCAATGTCTTGCCCTGGGTTTCTTTTGTTTACTCCTGAAAATCAACATTTCTCTGATTGTCTTCAAAATAAAAATAACAAGTACATTCAGAGGCTTTCACTAACAGAGTACAAAAATTCTATGTAATTGAACTGCTTGATTTCATTCTTATCTTCAGCATTATTCTTGTCCTAAAGTTATAACATTCAGCAAGAACAGAAGGTATCGCTTTTAAAATAACTTCATTTTACTATTAAATTATATATGTTCTAGTAGTTATAAGTTTAAAAACTGAGTGTTTTGCTGATTTTGAACCAGTTTTTATTCTATTTTAATGATTTGAAAAATAATTTAGCTATTTATTAAAAAACCCCTTCAGTATTACCTAACTTAAAAATTTGTTAGCAACACAATTCTGCAGTTTTTTAGGAGCTAATGTCACATCAATCCTTTTTGTGTGAGCTGTTCCAGAATGTAGGAGGCACCCTAACTCTCTTGCTAAGAGCTACCTGGCATCTTAAGTGCCCATTCTATAGAAATATTTAACTATTTGTGTTTTAGCATATGTTGAAATAAAACCTTAAGCAGAAAGTCACCAAACTCCTAAAACAACCTGAAATTTCACTATGAAATAGAAACTTGTATTAAATAATCTGAAACTCAGATCATGAATATTTGTAGACTGATTAAGTTTATATTTGAAATTACCATATAATTACTGTATTTTTGAATGCCTGCAGGCACAAGACATGAGCCCCTGAAAACATTCCATGTTCTTCAAAAAGCATATTTTTCAAGAAAAACCTTGCTCATCATTATCTGAGAGACACAAGTTCAGCACTTACACATAACACTTTTAGAAATCAAGTAAATAAGTAATTCAATGTAAAAGTAAGGAATAATTAGATAGGGTTCTGTAGGGGGAAGTTATTCTGGTTAGGGGTTTGGGATTGGGGTTTCTTTTCTCATTTAAATAACAACTAAATTATTACATATTCGTTCCTCAAGTTGGCTTAAAACTATTCCTGAGGCTTAGGAAATGCCAAAGAGTTTATCAAGATTTATTCTGCTACTGAAGAAATTTTTGAAGTTTATAATTTTTGAGGTTTATAATTTTGGGTTATTTTTTCAGTAGGAGTAGAATCATGTCTGCACTTTCATAGGAAAACAATTATTTTGTATTTAGAATTCTGGATTAGAATTGGGAGAGTTCTATTAGTAGGTGGATTTCCAGTGACATATTTTTAATTTCTTCCTTATTTATCCCTCTGACTTTATTTGTGGAGTTTTGCACTCTTCAAGGGAAGGAGCATTTGCTTTCTTTATTTCCCTCCCTTCCTTTTTTATTTAAAAAAGAAAAGAAAAAAATACTCCTGACTATATTATATTATGTTATGTGTTTAATTGTTTGCCACCTGCTGCGGCTTCACTTCAAATTATGCTGAGACTTGGTCATTAGTCCTTGCAGTTATTTCACGCATGAGAATTATCATTTTTAATTTGGCAGAAGTGAACTAGTACCCCAGCATGTGTCCACAACATCCACCTCAAAAGAGCAGTAAAATGAGTCAACTAAGTTGATTAAGACAATAAAACTATATCAGGATAGCTTTGGGGCTAACAAAAATGCTTACTTAATCCCATTTAGTGTTTATAACTGTTTGTATTTTTTTCATTTTTTTTCTAATGTCACTAATGTAGACTACTAATTCAAGTAGTAAATTAAAATGTCCATAAAGTGGTAATGCATCCTATAAATTTACAAAATCACTTGTTAGAGTTCTAATTATGGATATATTTCAGTGTAGAATGTAATATATGGAACTGCATTTATTGAGGTAAAGTCAACATTTTATCTATGCAGAAAGCCTTTCCAAGTCTTACAGGAATGAAAGTCTAATTAAGTTACCCACAAAATATAAACAACTTTATAACAGATTCTTTGTTTTCCACTCATAGCTTCCATGGAATATTAAAACCTAGAAATATTGTCTTTAAAGTATAAAATAATGGCTCACTGGAAATTGACTTTTTTTTTTTCTTTTTGCACTCTGTGACCTTGTGACAGTGAAATGGAGACTTAAAAGATTAAAATTTCTTATGGAACTGCTAAGATCTTATTCTTTTCCACTATAACCACTATGGACTACATTATAGATCTATTACGTTTTTGTCACCAATCCTGTTTTTCATGTGTGTTATAAAGTGTGAGAGTCATTAAAAGTAAATTGACAGATTTTTATGTACTGGTAAAATCACAGATAGTGCATCTTTCTCTGGAAAACATGCAATTGGAATATTAAGAAGCTCCAGTAGAAGAAATTATAAAACTTGAATAGGCAAACAGTTAAAAAATAAAATGCTTAGCATCTAATACTACTGTTTCAAAGTACACAGGTTTCTTTCCCTTCCTCGAAGTGAAGATGAGGCACAAATAATGACAGTTAGTTTTAGGATGACATGATGTTTTGTTTCCTTAAATTCTTTCTTTCCTTCATTGGTCATGTTTTCTGACCTCATACTGAGCCTTTCCTCCATTTCTATATGTATCCTTCTTAGACAGATGCCAAATGTAGGACACAGTACTCACTGAGGCCTTACAAATATAATTACTGAAAAACTCCTGTGCAGAACTTCCATTATTAAATGACAGATGAGAATCTCCTTTTTACTTCAGTGGCATTACACTGAGCTGCTGTGGTATGGTGACCTTGGCTGGCTGCCAGGTGACCACCAAGCCACTCCGTCACTCCCCCTCCATCAGGCAGAGATAGAAGCACCAAGATCTTTCAATTACCATCATGGGCTAAACAGATTCTACTTGAGGAAATTAATTTAATTTATTGCCAATTAAACAAAGCACTACCTCACCAGCCCTGAACAGCGCAAGGAAATGGGGGATGAAGGTAACTACTCTGTTCCTGCTGCTCCTTTCTCCTCACACTTTTTCTCTATTCCATTGTGGGGTCCCTGCCACAGGAGACAGTGCTCCACAGAATCCTGCAGTGTGGGGCCTTCCCATGGGCTGCAGTTCTTCAAGAACTGCTCCAGCCTGTGTCCTTTACACAGTGTGTGTTCTGTCAGAAACAGACAGCTCCAGCATGGATCCCCTACGGCATCATGTGTCCTGTTAGAAAACCTACTCTGTTATGGTTTTCTTTCTCCCTAGGGCCACAGATCCTGACAGGAGTCAGTCTGCCAAGGAGATTCCACAGGAGCACAGCTTCTTTTGGGGCACATACACCTGCTCTGGCACTGGATCCTTCACAGCTGGCAGAGTGGATATCTGCTCTGCCATGGATCTCCACTGACTGCGTGGGGCCAACGTGCTTCACCATAGTCTTCTTCACAGGGTGCAGTATTCCTGATTAGCTCAGCTTTCACCAGTGACAGGTCCATCTGGGAGTTGACTGGAACTGGTTCTGTGGGACTTGGGGACAGCTTTTGGTGTCTTCACCTGCTGCCCCCTTGACTGTTGAAACCTTAACATTTAAATCAAATACAGCTGGAATTTGATTATTAATTCATTAAACTTCCTGTCTTTTTTTTAAACATAGTTTTGATATGACACCATCAATTCTACACTTCATATAACTATAATTTTGCCTTTCATAAATGCAATATCTTACAGTTTGTCATAGAATTCTGCATTGCCACGTTTGGAATATTTGTCCAATTTAACAAAGCATAACAATGTCTAATTCTATTCTGTTAAAGTTTTGGCAACTCCTTACAGCTCAGTGGCATTTTCAAACTTAAAAATTTCTGTATGTTTATATATATAATTTCATAGCTGGAATGGCTACATAACATATTCATAGTCTGTCTGCATCATCACATTATAATGCAGAGGACTTGTGACTCCTCTTCTTTTAGAAGAAAACCTTTTATTTTGCCAGAGAAAATAATGAATGTGTGAAGTGCTTTTTCGACCATGGTAAACAAAGATCATGGTTTTGTATACAAACATATTGTCCCATCTTTCAAGGGAGTAAGGAAATCTTACAAGTCTATTTATACAAAATCTGTGGTTTCTCCTGTTCTCCCAGATATTATGGTTAAATCTTAAAATGAAACTAATTTCTTCTCTCCCCCTCTTCACTCTCGAAACCAGTCTTAAAAGTGCAAAACTTATTTCTGGGCTAAACAGATGAATGAGGATACAATTCAGCATCATAAAGTCACCCCAGGACACCTGCCTAGTGGATGAAGGGGTGGCAGTGGATGTAGTTTTTCTGGGTTTTAGTAAGGCTTTTGATACCATCCCTCACAGCATCCATCTAGGCAAGTTGTCCAGCTGTGGGATGAGCAGGTTCCTGATCCACTGGGCAGAGCTGAAGGGCAGAGCTCAAAGAATTGTGGGGAAGGGGCTACATCTATCAAGTGACCAGTCACCAGTGATTTCCTCATGTTTCAGTTCTAGGGCCAGTTCTGTTTGATATATTCATCAGTGATGTGGATGCAAGAGTTGAATGCACCCTCAGCCAGTTTGCTGATCAGTTTGCTGATCATACCAAACTGGGAAGGAATGCTGACTTACCTCACAGAGGGATCTAGATAGCTTAGAGCACTGAGCAATGATTAACGTGATGAAATTCAGCAAGTCCAGGGTCTGGATACTGCACCAAGGACAGAATAAGACTAGGCAGAAGTACAAATTGGCCGAGGACTGCTTGGAGAGCAGCCCTGCAGAAAGGGATCTGGGGCTCCTGGTCAGCAGCAGCTCGGTGTGAGCCAGCAGCATGCCCTGGCAGCCCAGAGAGCAAACCCATCCTGGGGTGCATCAAGAGCAGCATCACCAGCCTGTCAGGAGCAGTGATCATCCCACTGCATTGGTGCAGCCTTATCAACAGTTTAAATTCAGAGTCCACATCATGTCCACTTCGAGTGGACTCTGAATTTAAACTATTGACCATGCTATTTTTTAAACAACTTGGATAGTGAGTTAGATATAGCTAGAGTACTCTAGTATTCTAGTTTTAATTAAATACAGGAAAGTTATTCTGATTTTAGTGAGTGACCTTAAAATTGCAGTTCTTGCCAAGTACAAAATAAATTGCTTCTAACAAAATCTGAAATGAGTGGCACAGTTCCAAGGGTATATACATGCACACATACAAAGGTATATGAGCACGTAGAAATTATACCAATGATATATATAGCTACCTAGCACTTAATTTGCTGCAAAGTTTTCTCTGACAAATTGTTAGACATTTCACTGCTACCAGTTTAAACATGCAATCCTACATCTTCAGTTTACTTTCTCAGAATAGGAATTAGCATTGTAAACCTACTCAATCCTGTTCCTTGGAAACTATTCATATGCAAAACTCTCCTCAGTTTTTAACATCAGGAAAAACCATGGTCTCCCTTTCACTGGACCACAGGCGATCCCTCCAAGTTTAAAATTGTGACAAAGTTTTTTTGAGTATTAAAACTGGAAATCTTAGTTTATAATTGGATGGAATATCAAATTCAAACTAGATTAATGCTATATATGCAGCTTAGGAAAGAGTAGCAATGGGAGAAGGGAGGACAGAGAAATCAAGGACTTACCGTATTAAAAAATAAGACTGTGTCTGGACCAAGTGGAAAGGAGAAAAGAATAAAAATACCACCCTCAATTGTGACAAAGACTATACATGAAGATCATATCATAAGGTTATTGCTAGAGGGGAATTTAAGTACTGAAACATTTATTTCGGGAAAAGAAAATACATGATGTCGTAAACATAGACCAAAATTCAATGCCATATGATGCTGAAGAAGAGGATTTCTGAACTGGAAAATTGAAATAAGGAGTTCATAGAATAACAGTTGATTTAAAATTTGACAAATAAACAACTAAGAAAGAAGCTAAGAAGCAGGGTGTCTGTAGGCCAAGAGTCAGTGAAGATCTGCAACTGTATTATGGTAGGATGAGGGCCTGTTGACCGTAAAGCAAGTATAACATTCAGAAATATATAAAATGAACTACATTCCTAGTGTCTCCTATTGATTAAAAAGGACTCATGTTTGGGTGACAGGTAAGATAACTTTGCAATTAAAACTGAAGCCACAGATTCACTGTAATTAGTAGAAAAGTACATAGTGTATAGAAAACCAGTTAAAGTAACGTAGAAGAAAAAGATCCCCAGGATTCTTTGAGCCTGAATTTCTGCAAGCTGTTTTTTTTTTTCTAACAAAGCGAGCAGTGTGTGCTAGGAATTATTCTGTCGTGATAAAGGAAGTAAATTACCAACCCAGACTATGGTTGTGACCAGCTTGTCCCTAGAATGCCCACCATGACAGTAGCATGACTTGGAGAGATGTTTTGTGAAGAGAATTGCAGTACACAGTGCAGAAACAGATGCTGCAGTCAGCTGGGATCAGGAAGTTGCACAGTCAGTCGAAGATTATGAGCTACCAGCTGTGCCTCTGTAAGTAAAGAGAGAAACATATTCAGATGCAGAAATCTGTAAGAGATCATCAGGCAAGTTCTTGCAGTTGGTCAGAGCCAAATTTTGAATACAGAAGTTGAAGGCAAATCTAAACCTTTTTGTCTTTTCTGATCAACAAGTGCAAAATGACTGAGAACATGAAATAGAAATGTAAATTGAGTAAGAAAAATCATTGTAAATGCTGAAATTTATTTATTAATATGGAAAAATGTGCATATTAAAATACATAGATTCAAATAAGCAGATCTGGTTGTTTCCTCAAAGGAAACAATAGTGAGTTCACACAATGAATGGACAGTTTTGTAAAAGATTATTGCAGCTAATGCAAGCACACACTAACGGAAGAACAATACAGGTATTACAGAGATAATCACTTGGAAAAATCAGGCCTTCAGCAATGAACTGAAGGGAAACAGGTAAAAATCCCACAAATCAAAAAAAAAAATAGATATTTTATCAAATTACTAATTTGTATATAAATTTTAAGAGTAAACTTAAGAGTAACAAAACAAAACAAATTCAGAATAAACTAGCAAGAAATATAGATGGTTAAAATAAGTGATAATAATAATAATAATAATAATAATGTAGTAGTATTTATTACTGTCTAGGGGAAAAATACATAAATATTTTATGTTCTCATTCTTTCCTCATTCCGGCTTGATAAAGTTTATGCTCCCCACTCTAGCCACAATTTTTCCCTCTGTGGTTAGTTTTGGGTTAGATTGACAATAATAAAAATAACTGAATACTATTTTGGAAGATCATTGTGGAAAGCGTATCACTGGCCAAGGAGAAGGCACCATGACTAAACCTCTAATCCAGAAGTCTTGGATCTAAGTATTTGAAACTATATGGAATGGAGTAGGGGCATAGTGGTAGCTCTTCAAAAAACAGAAAAAAAATGAAAGTCCTCGGGAATCATGAGCCACTTTTCACCCAGGTGTCCTCAACTCCAGAACTCCAGCAAATAATCTAAAAATTTGTAAGTGCTTAGGAGAAAAAATGTTGAAAAAGGGATCTTCCCTCCAGGCTAGGGAAGTAAGAACATAAAAGGCTTAATAAGTATATATTTTCTCTCTGCTTTTTCACATTTAAAAATAGTTTTGACCTAAACACCACTTTAAAACACAGCTGTATAAATAAAATGTATCAAAGCATCAACTTAGTGAAAGCTATTCTATTGAGATGTGTGAACCTTTCCTGAAAGAGAAGTGATCTAATTTGGCATAAAAAAATAATCAGGAAACTGTTTTACAAATTCAGTTCTTAGAGTCTACAAGTCTAGAAGCTGCATATATCTTCTATTTATTTTACTGATTAATTGCTTGAAGATTTTACTGCTTGTTGTTGACTATATTAATTTAGAAATGATGCCAACAAAAAGGAAACATTTAAAATGCAATAGTTGCAAAGAAAATGTCATATAACAGTTGGGTGTCCAGTAAGCAGTGTTTTAGAAGGAAAAAATCATAATGAAAAAAAAAAAATATAGAAGAAAAATAGCAGATAATACCATAAATATATATATATATATAAATGTTACAATGCTTATTGTATCTAATAATATTTACATATATTTCTGTTGCTTGCAAGTATCTCCATATATTGAAAAATATTTGCTTTTCTATGATTTTTTCCAGATAAACAGATGTCACTGTGTGTATTTGTGTGAGTGCACATGTGCATGGGTAGGGTATATGGAGGTGTGCATAACTACAATTATATTGATTAATGTGTGGCTAGTGAATAATTACATCCAGAAACATACCTGATTACTTACTTGAAATTTATTGTCTCCCCAGAAGCATGTGCAGATAATGAAGCTGAAATCAATAGCTGAATTTACAGTGCAGATTTAGCACACATTTAACTAAAAACTGAAAAGAGAAAGTATTTTCATATCTGAGAAATGGACTCAGATTATGATACAGAAAAAAGCTTAAACCAGAAAATAAAATATGTAAGAGAGGGATTATTTGTAATGCTACTGTCTTCCAAGACAGAGTTATCTGCTTGAAAACTTAATTAAATATTCCTTTGAGGCTAAAATTGTGATTTGCAACTGATTCTTGCATTTCAGTACATGTTTTATATGGGAAGAATTTTAATCTGTTTCCTTGTCTATATGCTTAGTTTTCATCAAAAAAGCTTTGTTTTATTACTTGTTGAGCTTGGAAAAAGAAAGAAAAACAGAGAAAGAAGTAGAGAAGTTAATTCTCTGCTTTTCTGGAAAGCAGCTCTAGAAAGCTGAAATAGAATAATCTGATCTGATATCTGATGTTGTTAAACTTCTAAGGCTCAAGTGTTGCAAGGTCAAAAAGAGAACAAGAAATTAAATGACAACATAAGCTAGTGAGAGAAAAGGTAATCTGGTGTAGGAACACTGAGGGGAGAGAAGGTGTTTACATGCACTCCATTCTTTGGTAGTGTAGTATTTGGATCCTTTATGTTTATAAAAAATTATGTCTACTTAAAAAAAAAAAAAGAAAATTGCTTCCTTAGAAATATACTAGAATGAGTAGAACTTGGAGTGCAATATATAGCTCTATTTTGCTAAATCACAGAGTGAGAGTTCATGCCTAGTTCACACCTTGCTCTCTTTTACTCAAGGTTTTGATTCAGTGTCTTTCATATCAGGAGTATACAGGACATCGATCCTTCTGCTATTGACCTCTTCCTCACTTAACACTGCAAGGGGGAGGAAACAAAGTCAAAACCCCAAACTGAACAACAAAGTCAAAAAGAATTCAAGTAGTCCTGATATGAAACACAAATAATTTTAAAATGTCGATTTGTTTTTTTAAGATAATATTTCAATATTTGCTGAATATCAGATTTTTTTTCACAGTTACATCCAACATGGACATCTGGAAAGACATTTGGGAAAAAAAACAAAACACTATCATCATTCATCAACATTTTGACTATATTTATTATGTCAAGGTTATACCAAGAATGTCAAGCTGCCTATTAATTTCAGTGAGAAAAAAACTGAATTTGTAATATTATAATGATAAGCAGAGTTGCAGAAAACTCAATAGTACATAAACAGAATAAATAATTATTCAAGTAGGATTTTTAGAATTGTGTACAGTTCACGCAGAACATAACATCATTTACTTTCATAACATATATCACCATGACAATAAAATTATTCTCTCCTTCTAAATATTATATATTCCTTTCTTCATGTTTTATACTGAACCTGTGCACTTTTGATATTATCTCCTTATCATCATTGAGTATTGTTTTTGATTTAAGATTACTCTAGATTCTCCAATGATGCGGGGTTTCTATTTGGTTTGGTTTCCTTTTTGAGGATTTGTGCAGTTTTTATTTCTTGGAAAATAACAGTAAATTTCAAAGTCATGTAGCCTGTTAAGTGTTTCAGAAGTGATTTATTAATATGATGCTGACATTCATAGATCAGGCTGTGAGCCCTGCATGTGACCACATTAGGGAGATTTTACTCCCATAAGCAGTGCCATTGATTACTTCTCAGAACGATGGGTAAGAGCATAATAACCTGACCTCAGATGATCTTAATACTTTTAAAATTAAAAATCAGTTTAAAAGAAAGGTCCTGCTCATGTATGCCTATAGGAAAACAGAAGCTTCTTTCTCTGTTACGTAGTCACTGGTAAAGATAAAACCTTATTCCTTTGTGCACTCTTCTGTAAAAAGACTGACATAAGTTCTGGATATTTATTAGACCTAGGGAGATAGATGCTGTCTGGGTGAAACTTAGATTCCACTGTGATAAAGATGTGCGAGACAGTGATAAAGATGACAACAACTATAATGTTAACAACAGAAAGTCTCAAAAGTAGTCTTTGGACAAGATTGCTCAGCTGCATTTGCAACTTGCATTAAAAAATCTTTGTTTCAACTTTGTTTCAGACTTTGTTTCAGTCTATATTTATTCCTCATGCTTCCAATTTTTTTCAATTTAGTAACAGAAAAAATCAGTTTTCATTTCTTCAGTATCTGAGAGCTGTCAGTAGAAGTGTGTTATAAAATGAAAATATTACTGGTAGTTTTGGGCATTGATAAAAATTTAGGTATGTATATAGTAGGTGATAGAAAAGTATTGTGTGCTGCTAATTAAGTTATATATTTTGAAAAGTGACAGTGTACTGTACAGTAACGCATTCCCAGTGTTCTAGTTATGTCATTTCTATATCTGTATGTTTCCATGTTTTCTTTTTCTGTTTAAAAGAAAACACTGGATTAGATGATGATAAGTTTGAATCTGCTCAGGAGGTACCATGTAGGTAACTAGTCCTTGTGAAAATCTGCGCAACTAAAGAAATAAAGGATAAGCTGTAGGTGTGTTAATGCAGCAACATTAGAAGAGTCAGTCAAATTCAGACAGTGTGACTGAGCAACAACAAAAAAAACCCAATAAAAATGAACAAGAAGAACATTTTCAAAATTTTTCTAGGCATAAAAAGAGCTGTATTGTTATGAATATTTTGATCAAATAATCAATTAAAGAATACTAAGGGTTAGCTATGATTTAAAACAGAAAATTGTGAAGTATAAGGTATAGAAATATCAAGAGTGCTGTGTTTGAAATGTGTAACCACAGAAACCTCACCAAGAAGTTTGGACCCTTATGTTTCGGTCAGTTAAGTCATGCTTAGCAGTTGTGCTGCCTGGAAACCCACTACAACACACCACAACACCTTCCCATCTTGATTTTAATATCAAGGATTCCAGTCAGTAGACCTTAGTAGAGATGAGCAATGATCGTTTTAGAATAAGAATATTGATGAAGTTATTGACTACTGGAACCGATTAATGTANGGATAAGAATATTGATGTAGTTATTAACTATTGGAACCAATCAAAATAAAGGTTAAAGTAAAGAGCTTGCATAGTGTGCACAAGGTGTAAAAGAATTTGTGTAACAATGGTTTAGCAGGAAAAGTATATAAAAGGTGTGAGCTTTGTTTGTTGGAACACAGTTTCAGAGGAGTTGTCCCCCATGTACCCAGTACCCTGAATAAAGAAATGTCTGCTGATTCACATCAAATTTTTCTTGGATAAGTTTCTCTCATCCTGTTTGGTTACAATATCAGAAGATTAAAAGTTTAACAAGGGTAGTGTAAATCAGAAAAATACAATTAGAATTAAAGAAAATAAAGTCATTCTGAAAAGTAAAAGGTGTGCTCTAATTTTCAGACTGCCAGAGCCACATTAACTCGCACAAGGGTATAAACATAACTGCATTAATCCTATACCTTCTGAAAAAGCCAGCCATACTTTCCTCATTTGAGGACCTGATATTTACAATTATGGCTCTTGGGAAATACTGAAACAGAAAGCTAATTCTGAATAGCTAGAGGAAGCAAAAAGCCAAAATATTTAATCCATCTCCATTTCCCTCATTTTCCTATTGCACAGATAGAGACCCTGACAAAAGGGATCTTGGCACAGGGTAGCATATGCTTGGGCAATCAGGTACCTTTTTATCAGGTACAAAGAGGACTGCTCTCTGAATGCCTAAGGAAGGTACCTAAGCTGGATCAGACAGGACTGCACCCAGCCTTTGTTTGGCTGAATCCAGTTGATGCATGACTACTCTTGCATACACACATCTATCTCTATGGCTGATCTGAAAACACGTACAAAACATCACCCAACTGTGCAAATTATGTATAAAGGACTGTCCTACATGACTATGTCTGCATTTCCAGGAACAGTTTCTACTGCCTATAAACACCCTATCCACACATGGTATGATCAATTATGCAGCAAGAACCATGTGAAAAATTGCTGAAAGGACCAGATTTTTTCTCCCAGAATGGTTAACACACTGAAACCAACAAATCTGTGTAGGCACAGCAGGAAATGACTGGACAGAGTTTTCAGGACTCTAAAATGCCTTCTCAAAGAGCTCCTTCATTAATGAATCAAATACTTAATTGAGCAGGTGGATATAATTTGAATTACATTGTTTCAATTCCTTTCACTGTTTAAGATCAGCCATTAATTCATCTGCAGATGACTAGACATGGAGTACCTGGACCATCCAACTAATTAATTACTCATACGTGAATGTATAGATTGGCCCTACTCAGTTACATTACAGTTATAACTGTAGGACTAACTTGAGTTACACACATTTTTCCTTGCCTGCAGTGAGAGGACTAGAGGAAATGGCCTCAAGCTAAGACAGAGGAAATTCAAATTCAAGATTAGAAACAATTTTTTCTCTGCTAGGGTGGTCAGGTATTGGAATAGGTTGCCCAGGGTAGTGGTGGAGTCACATCCCTGGAGGTCTTCAAAAGGCATCTGGATCTAACATTGATGATGTGTTTTTTTCAGTAGTTTAGGGATTGGAGTGGAAGTGCTGCATTGACAGTTGGCCTTGATGATGAAAAAGGTCTGTTGCAACCTTGATGATTCTATACCTATAAAGGAAGTTGCCTTGCCACAATCCATGAGCTAAGAAAGTATGAGATGGAGATCTTTTTTCAGTCTTTCGTTCATGGAAAATCTGTTTCTTTTCACCATATGTAGGAATTGTACTGTTATTTAATCATTCAGTACCTGAAATATACTTATGAATTTTTCTACTTCTTCCCTTTACTTTTACAGTCCAAAATGAGGTACAGTGAAGAAAATCAGTTAGCTGAGAATTGTTTCCATAAAAAATTTTCTCGGAAGGGAGCTGTCTAAAACAAAAATATCAGTGCTAAAGCTATGTGTTATATCTTGGCTATTTAGTATAAAAATAATCCATGTGTTTGTATTTGCTAAATTCACAGCTTTAAATCTCTTCTGAAGCTGGAAACAGAATATTTCTTATCAGAACTTGAAAGAAGTTATTTTCTTGGGTTTGGGTCTTGGGGTTTTTTTTTGTTACATGAGACGGTAGGAGTAGAAAGTCTTACAGTCTGGGGACTAAGCATTAGCATTAGAATACGTTATGAAAACAGGTATCTAATATTTCTGTTCAGTTCTTGGTGTTTGTTGTTCATGAAATATCACTGCCAGGCATGAAGTCTGCATGGCAAAGTGCGGGACTGCTAGTTAATATCTCAGGATAACTATAACCTATACTACTGTACATTTTTGTCTTTTTTTTCCTCTCAACTGAGAAAAACCTTATGTTGCTATAGTATTTTTTTATTCTAGAACTGTCTTATTAAAAAAAAAATCTCTACCAGTTCGGATTCTAGACATATCTTGCTCAGAACTAGCTACAGTATCTGTGATTTGTGCATCACTACATTATGTGTACATTGCTGATGAAAAGCATTTGCAAACTAAGTAATTGTACTGTGCTTCAGCTCCCTATCTGTAAATGGCAGATAGCAGCATTCCTTTTGTCTTTCTCATTTAGACAGTTCTTAGACTCCACAACTTTTTTATTATTGTTTGTTCAGTGGTTAAATCAATATTATAATTGCATTGAAACAAATAATTGTTAAAAATGGATGGAAATACTTAGCCAGCTAAAGACACAAATATAATTTGTATTTACAATTGAACTTACAAGTTACAAGGAGGTAACCGATGTGATACAAATTTATCCCTGGTGGATCATTCGTAATTTCTGTATTGCAATATGGGAAGAAATCAAATTTTTCACAGCAAATACTTCACTTTAGTTAGTCTGTTAGGGGAAAATATGCCCCAAGTGTTTTGGTGCAGAGATATTTACAACTAGCCAGTAAAGCTTATGCTGAGTCCATCAGAGTTACTCCCCTCCAAACCTCAGGCTAAGCTCCAACTGTGGGTTCTGACAAGAGCAGACAGCCTTCTAACTTTTCTTCAACAATTTGCAGACATGAATTCTGAAAAATATCAACTTTGGGGATTCATGATCTAGCAACTTTGCTTTTAGTGACAGAATGCAGATTTCTCATCTGGCCTTGAACTGTCATACTTTTTGTATGTTTTTTTCTTTGTGTTTTAACTTCCTAACTTGTAAAAAAAGTAAGATTTTATTGGTGTGCTGACCATGCATACTCTACAGTGTATTTTCTGCTCAAGGGGAAAAATGTTCACTTGCAAAAGTGGAACTTGATTTCACGCTTCTTGGAGAAATTCCACATATCTCAATGTACAGCTAACACACTAAATTTTGACATGTGAGACGCAGTGCTCTGGACATAAGGAAGACTGAGAAGGATCCAAACATGTTCCTGCCTTAAATGTATTTATTGTTTTATAATTAGAAGAAATCTCTTTACAGAGGATGGATTTTTACAATGAATAACATGACAGTATAATGAAATAGACTAGAGATCACCAAATTACAATGAATTATTACGAATACATTGTTCTTTTAAATATTTTTACTATTTCTGTGGAAGAAGATGTTTTGGCAGGTCAGAGACATTTTAAATACTGTTGATTAATTAATGGACTTGAATTTTCAGAAAATCAGAAATAGCCAGAATTTATTCTCAAGGCCTGAATTTATCATATTTTTCTTGTATATTTGAAAATCCTGCATTCTGAAAATAATCCTGCATTCAATTCCAGTTTTAATTCATATATCATATCATCACAGCATCTTTTATCATCTACTAGTGTACAGGGGACATTAACATTAATATAAGTGTTTCAGTAGTTAACAAATTGTCTTCTTTTGATAGACTTCGGTTCACAGACAAAAACACGCTTGCATTGTACCTACTGTGATTAAATTGTTATCAGGGACGCAACGTTTAAGGGGAAAGTCAGAGTAGAACAAAGTGCCTGCTTCAGCCAACTATGCAACTCAAAGTCCAGACAAAAGCCCATATAAAAACCATCTGTGTAGCTGATATGTCAATAAGTTTGCCTCATTTTTTTCAAAAATACTGAAAGGAACTCATGTTTACTTACACACATATTACTTATCCATGCTTTCTGTCTCTTTTCCCTTTGGATATCAGACCAAAAAGAAGAAATCTGCAATTGCGAGACTTTTAAGGAAGGAATTAACTAGATCCTACAATAATCATGCTAGGCTGCATAAGGGAAAGCATAGCAGCTAGCAGCAGGTCAAAGACAGTAATTATTCCACTCTGGTCGACACTTTTTCTATTTATTCTGGAATATGGTGTCCAAAGCTAGACTATTCCATATAAGAGACTCACAAACTAGAGGAAATATCACAGTGGTCATAAAACATGAGATACATGAAAAGTAAGACAAATTTGGCTTTATTCACCCTACGGAGAAGACAAAGGATGTCTAAAGCTACCTAATGAAAGTTTAAATTGAAGGGACATACTTCTCACATGTGCACAGTTGAAAGGCAATGAAAACCAATTATACCAGATAAGATATAAGGAAAAACACTGAAGGTAAGAATGGTATAATACTGGAGAAGGTTGCTCAGAGAGGTTATGGAATATTCACCTGAGGAGTGATTCCTGATTGTCACGGAAAAATCTTGAGCAGCCTGATGTACCCCCAAAGATTATTGACAACTAAAATGTTTCTGTGTTTTCATAATACTAAACTGGAAAGCAGTCCCAATATAAATAAGCTAACAGGGTGACTAACAGTCTTGAACCTGAATAAAAATGTACTGAAACAGTGCAACTAACAGTCATTCATAAGGATTTTGTAACATTGTTATGTCATAATCAAACACAGTTTCACATAATTATGTATACGATACGATCACCAAAGAAGCTGGGTGTCACTGCAGGCAGGAAGTGGAAGCAAAGGGGTTGCCAGAGAGCAAGAAAAAGGGAGCATAACATTGCAAAATACAGGAGTACAGCTCCTCAAGCATACGGAGACTAGAAAAAGAACAGAAAAAAAGAATAGTTTCAGAAATAGAGGATGGAGGCAAAGGCACAAAAACCATCAAGCAAAAACAAACTAAACAAATAAAAACTGGAAAGAAAGAACAATCCCACCCATCTCTGATTAGGAGCTTTCAAGTGGAACATCCACACCTTGGCCAGTAAAGACTGCCAAGAACTGCAGATGAACCCACCACACTGCATCACCCCCATTGTATGTTAAATTCACAGCCAGTTTAGAAGTGTTATGAACTAAGATTTTTGCATTTGTTATGAAAATAGTTATTACTGTACAATAAATTACCATCACTTATAAGCACCTGCTCAATGACTGTAATCAGTAAAGTCCAATTTTAAAATTGAAAACTGACCTGACTGAGAAGTCTTCAAAACACTCTATCATAGTAATTTCTAGCTCTCTGATGTGTGTGCATAAATATTAAAAAGCCCTTCTGTGAATATATATATATAGATATATACACATATATCTACCTTTTCAGTTGCTACAACTGAAAGGGAAAGATCCTTTTGACAGTGACTGATCCATGGATCTCAGTTTCAAATTAGAATTGCATCTATTTTAAAGAAAAAGAATGTCTTGTTATAATAAATAAGTCAGCAAGTTAACATTTTTTTCTCAAAATAGGCTATTTCAGCTTGTTTTGCTTTCACTTTAGCTATAGCTACTTGTCATTTTGTGTCTTTTTATGACCTTCTGCTCTGATTGTAGTAAGAGGCAGTTACAGTTGAACATCCAACACTTCAAAATATGTATTCATGGAGGTGCACGCATAGGAAAAGAACAAATTATTAATGATAATAATAACAACATAATAATAACTGACACTGTTTAACCTTTAGTTAAAGAAACCAAAGCACTTTGAAAAGTATATAAGTGTGTTACATATTGACTGAAGCATCAGCTCATCTATCACTGAAAGTCAGACAGTTCTTAGCTGGAAAGTAACAGCCTTTTAAAATGTACTATGTCCTTACAGGAAATTTGAGATAAAAGATAAAGCCAGTTCAATTTATATTACCTCTTTGTGAAGCAAACAATTGAAAATGGCCAAGAAAAAGCATGCAGCTTTTCTTTCTTCTGAGGCTCGTGGTGTTACAGTGAGCTGGTGGGAAAAGAATGTGCAAGAGGAAACTAACATTCAATGAAATTAGAGAGATTATTCATATTGATACAGACTAAATTATTCTTGAATCATGTACAGTAGCTCTTTCAAAATAGAAGACATACAATCATGAAAAAATTAACACAGAAAAATCGTAAGGGAGGGAGTGACTTTTGAAATACTGAACAAGAAGGAAGAATGTAAAACAATTTTTATACAACTTCTGGAATTTAAGAAAAAGGCTATAATGTTTCTGCTTTCTGAAGGCCTGAAATGAAGTTCAAAACTATTTTCTTCATTATCATCCTTTTTCTGTGTTCATTTTTTCTCTCTGTTTTCTGTGGAATTGGAAAGTTGACACTATTTCTATTTAATTAGTGGTAAAATCTTACCCACAGATCTGCTTAGTGTCCATGGCCTCACTAATGCAGGAATGACAGTAGTTAATTTCCCTTATGACTCTTGAAACATAAATTGTGTAGGACTTCAAAAGCTCTTTTAAACATTTCTTTCTCAAAATAACACTATAAAAGTGATCTACACACTTGTACAAAACATACCAAATGAAAACCTAGACAAAAGGACTTTAGAATACAGAGCAGGTTCTGAAAATTCAGATGGAGTTTAAAACTGGCACCATATAGGTTTATCAGCAGCAGTTTTTATGCTTTTCATATGTAAGATCAAAAATACATAATAACATTATTTTCTTGATTCTTGGATTATATGTGGATTTTTCCATGGTTTCATTTAAATGACTTATACATGATGAAATTATCTAATTAGCCTTAATAGCAATTGTTACATTTTAATGCAGAGTGGAAGAAGCAGATATTCAAAATAGCTTTGTCCCTGTTAATCAGAGTATGGACATCTAAAAAATTCCCATCAATTTAAGGATGGTAAAATATGCAAGAAATGAGCACGCTGGTTTTTCAGGAAGCTCACGAGAGAGATTGATTTCATACTATGCAGAATTGAATAAAGTTATACGGAAAAGTTATACACACACAATAGAATTTCTAGAGGAAAAAAAAAAAAGGAAGCAGGCTGCACCTGGCATTTGAAATTAAGTTGTATGTCTCATATATATTTATTTTTTATCTCTGCAGCTAGCCCAGGGCATAAGTTGTTGTCCACCTACAATACTAATAACTATTAACTTTTTGAAAAAAAGAAAGATTATTCCAGCGTAGAGAAAATTGAATGGGATTAGTGAAGATGTTTAAAATTGTAAAAGAAAAAAAATTAAAAGAAAGAAAAAAGCTACTTTTGGCATATAAAAATTAAGAATTAGCTATGTGTAAAATACATGTTGAAATAAAAACTACTGGGAAAAAGACGTGACATTCAATGATAACCAGGAAACTGATTTCTTGAACAGTAACAAGAAATGGTTAAATTTTGTCTGAGTCATTTGTTTTTTTAATTCTTTCTGAAAGGGACATTCTAACAAACTTGAGGTCTAGCTATTGCTATTCCAGCAGCTATATTATCAGAAGATATGCAATGGAGGGGCAAGCTTCTAGGTACAGAGAAGTTAAAACAAAAATTTGCTTTCAAGACCATCTAGTCTGATCTCTCAAGCTAAATATAATCTACAATTTTAGTCAAGTTAAACATGACATTAGTGTGTTGTGAGTTTGAATTTCAATTCATGTTAAAAACAAGTTTTCAATGACCTCTTATTTTTGCTTATTTGAATAAATGCTAAAAATGCAGACGTCTAAATAACATTTTGACATTTTCTCAAAATGCTATTCTAAGCCCTCTAGATAAAAATGCCACACCCTATTACTCTCAGACCTATTAACAGGCAGAAAGGAAAGACATTATTAAATATAAGGAACAAAAATTAGTGTAAGTATTCTACATTGCCTTTGCATGGCAAATTTCTGGCAGCAGAGAGAGGAGGAGCTCTGCAGGGATGGCCTCCTGGAAAGGAAAGCAGGAGCTGCCACCATGTTAGCCAGAGCCAG
Organism: Irena cyanogastra; assembly: GCA_013397155.1. Classification (NCBI taxonomy): domain Eukaryota; kingdom Metazoa; phylum Chordata; class Aves; order Passeriformes; family Irenidae; genus Irena; species Irena cyanogastra. The sequence continues at coordinate 297,807 of VWZV01008000.1, forward strand.
TAGAAGATGGACCTGTCACTGGCCAAAATTAAGCCCATCAGAGCTGCTGTGGTGGAGTAATTCCAGAAGTAGTGCAGCCGGCGGGAAGGACCCAAGTTGGAGCCTTTCGTGGACTGTATCCTATCGGAGGACCTGAAGCTTGTGCAGAGGTACAGAGGTACAGCGTGAAGAATAAGGAACAGCAGGCATCAAGTGTTTCACAACATGGCCACAACCACATTCCCCCATCTTATTCTGCCCACAGTCAGCACAGTTGAATATTCACAGGGAACAAAAGAAGTGAAGATGAACATGAGAAGATGTGGTGGGTGCTGAGAAGATGTTTTTGTCGTTTCTGCTTTTTACTATCTTAATCTGTTTTTAATTGGAAATTTGTCTTACAGAAGTTGAACCTCTGATGACCGTTACAACAACTGGTGAGCTATCTTGTATGACAAAAATTTTTAAGTGCACAAAATTTCTGGTACATACCCGTTTTGCTGGTGTTATGCTTATCCTTATCCTTCCATTGCTCTTTTGACTCTAGAGGTCTGTGTTATGAGTCTGATGGTGGTTTCAGGGTGACAACATTCGACACTCAAAAGGAAGAATATTATGTTTAGTTTATTTTCCTTCTTCACTCTAGGATCTGCTTGGGGTTACCTTAATATATTTGCTTTTATACCTCTGGGTATTTTCAATTAACCTGCAAGTTATGTTTGATTTTACCTTGTAAGTACTTTCTATGTGTGTTTAAATGCCATGTTTGTGTTCTGCTTCTTACTTCTAAAAACAGTTTAGTCCTCCTCCAGATTTGTATTGCTTTGGCTGACCATTTTAGAGCTGTTCATAGATGTCAAGTGTTTTTATCCATGACACAGTGTAAAACTCACTTAATCATAGCTGAAGAATAATTAAAAATCAAAGTGACTTTTAAACTAAATTTTAATCAGGAGTTATACAACTGTTGAAGACCAGAGATTTTAGCACTACAGCATAGAAATCTAAAATATTTGTAAGTTTTTCTCTCAGTTTACTTGCATTTATACTCCTGCAGTGTTCAAAAATATCCTCCAGAAGGTCTGTCAGGTATTACCAGGTGACAACATTTGTAGTGCAATAAATGCACTTTGCTTCATTCTATCTAGTTTTGCTGTCACACACTAACAGCTGACAAAATCAGGATGGGGAAATATCATGAAGAAATACACCAGAATATAGCTCAGCCTAACTCCTCAAACAGACAAAGAAACCAGTTATTTCTAGACTGATATCTACTATAAATTGTGATGGCAAACACGTGATCCAAGTTTAATAAAACAGACAGCTGTAGGTGAAAAAAAGAGATCCTAATTGCTAGGAACCCTACTAACAAGGGGATACCACTGTTTTTCAGGCAGATATACATTTGACATGTCACTAATTACTTCTGGGGTGTAGGAGGGATGGTGATAAAAAGAAATAAAAAAGCCAAAGTCCCCTATAGACGTGCTAAGGAATATTTTCTCTTTTTTTAACTGTGTCTCTCAGGGAAAGGAAATCCATACACAGTAAGAGTTAAGAAAAGGAAAACCTACGAACAATATAGTTCTAAAAGTGAAGCCTCTTATCCTGTTCTAATAGGAAAAATCCATCTAATTAACTATTTAATTGAGTTTAACAAGCCTGTTTGTAGCTAATCCTAAATGCACTAATAGGAAACCTAGGGCCTACATTCAATGGTTTTTTTGCTCCCTTTGGATGTTGCTCATAATTACAGTTTGCTCTTTAATTATTATTCTTCATGTATTCAATTTATGATTAATACCAAAATCTTGCCCTGGAGGCTGAAAGTGCTGAGGTGGACACTGGTGATTCAGTGGAGAACAATTCCTTCAGAAATGTGCATCTACTCAGAAGCAGGCAAAAATCAGCTTTCCACCCAAATCATGGCACTCCGAGCTCAAGACAAGGGAATGTACTCCAGCAAAAGAACCACCTCTAATAATTCTCTAGGGAAAGGCTATTAAAGAGACAAATCTATTACTCTCAAACAAACACTTCTGTACTTTTATTGAAGAAAAGTGTGTTGTGTTCGTAATTAGAACAGTTTTATCTATCTATTGCACATATTATGCAGTCACACAGTACCCAATTTTTGTTTCTTCTCTTTTGCTATTATTTTTTCCCCTACTTAGATGTATTATACAATGCTGCAAATTTGAATGTACTTTCTTTTTAGCTTTTATTAAAAGGGAATTAAAAATGAAAATTATTTGAAAATGTGCTCAGGGAACAAGATTAGAGTACTATTAACCTCTTCTGCATTTTGATGCAAAATATGAAGGAATTATGCATTGCATATATTTCTGCTACAGAAATTTGTTGTTTCTGCACAGCATTGCCTTTGATAGCAAGAACTACAAGACTGATCACACCTGCTCTTTTGGATTTTTTCTTTAAAAATTTCCTAATGGTCTTCTGGGATGGGAATATGGACAAACAGTTCCAGGAGTACTAGTGTTAGAAAGGATCTGTTAAGCACAAAATGGAGTAGTTCAGGGCCATACAGCTGAGCAGCTCAAAATTAGCCAGGACTTAATAGCAGACTAGCCTAGAGAAAATGGCATGTTCTTGTTCATCCAAAAATAAATTGTTTTGAAATATATGAAATCTTATTTCCTGCTGAAATTTACTGAAAAGCACCTTTGTCCATTTGGAATTCATAGGCTGATATTCATTGAAAGGTACTCACAGGCAATAGTCACAAGCAAGTTTTACACAAGTTTTCCATGTATCTTGACATCACAATTTGTAAAAAATATTGAGGCAGAATTCTGTAGGCTCCAAAGTCTTACCCTGCCTCTTATGTTAATCATCATTAGCCTAACCAATATTCCTATAACCAATATAGCTCTCTATTTTCTGAAAATGCAGGTATCTTGTCTTTATACTCAGGGGATAAAATAGTAACAGGAATTAGCTAGGGTACAGAGACAAAAATTCTTAATTTTTTTTTTTCCCACTTAGACAATCCTGGGATAGAATTCCAAAGATACATGTAATACTGGATGTCATCCTGTAATAATATTGATTCTGGAGTTTTTTATCTTTTTCCATACATTTGTAAAATAGCCTTAAAATATCATCTGCATATTTCCCTATGAACTTATGAGGATCCATGTTACTTCACATTAAATTCCAAAAGTTGATTTAAATATCCTAAGTAAAATTTTGAAGGCATTTATATGAATTTTGGTCAAACTGGATATGAAACTGCATATATTGGGTGACAAAAGAATCATGCTTTTAAAATAGATGTACATTGTATATGTAAAGTAGTGTAAAAACCAATTATTTCTTTCTTTTTTTCCCCCATATATTTTCTTCATTTTTAGGATTTGTGTGTGAATTCAGTAGCTTATTACTTCCTCAAGAATTCTTTCAAACTAAATGTCTTTCAGTGCTGAAACTGGATGTTCAAAGTGCTGCCATTAAGCCACAAGAACCAATTTTCATAGAGAGCTATTTAAATATTCTAGAGGAGCATTTTTATATCAGACAGACTGTAGGGTATTTGTGATCTGTATAGTTTTAAATGGAAGGGGAAAAAAATTGTGAGTGATAGCATAGGTATTTCTCAGTGTTGATATCAGAACTATGATATTTGTCATTCAATACTGGATATACTTTAGGGAGGAACTTTGTTTTCTTTAGTTCACACTGAGCTACCAGTTAAAGGAATCCATATAAAATTGCTCCCAAGGCATGAATATTTCTCTGAGGGAACAGTTATGAAATGCAGCTTTTCATAAAGTGCTACAAAATTTAAGCCTCAGCTGTGGCTCCCCTTTGTCCTATTTGTCAATATTGAAGTCAAACAGTGAATCAATTTCTTTTCTATGCTAATTAACTAATAATTTTTTTCAGTACACAGTAAGTTCTTTTTTTTTTTTTTCCCTTGCATTATTATCTTAGGGCAAAGGTGGGCCTGCAAATCCTTTTGTCTCATACTAAATATTTCTACTGCTACCAAAAGGTAATGTACTGTGAAACATCTCTCTGTAACAGATGAAGTAAAAGCATGGGGAAATCCATGTCTCCAGAACTATTACTCAGTCCTGATTTGGAGAGACAGATTCTATGAGATTAGAAAATGGAGGCTTTTTCGGCAAGTGTTTGGTCTTTGGGCTGGTTGGATAATGACAATGCATATGAACTTGTGCTGGTTTGTAAGGCAGTTTGTAAGACTCCCTGGGACACTGAAGGATTTTCTCTGTGTGGCCTAAAAATTAGCTTTAAGAACAGCACATGGATTGTGTGCATCTATAAAATACTTATAACTTAGTATACTGGTTTAAGAACGATGTATAGGATTGAGCTGTAGCAATCCTAAATGGGGAATATAAAAAAAATTCTGGGAAATAAATAAATGTTGCAAAATAAGGAACCCTTGTTGCATTTAAATCTTCATTATTCTTCCTGCCATTATAAATTATTTTCAGAATTGGGAAAAACTTTTAAAAATATATTTGGATATAAATAAAATTGATGTCTCTCAGAAGCAGAGACACCTAAAAATCTCAGGTAATTAATAATATCATACATCATGCTAAATAATCAGAATGAAGAAAGGATTTTGTAAGCATTCTCTTAATGTATTTCTTTGGTTTGTGTTTGTTTTTTTTTCTAAATTACCAATATCAGAGTTTTATTCTCAGACATGCAAAGTTCATAGTGTGGAAAATCAGCCTAAAAGCAAGGAAAGTTAAGGCCAAAAAAAATGAGAACTCCCTATGCTTAGAATATTCCATCATGTCCAGGGAATAATAACACCTAAGGATTTAAGTGCTTCAATAATTAATTCTTATTTATGTAGTGGGTTTCATTTGTCTTTTCTATACAGAATAAAACTTTCAGGTGTTTGAAGAGGAAAGAGAAATAGTTTTGCTGAAGGGAATATAGGCATTTGTATTTTCAGCCAGAATAAATTCACTGGGTGTGACTGCCTATGTTCCTGAAATAGAACAGAAGAAAAGACCAGAAGAGGCATGAAAGACTTCAGATTTTTTTTTCTCTTTAATTATTTCAGGTGTTTGCATTATGTTTATTCACCAGTCAAAATTTATATTTCTCATCTTTCCAGCTTTTTTTTTTAAAGGTTTGCTATACTGTAATATTTGTTATAAACAATGTGAAATTTCTCATTCTGTTCTTCCTTAATGACTCAGCTTTGCCTCAGTCTTTTCTACATATAATTTAAAAAGTTAAAAATACAGGAATTAGCATGCAACATAAGCACATATAGTAGAATGATATGAAAAAATTCAAAACATACTATAAATATCCTCTTTTTGCAACATACTTAATTAAGCATTCATTAGGATTAAAAAAGGTAGCAAATAGAATATGTCTGTTGTTTTAATCTTTTAATACATTTGAAAAAAAATTGAAAATTAACATATTAGAAAACAAAAATGGAAAATTAAAAGGCAAAAGTCACATGTCAGAAAAATATAATGAAACATATGCAGAGGATAATAGAATATCAACAGAGTTCTGTTGGTAATATGGAGAAGCCATAAGCCATAATAGAAGTCCAATAACTGGCATATTGAAGTGTTGCACAGAAATTTTTAACATGTAAGATTTCCATTTGTAAATTGTACATGTCCTTTTTAGTACGGAAATCTTCTGAAATTCATTTGTTGCTGAAATTGCTTACAGTACAAAGAACATATTAACCTTAGGCATTTGTTCTAAACATGCACTAATAAAAATTTTAAGGACTTGTAATTTTCTTCCTTACAGCAGCATTTTGGGAGGGTTTATGAAATGGTACAGTACTTCTTAGTGGTGAGGAATCAGTTTATTGGCTACTGTAATAGAGCTCTTCCCAACTCCAGAAGAAGGCATTCATGGGTGCAGTTATAATGGTCATATGAGAGCTGTTTCTTCAAATACTACACAGCAAATCTGGAAACCTGAGGCTTGTGTTTGGGAAGGGAAAGGCAATTTTGTAGTAAAAGGAGGCCAATGATGAAGTCAGGCTGAGAGAGCTGGAGCTCTTTAGCAGGGAGAAGAGACAGCTCCTGGGAGACCTCAGGGGAGCCTTCTAGTAACTAAGTAAGGTGAGGAGGGACTGTTTATCAGGGCAGAGTTTTGAGATAAGGGGTAATGGCATTACATGGAAAGAGGACAGGTTTAGACGAGATAGTAGAAGGAAATTCTTCACTTTTGAGGGTGATGAGGCACTGGAACAGGTTGTCCAGAGAACCTATGGATACCCCACCCCCGGAGGTGTTCAAGGCCAGGTTGGATGGTGTATTGAACCACCTGGTCTGGTGGAAGGTGTCTCTGCCCATGGAAGGGGTGTTGGAACTAGATGATCTTTCAGTTCTCTTCCAACCAACACATTTATAACTCTATGATTTTATGATTTCTCCTGGTTGACAATTAAATGAAAAGTAAAAGAGTAATTTACTTTTTTAAGGATTTTGTTAACTTTTTGTTTTGAACCACTTTGAAATAAAGTAATTGTTTCAAGAAATAAGGTATTTAACTATTAAAATAATATATGAACTTTATTTTTTCCTTCAGATAAAAGTTTACATGGGACAGATTTGAAAACTTTTTTTTCCTTCAAGGCCTATACATTCATTTAATTCAAATAAAAGAAGATTTATTTTAATTTTCTTAATAATTTCATAAATCTTGATGAAATTTAGGCATTTCTTGTGTGAAATTTAGGAAGTGATAGAAATTACATAAGACAATGCTTACAAGTTAAGACTGGTCAATTTTGCCAGGAAAAAATATCTTTTAATATATTAAACTGGTATTATCTAAGAGCATTAACTGGTGTTCTCTTCAATAACAACAAAAAAACAAAATGAAAAACCCAGACAAAGAAAAGCAATAAAACATGTTAAGGCTGTTGTCTGGAGAGACAATGCATTATGCTATGCACAAAAAAGACTTCAATTTTTAATAGAATGGATTACTTATTGAAAATTACTAGGCATAAAATGGAATGGAATCAATAGTTTATACCATTTCTAGTTTACTTGTTTTACTGAGTTTACTAATTTTTCAGAAGTGAAGAGTTGTCTGAAAAGGAGGAGATAAAGCTTTTGAAGATTGTTATACTGTGATAATTTTACAGAAATAATTGATATAAAATAATTGGTTCTGTCATTAAAACATCATTCTGCTTGTTCATAAGAGTTAGGAAATCAGATCTTGTAGTTTGACTACCTGAATTATGAGCAAGTTTATTGCAAAAATAATTGACCATATTAGATAGGAACATGAAATAATTTTTAAAAATTAAGTAACAATTAAAGTTTGAGAATTTTTTAATTCTAAAGGTATGTCCAGGGAGGGGAGTGAGATACTAAAATGTAGAATTTTAAAGCATATATTATAAGGATGAGTACCGATATTAAAACTAGTTAAAGAAGGAAATATAGTTATTGCCTGCAAAATGAGTGCTATAAAGTTCCTTCCTCCAAATTGCATAAACCTTTACATTTTTACAATGAAACTTCTAAAACTGGTGACTACATGTCCAATTCAGGCTGAAAATTATGCACCTTTGTCTTCTTTGGAAGATGCTAGGGGTATTCTGCTGGAACTGAAGGAGAGTCAATTGGCATGGAGTGACATGAGGCCAAGTGCAACTGCTGAGCTGTTGGATGTGGCCTGAATATTTTCTTGGAAACAAAGGGAATGGAGGAAAGTTTATATTTGGAAACTGGTTGGCTAGTTATATCTGCTTCTAGTTTAAGTGCTTAAGAACCTTTTCTTTAGGAAAAAACATTTTTGCCTGTGGGTGTTGGTTTTATGTAATCCAAACTGGAAAGTTACAGATAAATTTTAAACTCGACACTGAGTGTGTACATTCATTATAAGATCTGCTTCATCTGACCATGAACTTTCACTCAAAGCAGCAGAGAGACTTTTTTGTATGTTATGTAGGGAGTAAAAGGAAAACGCAAATCACCCTAGTGTTTTTGGTCAAAACAGGTAACAAAGCAGAAGCTAGACCATAATGTGTTACAGGAATAGAAGAGAAGAAAATTTTTTTATGATTTCAGGAATTATGAAATTATTGTAAGTTTGACAAAGGAAGAATGTGGTGTCCTAGGAACTCCTTACCGACAGAATCTTCTGTTACTCAGAAAATGGAACAGTGGGGGAAGAATGTCTTTATAGGGTCAAAAAAGTTTATAGGTATTGAAATTTTGATCAAAATAGGTGATATTCATCAAGATAGGAAAAAAATTCTTAATATAATTCCACAGAACCAGAGAGGAATCCTAAAAGATAAAGTCGTTTCATATGCCTGCCTTCTCTTTTATATTATTTCAGTTAAAACAACTAAATGACATAAAACCAGAAAAAAGATATTGTGAAATTTTAACTAAATATTAAATTTGCTTTTAGTATTTCTAAGTATTTAGTATTTAGTATTTCTAATCACACTGAAATCCTTTTCAGCTTCTCACATTATTTCCTTGACTCTTCCCAGAAATTCTTAAGTGAAAGCTAATTATAGGTTTGTTCACATCCTGAGGTAAGTGTGGTGATTAACAATGCACTGATTGCTCTGTAATAACTGTTTGAGTGTACTCTTCTCTTTTATCTTAAGAGTGAAATGCATATGATCAAAGAGGGTTTCTTTCCTTTATATTTTTTTTAACTGCCTGAATACAATGAATCAAAACAATGTAGTCCATGATTATCAAGCTGGCTAAATATTAGTCAGTTTAATAAGTGGTGTAATTCAAACTATCATCATTCTATTTACATGAAGAGCTCACAAAACAAGTATGCTTCATGAAAAATGCATGGAAAATGCTCATTAAGAATTATGTGTATTTTAGGACAGGAAATAAATGCAGGGAGTAATTTTTGGGTTGTTTCCCCCCTTACCTTTTCTTATTAGGTTGCATAGATAATCATCATACTACAGGGATTGGTTACCACTACTTTCATATTAAGCAACTAAAAAATTCTTATAAATATTTTTTTCTATATTTGCCAGATACTATACAATTTCAGAATTTTTCAAAAAAAGGAAACCATATCCTCTTTGCAGTTACAGGTATGGGATTTTGTTTGTTTGTTTGTTTGTTTGTTTTTATTTCTGGTTTTTGTTTGGTTTTGTTTGTTTTTTATTTTGTCTCTCTTTTATCTGAAAGGGTAAAGAAATTTTATTTTGTTAAAAGTTTTAAGAATCTGTTTCCTTATGATATGTTAATTCAATGATTAAATCTCATATGATTCTTTTATTTGATTAGATATGACTTTTTAAAGCACTGACAAGTTATCTTTAGAGTTCACAAGTGATATTAATCTATTTTACCTGTATATACAATACAGAGATGGACACTGTCCACCGGGGCAAATAAACAGAGCAACCTGGCAGCATTTTAATTTCAAATCCCTTGATTCTGCTAATAGATTTAAATGTTATTAAAGATGTGGGAACATGGACAATGCACAAAAAGAATTTCTGAAGACAACTAGCAGAAATGGAATTTCTAAAAAATTTAATTATTTGGGGAAAATTTTAAGAACACTTAATAAAAATCTTAATAAGTTATCACAGTAGCTTGATTCAAAGATTAATGATTCCCTGGTGGATTAAATACATAAAAAGTATCCTCCAAAGGAAATGTAAGCTTCAGGATATTTTTTTTTTGTTTTTGCTTTTTCAGGCATGAAACAACTGTACTTTCATCGCGCTATAGTTGTATTTACACGTGAAAAATCACAAGAATGTATGTTTTAACTATAAAGAATCATATCTCATTTTGCTCCTCTCAAGGCAGCTAGTACAGATTTCAACAGAGGTGTTCCCAGAGACAAAACAGAAAATTTAATCTTGATTGTATTATCTTTTATTCAACCCTTAATCATGTTTTCATAATGATCTAAATGCTGAAGATTTCCTCTATGCTGATAGGAATGCAACTACTAATGGCTTCCAATACCTTAAAGAATTTTTTAGCCTTTTAGATTTGGAGTTTTTTTAAATTCTGGAGAAATTTGTTGTTACTGTTTTTAAATGAACTAACTAAAACATCTAGACTGCTCTTCAAAGCATACATAAGGAAATGGAAAAATGACTTTTCTCTCCCTAGGCAAACTCCTAAAGGTTATTCTATTCGTCGAGTATGGAAGTTGAAAGACTATTATAACAGAAATATTCTTGTATTGCATATGAACTTTCAAGCAATTTTTGTGATTACTGCAAAGGTCTTAATTTCAACATTTTAAACCAAACTGTAGTCAAAATCTGCTGTTCAATGGCACGATTTTACCAGGACGCAGATATTTTGAAATACTATATTTCAAGCATTATTAGGCTATTAAAATACAAATAAATTTAAGGTCTACATATTTTTTTCTCAATTTTTTAGGTGTTTCAAGAAACTTGTTTACTATTTCTGTCCCTGGACAAAAAAAAACAAACAAAAAAAAAAAAAAAAAAAAAAAAAAAAACCCACCAAAAAACCCCATAAACCAATGAATAAATTCAATCATATTTTCAAATGGTAAATTATATTTTTATTCAGAATCATACACAGGAGGAAATAGGTCTTGGTCAAAACCAAAATCCTAAGAAACCACACACACAAGCCAAAACCACAGCTTTTAATGTCATGCCTTCTTCCAAAGGGAGCTCTTAACACTGCTTCAAGTTTTAAAAGGGAACAAATGAAACAAAAAATACCCCAAAATGAACTACAAAATACCACAACCACAAATAAAAAGTATTCTACTTGAGAAAAGTCTGAAAATTAAGTAACCCTGCCTAAAATTTTTTTGGGGAAATTTAGGATATGAAGAAAGAATTTGTATTAAAATATTCAGTCTAAATCATCATTGTAGAGTATCACAGCAATAACCATATATTTTAAAATAATAACTCCATTGGTTTGTCTCCATTATCCAAGTATTTTCCAAATACTTCTTTATATTTCTACTAAACATGTGCTTTTCTGGGCCCCTTTGAAGAATGAAAATAGGATATGTTGGAAAATGAGTTTGCTAACATGATTCAAAAAAATGATTTGTCAGCTAGGAAAGGGAAAATTTTAATGCTTAAAAAACACTTCTGTTACTTGGGATCAGTGCTGAAACTCTTGGGAAAGTATCATTTAGAACACCTCCAAAAATTGTGTCATCTTTGAATATAAGGTTAAGCTATTAACCTTAGACAGTCAGTCATACTTCTCACAAAAACAAATGGCAAGTGTGGGAGTCTATTCTTCTTGGGCCCACTCAGAGAACAAGGAAATGGAGGAAAGAAGTGCACAGCATTAAAAAAATAACACTGTAGAATTAGCAGTGGTTCAAGAACATGCAGATGCTGCTTTGTCTGTTGGGAGTAATAGATTTTCTGGTGACTGACTAAACCCTGAAATCTTCAAATGCAGTACAAAGGTACATTAAGAATTGAACAAATATTATTCCAAAATCAGGAGAGTTGATACTTCTTTTCCGCTTTCAATCTGAGAAGGGATATCCTGAAACATGTTGTTTGGGTGCTAAACCTTAAACCTTAGCATTAGTGTGGGATGTCACCCTTTATGACTAGAATGATTCCCTCTTGATAAGTAAATAATAATAATATCTATCAGAAAGCAAAATGTAACCTCAAAAGCTTATCCCATGAAACAAAGAAAGCTGGCATGGGAAATAAGGTAGGAGAAAACATTCAAGAATATTCTGATGAAATGATTATCATTACTTTATTAAGATGGATGCTTTTCTTCCTGAGAACATTTGTTATGTTGAAAGTACAATTCCAAGTGAAGCACGTAGAAAGAGAGCTGTAGAGAAGAAAACAGAAGACGAAGATGCAAAGTGAAAGAACAATGATGAAAATAATAATAATAACAACAAGAATAATCCTTGTTTAGGTCATGGTCTTGAACACAGATTACTAAAAGCCAAATAAAGTGCTGCAAGATTATTTTGGATGTGAATCTAATTTTTGTGAGCATTTTCATGTCTTGGATTCATGTCAGTGCAGAACAGGAGCTTCTGTCATGTCTGCAAGATATGATGACTTTCTTGCACAGGTTTAAGCTGGAGAATATGAGATGTGGGCCAAACTAGATTTACTGAATTCTCCAGGACAGAAGATATTTACTTTCTGTCCAGACTCACCAGAAGTAAGCCTTCTTGATTCTGAAAGTACTGATAATTTGTTGCAATTAACTTTTGCATGTTACTGGTATATGGAATGCAACTTAGACAAATATTAAGAAATTATTAACAAAGTTTATGCTAGAAAAATTAGGACAGCTGCAGAAAAAAAAAAGACATTTTGTTAACTATGTCCTTTGAAAAAAGTAGCTGTTTTAATCAGGTCAAATCTACAACAAATTGAAATAAGATACAGAAATAAAAATTCTTGTCTCTTAAACTGTTCTTTGTCAGAAATGTGAGCTCACTTAATCTTTAGTGATATTGCATTTCTTTGTTAAATGTTTATTCATCTTAAAAATTCAGTTTGAAAAAGAGATGTCAAATACCTGTGAAAATTTTCTCCCTCTTTTCTCCTAGACCCTGTGGAGCAAACAAAAGGTTAAAGCCAAGCAAAATCTCGTTTAGTGTAAGTAATAAGTATTGACCTGTAATCATGTAAAATCTGAACATTTTTAGCATGCAGTTCTCTCTATTCTACATATCAAACCTAACTAGTGGAAATGTCAAGTTTTGTGTTCTCAAATATAAAACTCATTGATGTAACACTTCATGTAATCTTGTTTCAATTTCCACTTTTAAAGAAATATTTTCTTCAAATGCCAGTAATGACAGCGGCGCAGTTGCGTTCTTACTGCTGCTTATGTGAAAAAAACCATGTTGGAAAGAGACAACTTATTTAGAAGGGTTTACTCAAGATATGTCATTTTTGTCAGTATTTTGAAATGTCAACTGTCATGCAAACAAGCCTGAAGCGGTATTTTAGCACTTATTTATTAGATGAGCAGTAAAAGAGACACATTGGTTGTTTAAAAAGTAGACATTGCTGCATGCCTACAGATATGATAGTTATGTAATTCAACATGTTATATATGACAAAGTTACCCTACCTGCCACTCCAGCATCCAACACTTCTGAATATTTATTTATTTCAGTTGCACATGCACGCTTCTGAATACCATCTTCATTAACAGACACTTTATTGGCCATGAACATTGACAATAAGAAATAATTCTTGAAGCCAAATGTAGCTTATTACCAAACTAATCAAGCACAATCTGAGAAAGGTATATTTTAGGCTTGTATTTTGCATTTGCCTAATACACTCCGAATATCACATCAAACTTAACCACCAGACCACTACTGAAAAATCACTGGAAAAAAATTAAAACTTTGTAAGTTTTTTCATTACATATAACTTCAGTAGCAGTGAAAAATGCAGAGTCTAAAATCAAAATACTCTGTCCTAAATAGATTGTTTGAGTTAGGAAAACTTCTTTAAGGAGAATCACACCTCTAAAGACTTGGTCAGAAAGTGCTGCCGAGGTCAAGCAGGGAAATGTGATCCTTGGGCTCAGAAGGAGAATACAGAGTACATGAAGGGATATGTTTTTCTCCTTGTACGTTACATCACCGTATCAAGTGGTTGGTTTTGGTTTTAGAATTTGTCAAGATTGCAGAACACTGAACAAAGGACACTTAAACGATCCAAAGCATAGAAAACAAGAGTCACACTGGGAGACTCGATAAACTCAGTTTAATTTGTTTAGTGAAGAGAACTTTGACAGAGTACTTGATTATTTGATTCAGAGATATAACAAAATGTGAAAACTTTGAATCGGTTCAAATTCTACCTTGTGTGTAGTTGTATTCCTTAACATAAGGGTAATTATTCTATTACCCTAATAATAAGGGTAATTAAACACTGAAAGATTATACCAGTAAAAAACCAGTAGACTCAGAGTCCTAAAAAAACAGCTTAGTTATCTTTTTTCCTATCTCATACTTTAATTCAGCTTCTAAAGGAAAAATAAATATGATGGTGATGATGATGATGATAATGATGACGTGCAGTGTTTTCTTACATTCTCCTATTATTATGCGTAACTCTTCTAGATGAAATTAGTAAGTGAAAAATATGATAGTTCCCAAGATCTTGGATGTAATTTCTTATTATTGTCTATGTCTGTCACTAGAATACAAGTAAAAAATAGTAAGAATGATATATATGTGTAAAGTCTGAGTTACATCAAAGCACACGGCATTATCAGTCACCATTCTATGCGGTGGTATGAGCATACCTGCACCTTCTTATTGTTCTTTTTTCCTACATATGTCACATTAATAGAATATAAAGATAAGATTTCAGAAAAAATTAAGTGCCATTTAGATCCTTAGAGTGATTTTGCAGGCCCAATGGACAATCCTAGAAGAAATGTATGACTTATAATGTCTTGAAATCACCAGATGATAGATCTTTAGAAAGGAGATCTGAAAAATGGTAGGTACTTTCAGCTACCTGCTGTACTGTTCTCAAAATTAGGTGCTAAAGAAACATACTGCACCAACTTAGTAATAATAGCATTAGTTCAATAATCAAGTCTCACCAAAATAAACCCCCAAACCAAACCAACTTGAATAATTGTTGCTAAAGAAAATGCAAGATGAAAACAGAAGTCCTTCCAGTTTTCAAACCACGCTACATCTACACACAGAATTTTGCATAATTCATAATGAATAATGACGCAAGCAGTCAGTCCCTCTAATAATCATAAAACCACAGAATGGATTTGGTTAGAAGAGACCACAATGATCCTCTACTTCCAAACCCATTGCCGTGGGCAGAGACAAGGACTTGTTTCAAACTAGCAGAAAAAAATGGAAAATAGTATAGAGATAATAAAAATACTTTTGAGGACATCAGTCAAAATAGCTATTTCTCTGTATTGCATTATCAAAATAACTGTTTACTTCTGTGAAAAATACAACTCTTGGGAAGTTAACTGTAAATTATTTTTTTAAAACAGGACAAAGTTGTTAAGGGCTACATTGCTAAATATGACACCAGGAAAACCCTGTAGCAGATAATGCTGTTTCTTCTGTACTTTTTTAGGCAGTAAGTCCAGTCTTGTTCACAAAATATGGTGAAAAACTGTATTTTTTAAAAAATCTGTCACTTGCTGTGCTTACCCTTGTACCTGCATTAATATTCAAGTCTCATAACTGATGTCTAATAACACTGAGACTTAAATTTTTTTTAGTGTATTTTAGGGCATCAATGAAAATTTGAAGCCAATATCAATTAAAAAATCAAAGTCTAGCTTCCATGAATTGTTCTGCCCTTGGTAATAACATATGAAAATTTTTAAATAACTCTGCTAGAGACACTGCTTTTGTTTTTTAAGTAATTCTTTTGGCTCTGTTCATACTAGCTTTTGCTCAGCCAGCTCCTAAATTATTCCAGCTTAAATAATTGGCAATGCCATTCATTTTCTATAATGATAATGAAGGTTTCATGCACAATTCCTCAAGCCATATAATAGTGGAAAACACAAGAGCCAAATCTATCATCTTGACTGAAGTGAAGGAATTTCTGCTTCTGTCAGTGAGTCGTGCTTAAACTTGGTCATACATAGATCCACTGATACTTCTTCACTGTTGTATTCATTCTAGGTTTATCAGCAAAGACTTTACTGGCTCCTCAAATCAATAATGCATTTAAAAAGTTTAAAATCAAGCAAGTACTTTAGATCTAGATTTAATTAAGGGCTTTGAAAATTAATTATATATAGCTATGCAGGGAAAAAGCAGCTACATGAATGAACAGACAAACAGATTCTGATGTCTTCATGTAGGCTGGTGTTTCTTTACACATCTATCCTGTAATCAGCATAAATGTAAGTTATTCACTAAGATTTTCAGATGAGGATGAGTAGTTAAGGCATTTCTATATGCCACCACAGGAGCCAATCCACAGTGGGCTGGACATTAAGTATTGTTGCAGAAGACATTCTGGGGTCATTTTATCATTTAGGTAAGACAAGCACTGACTTCCGCAGTATTTGAAATTATTATGACAGTGACACACTGCAAGACAGTATTAATCTGTTCAGGCTCTCTGCTATCTTGAGTATGAATGGAGGTCTCAAATGAGACCAGCAAAGAGAATAGAAGCTATGACTAAGCCCACTATGGAACCAAATGTATGATAGCTGAATCAACAAAGTGAGGAAGGATTTGAAATCTCAGGTATGACATCATGCTACCCTCCTTGAATAGCAACAGTCTGTCTCTGTCACGAACTGTTTACTTCATAGGAGCTGAAACACTTCCCTGAAAAGTAGAGGTCAGAGTTAAGTCTGTAGTCTGTGCAATGTAAAGGTGTAATTTGAAATAAGTTGTGTAAGGTTTCAGTGAAAAAGCATGAGAACATTGGATCCTTTACATATTATTTTGAGTATTGGCCATTAGACAGTTACATAAGAACTCTCATAGTAATTGGTTGTTTCCCTTTGGTCTCTTAAAAAGTATTTTTCAGAAAGCACTAGAAACAGACCACAACATACAACTAATACTGAGGATAGTAGCAGCAGTAACTTATAAACTACTAAATTAGTAGCAGTAATTTTTTAGTAACTACTAAAAAATTAACCAGGTTTTTTTGCTTTCTCAATGCCATAAGAAAGAATTCAATATGAAAACTAGTGTTGTGAAAATATGCTTGACTCAGATTGTTGCATGTATTCTATGCTGATTGAAGGACATCAATGTTCCCAGAAATCAAAGCTAGCCTAGGTTTTCATACATGTTACAAGAGAAAAATAGCAAAATGGATTTAAGTCTCCGTGCAGTAGAACAGTATTGAGAAGACAGAAAATTTAACTTTGAACTAATTCTACTTTAGCAACTTGAACCTGATAAACCAATGGCAATCAGAGAATATTCAGTGTGATTCTGGAGAGCATCTTTCTGAATAATTTCATTCAAAAGAAAGAAACCAAGTAATAATTATTTAAAAGCATAATGGGAATCAGAGCAGAAACAAGTCAATTCAAAAGCACACTTCTCAATAAAACAAAGCTGAAACACTGATGTAGAGGTTCAAGGCTGTGTCTGTCCCTGGTTCCCCTCCCCAGCCCTGGCTCTGATCCTCACTCGCAGGGTGATGTCCTGACCCAGGTTTAGCTGTGCCCCAGCTCCAGCCCATCCCTGGAGAGGTCCCCATGGTGTCCAAGTCTGCCCCAGGCCTGTCCTGCCCCGACTGCAGTGGCAGGGTGGGCTCTGGCTGTGAGGCAATGCCCTGTCTGCCCTGGTGGATTGCCCATCACTGCCCACAGCTGGTACCCAGGGAGC
Organism: Irena cyanogastra; assembly: GCA_013397155.1. Lineage (NCBI taxonomy): Eukaryota > Metazoa > Chordata > Aves > Passeriformes > Irenidae > Irena > Irena cyanogastra. The sequence continues at coordinate 315,123 of VWZV01008000.1, forward strand.
CACGGCCCCCACTGTGCCCAGCACTGGGAATGATATGCCATTGCTTCCTCTGCCATTCCTGCCCTTACATGTATACACTTTTAACAACTCATGTGCAAAATGGGTAAGCATAAAGACATTTTCAATAATTTTGGTTAAAAGGGAGGTCAAATTCTTCACTCTAACTCTGAGGGATTTGGATGTGTCTAAAAGACAAGTGGAAACAACCATAGGCTTCCTCAGTGATAAAGCCTCTCTGATCTTGCAGCAATTGCTGCTTGTAATACCTGTCAGAAAGATTACTAAATAATCTACTTCAGAAATCTCTGGGATGGGAGAACATTGAAATCTCCATGAAGACATTATCAAGCAGCAGATGAATTATGTATATCTCAAGCTTTCACTAAAGAAAATACTAAAGAGGTCATATTAAAGTACAGCTTTAAAGCCTATTATATTTTGTAAAACATTTTTCTGAATTGACTTATTTTTTTTTTTTACTTACTTACAATTTAAAAGTTTACCCCAACTGAAAATACACAGATTTTCACTGTACTAGACATTGCATCAGTAATCTCTACTGGCTACCCATCCAATGACTGCAGTTTCCATGTCTCATCACAGTCAACATGGCACTCTGGGCTCTGTCAGCGTGACTGTGTCATGACACTGCTTTCTGAACACATGAATGTTTTGGCAAAAAAATAGAAGGTCTAAGCAACCTGGAAAATCTACCTTTAGTTTTTTTAAACAAACTTAAATCAGAGAAACCCCCACTTATTAAAATTATCTTTCCACTAAAAGGAATACTGCTGTTGCAATGCACCAATCGAGTGGATCCAGAGATTAGGGAGAGATATGTATTTGCTACCTAGCAATATGTCTGCACTATCTGAAAACCCTTACCTGGAGAGATGAAAATTTTAAAAGAATTAGAAAGAAGTTGTTTATTAAGCACAAAGTTTAAAATTCACACCACCGTATTGATAAATATATATCATAAGTAAAATTAGCACACATTTGGTAATTTCTGGTGAGAGATTATTTGTTTACTGATGAGCATTGAATATCTGTGGGCTTAGCTCTTCTTTAATTGATACTGCACAATCAGGAGTTATCTCCTTATGTTTCACTTAATAGAACAGAAGTCCAGCCCATTGGATAACACAAGACAAGCCTGTGAGTATTTGATAGTATCCATAAGGTCTCTGTGATAAGAACCTTCAAATTTAGGTGAATAAAACCACTTGTAATTCGTGTTCATGCATTAAACAAAATTTTATGTCTCGCCTAGGAATGAGAAAGGGAAAAAAATTTAACCTGTATTGGGCCTTTACCATGCTAAGTAGCTTCTTTTGAAGAATAAGCTCTTATTTTTCTTTTCATGGGCTTTAGTCTGGAAACAGGGTCTTTAAAGGAAAGAATGTGAAGAGGAAAATAGAGCATACACTGAGTGTTTAAAACTCTCTCACACGCACTTTTAAAGTCTTGCATTGCATGTCTATTCTTCTGTCCACAATATTAATATTGTGCACCTGAATGTCTACAGGTCATAGCAAACAGCACAGCAGTATAATCAGCAGGATTGTTTCATTTCATATATCATTCGCAGCTTGCTGCTGTGATTCTAAATCTGTCCATAACTTTCTCATAATGTAAGAAGGACAAGAAGTTGTAATTGGCTTCTAATCCTAAGTAAGTTTTCCAGGTTTTTTACCGTTGCTTTTTCTTTCTCCATTGGGAGGATGGATTTTTGAAGTTCGATTATCTAATAGGAAAAATAAGGAAATGTAAAGTTGGGATCTAGAAAAATTTTAACATTTAAATGTTTTTATTTGCACAAGTGGCATTTATGGTTTAATTGGGTTATTTCAGTTTAAAATTAACAACTGGTTTTTAGAGTATGAGACTGAAGCTGCACACAAGTAGTAGTATAATCTATCCACCATTCTTAGTATTTACATGTATTTCATTACTGAAAAAGATTATCATGCTCCTGTGTTGAGAAAGCAGGAATAGAGAAAAGAAGGCTGAGGACAATATTTTAGGTCCACAAGTATTTAGATACCTAGTGGCAACTTGGAAAATTAAATTAGATGGCAAGGTATCAAGCTTCCAGCAAAAACACACCAAACCAAAATCAAACCAACCAAAAAACCAGACAACTGACACAGAAAAAAATTATTCTAAAGTTGCAATTTTAAGTCAAAAATAATTTTTTATATTTTTTAGGTGAACATTTTCCAAATACAAGTGCTGTTTGATCTTCAAAGACAACCTCCTCAGGGCACATGAATAGTCTATTCTTGTCAGGCAAGTCTGGGAAAAGGTCAACATAGATGAAGACTGAGGTCCTGACTGAGCTCAACTGCAAAAAGGAAGTGCAAAGATGACAGAAGTGGGGACAGATTACATGGGAGGAATGCAAAGATATTTCCCTTCTTTTCGTAATGGATGCAGAAAAGCCAAAACTCAGTTTGAGTTAAAACTAGCAAGGGAGGTGAAGGGTAGGAAAACAGCTTTCTGTGAGCATGTTATTGAGAGAAGAATGGATAGACCTGTTGTGAAGCGGGGCAAGGGATCTAATGTTATGGGTCATGGAAAAGGCTGGCTGCTTTGTGCCTTTTTTACCACTCAAATAGCAATCAGATTATAAAACACATTAAGATAGGAGTCAGCGTATTTGTATATAAATTAACTGCAACTCAGGCATGGTCAAAGTGTTTACACGAGAGGGACTTCATTTGGTTTTGGTCATCTAGTTGTCAAAGGCTTTAGAATTCTATCCATGGCTCAAAGTTGATCTTTTGCTTTCTAGAAATCTTCAAACCATTTAATCATGTTCAGTTAGGATTAGTCCAGATTCTGTCTTAGAAGTAAGTAAAAATATTTTCTGGGTATTTGGACCTGGAAACTGCACATTCTTGTAGCTCTAATCCTAGGTGACTTTGCAAAACTCTTTGGATTCCTAGAAATCTATAAAGTCATAGGCCTAGTGTTTGGTTAAAGAGGAGATGTGATAAACAAGGGAATTGTTTATTTAGTTTTTCCAACCTTTTTGTATATTTCAGAATTTAGTCCAGCATTTTATTCTGAAACATGCACAGTTAACCTTCCAGAAAAGGGCTTCACCTTCTGGGGTGAAAAGTGGAAAAATGTACTATTTTATTGTTACTTGTATTTCAATAATTTTTTTCCTCAGTATCTACATTTTTTTACAGCAGCACAAAGAACAGTAATAACAGTACCATCACATCATGCCTACTGTTGTTTGCATGAGAAGAGATGAAGGAAATAGCTACCTTACTTAGGAACTATTGTTGTTAACTCAGGATATGCCACTTTGCCACTGTGTTGAAATGGTAGCTTTCTGATGTAAAGCAGCCTGGAGCAGAATTCAGCACTGATGTTACTTATTAGATAAGTAATAACATAGAGGACATGGGGTTTTGAAGAGTAAGCCCTGCTGTGTGCCTAAGGGCACTCTAGAATTATGAAATTCAACATGGCATATGTGTCAGGGGTGGGTGACTCCTTTTAATTATGTGTGTTTTTGGATCAAGGCGTGACACAGAACCCTTAGTGATAGAAAATAGAGCATGAAACCTGCAGTCCCACAATAGACAAAGAATTCTGTTAACTCATCAGGATGTTTAATAATCTACTTTAGGTCTACAATGGAAAATAATGAAACCTAAAGACTTTTCTGCTAGTGTTAATAAGTGTATTTTAAATTACTTCTAACATCACAATAAAATATCCTTATTTTAGAAACCACCAAATGTAATTTCCCATTTGGATAATGTAGTCAAGGCAGGGCCTTCTGACACCAGGATGTTTTAAGATATCCCAATTAAAATGTTAATTACTTATGTAATTACTTAGATTTGCCGATATCAGTTTTCCTTAAATCCAAGTATGACCAAAATCTTGCAATTAATAACAGAGTCTAGTAATATTTCCATAGTATAACCAAACACAATGCATAGCATTTTATATAAGCATGAGAGTAAGGGAAGGGAAATATTTGTGTGTGGCTGAGCAAGGAAGCAATGAAGAGATACAAAGTTGCCAGACAAATGGAAGATAAGCACAAGATACCACAAAGAGGTAGGCTATCCTGGCCATGCACACCAAAAAGCTATGCTGGAAGCAGAAAACACACATTTTTTGGCCTAGGGACAGAGAGGCATTAGACATCAGAATTAAATGAAGAAAATGGGAAAAGAAGGAAGATAAGCCCAGCTTGGTTTTCTTTCAAGGATCACTCAAGCCTGGTCACCTGGGCCTTGATTACCAGGCCCATCCAGGACTGAATGCAACTGCTAAATATTTTGCTTGTTTCGTGGCATTATATATTCACATCTAATTTATAACATGGCTGCCAAAGACAGTTTTGTGTAAGTAGTGATATCAATTTATAATGTGTAAGAACTAACCATTCTCTTCAAGTGTGCTGTTATTGTGTGAATTTGGTATGTTTACTTCAGCAAACACCCCAGGAAAGTACCCTTAGTTCCTTGATTCAGTCTGCCTTTAACAATCAGTAGGATACTTAGAAGCAATGCAAAGTGCGTCACCAGAAAGGCAGAGAACTTTTCTCAGAGTCATCAGTACAGTTCATGAGATCAGATACCAATTTTATTTACATGGAAATTTATCTTAAGGTTATTACACTGTATGTTGTTCTGTATATTTTTCCAAAGTGGTACAATTTTAGTTGTTAAGCAAGTAAGAAGTAGCATGGGAAGTTTATTGAGCTTTTCAAATATAAATTTCACAACACATTTTCTTTTTGCACAAAATCTTAAATTACTCTCAAGAACTGAATTTAACCCTGTAGCCTTGGTCAAATAGGAACTTGTCCACACTAAACTTAGAGAAGAAGATGGAAGAGCAAAGCGTTTTCATAATTTCTCTAAAAAAATTAGTGTTAAGCTGCAGCTGAAAACCCACAAATTTTGTTTCTGTGTCCTAGGCTGAAGATCTCTTCTCAGCTTTTAATATAAATAAACCATAAACATGGCACATCTAATGCTTTCTGGACAAGTTTAGTTTTTAGTAGTTTCATTATCACAGCTGAAGAGAGGGTTGTTTTTTGCTTATTGTACTGAAAACCAGAAGGATTCTCAGCACTTTTAATCGTCTTCTCAGTATGCAGCATTACTTATGTGTGAGAAGGCTGAAATATCACTCAGAAGTTTTTCACAGTATAGATAACCATTTTTACAATTATGTGCTGATAGTTTTGAAGACTCCATTTTCTTACACCTTGAGTGGAATGATCAATGAGAACAAAATACATGGCATGCAAAGCATAAGGTAAATAATGTATGGATAGTGGGTGAACAAATAAAGCAAAAGGCACATTAAAAAAATTGTAACAAAGAATCTATTATTCTGAATTGAAGGTGGATTCCACCAGAATAGTACAAACTGCTACTGTGAGGCATACATAAAGGCTCACCCGTGTGAGAATTTGGAAAAATGACACCTAGAAAGGCACTTAGACACTTGAATATATGGCTTTTCCACAGCATAGTAAGTATTAAATGTTGATTTTAAAACAGGTGTGGGAAGAAATTTTGCACTTTAAGAGATTTATATATAAGTAATTTTTATGCTAGTATATATCAGCCATAGATGTTAAACCTATGCTTCTACTGGGAAAGTGATAGTATACGTTTAGATTTTCCATACTTTAATTATTAGTATATGCTTTTAATAAGAATATTGACATATTTGAGGCATTTTCTTAAAAGTAAAATTTTATTGCGATGAAGTCCTTCATTCTCTTATATTGTATGAATTACCTTCCAGAAAATGTTTTTGAATAAAATAAAGTCGAAAGCATTTTGTTTCACATTGTTCTTCTGCTACCAAGAAATCTCAGTAAATATAATGTTTGAAATGGAAATTTCAAACACTTCCCCAACCCCCCCAGTAAACAAAAAAAAGATTTCAAATATTTAAATGTTTTCTTTGTTGCTTTGTGGTTTTGAGTTCTGCCTTACTTGTTAAGCAGATGTACACGAAGAAGTCATAATGTAAGAGAATGCCTATTTGCAAAGAGAGCATTGCTGAAACTGGACTTCTGTCTCTTTATATTTAAGAAGATTACAAAAACTAGACATCCACTCTTTGAAACCGCAGTTAATGAATTACTTAATCTCTCTTTCAGCAGCTTCAGTAAGCTCCCTTAGTTTCTTCCAAAGATCTAATCATGTGCTTAAAATTTAAAGTCACTGTGAGGAAAGAGTACAAAAACCTGCTGTGGTTTATATATAGGCTCATGCTTTGTTCTGAAATGGGAAAAGATAAAGACAAATTCTGCTTATGTTTTTGCAAAAGAGGTGAATAAACAGGACTTTATGTTTAAACTCCACATTGTTGTAGTGATAAATAAATTGCAATTTTTTTCCCCACTTAGTTTGTCATTTGAAAAACAGAACTGGTTTAAATTTCCACTTCTTCTTATATTTTAGAAATGTAACATGGTAACTATGCAAAAAATAAATGAAAAATAATGGAGTCATAGTTTCTATGTAGGAATTGTTTACAAAATGTCACTGAAATTCAGCAGATTTTCTATAACGTGTAAGGGTGTACATATGTGTATGCACTTACTATTTTTCTATTTAGAACCACATGACTAAACGGCTTACAGAAATCTGGCTCCTTGTAAAACACTAATATTAAAAATTTGCTGATACTTCTGACTTAACAACTTGAGTTGTCCTTCATATTACCATAAACCAATCTATTTTGTAAATTTTTGTTCATTTCTTGCCAAATTTTATGGCAAAATTTGCAACAACCTACTGCTAGAAAGGATCTTCTTCCAATATATATTTCTATCATGGATTGATAAGCACAGTTAGGGGATTTTTGATGTTTATGATGCTACAGGCCTTATGCTGGATTCTTTGTGTGTGTGGAATGTGAACATCTCAATAATCTTTCAACCTTTGCATCTCTTCTAGTATTTTATGGGCCTTTGGTCAAATTGAATTAAAAAGAAGAAATAAAATAAATTCCACAAACCCCAACCTCTATCAAGCTAGTATCAAAGATGAACCTTAAAGATCTTCTATTCTGTGCATATAGGGAACTGCATTTTAAACCAGGATTGATATAATTCTCAAATACTGCCAACTCTCAGAAGAGGTGTACCCATCTCAGCATACATAGCAGGGTGACCAGTGAGCTGACAATAGAGGGCTGATATTAAGTGATTATTTTTCAGGTCAAGAAAATTTTCTGAATACCCAAAAGTTGGTAATGTCTCCTTCCAAGTATTCATATAAAGAATAAAGTAGTCAGCTCATTTATTTTTTTCCAAGATTGTTAGTATTTTTGTATTTTGTTTTATAATCACACATTTGGTCGCAGGTAGAAATTTCCCATCTTTTAGACACCTCAGACCATTTCTGGACTTGCTCCTAGATGTAAAACAATCCAAATAATCCAGTTCCTAACTGAAAATGAAATGAAAGGAAAAGAGTATGTTTGAAATCATATATAGGTGGGATTGCTATCAGTATCCATGCTAACACTAAACTGTCAACCAGTGCTTTATTGAGAAAAATTTAAATTTCCATCATCCTTATTTGACTATAGTTCAAAATCATAAAACTCATCTTTTCCATGTTCTTAGTGGATCACTATATTCCTGAGAGCATTCACAAGCATAAACAATCCCAGGCATTAATACTATAAAACCATTATCATCCTTCAGTATTAAACAGAAAAGTAATATGCTATTCCTGTGTATCTATGACAATCTAAACAAGTTTATTCTTTACTTCTTGGAAGAACAGTAAAGAAGGCACAGGGTGCAAGCATACTTTTTCACCTATCTCATTCTGTCCTATTTTTGATATTCTAGCAGAAACTGTTTAAATTTAAGCTGTCTGTTTTCAGTTTCTTTTTTTTTTCATATTTTCTGGAAAATCCAGAGTTTGTCTACTGAGGACTTCTAGTTTAAATGTCCTCTGCACCTTGAGACCTGTCCCCATTTTATGAAATAAAGCATATAAAAATAGTTGTTTTCATCCCTTTGCCAGAAAGTATTCCTCTATTTGGATCTAGGGGTTTAATGTCTCTTTGCACTTAGCAATCAAATAGAAAATAAATGAAATACATCTTGGCAGGCTGAGTCAATTCCAGGATTCTAAATACTGCAAAATAATGTCATTTTGACCTTAAAGGAGTTATATTGTCATCCTTGTTGGAATGGAACAATTCCATTCTGCTCTAGTATCAAAATACCATTTTGAGTTGAGTCTGTGAAGAAGTACAGGGGGCAGAGGTATTTGTAGCCAAAGCAGGCATTTGACACGTGGAACTCCTTTTATTGCTTAGGATGTGGGAGGCAGCTGGAAGGAGCTGATCCATAGATTGCAAGCTTTGTTTCTTTTCTGTGTAGTAACAGAAGCAGAAAGCATTGATCTGTAGAATCATAATGTAAACACCTCTACTGAAAGAATAGTTGGCACTTTTTCAAGTGGTGAAATACATGTTAGGGTAACCATAAAAGTATCTTCATGGATGGTACGTTATCCCTATACTTGTCATATTTTGAAAGGCATCATAGAGGTTTTGCAAAATGTTAGGGTTTGATACAGGTATGAGGAAAAAAACAGCTCAAATGCATTTCCAAATAGATATTCTATATGAAAGATAAAATAAGACAGAGATATTTTCAGAGCTTGAAAAGGCAACCTTTGACACGACATTTTGCTACAATATTTGTTAGACAAATGCACGATACTGACACACGACAACATGTAATTATGTTTATATCCTTGTCTGAGGTTTATGTAATGGAAGAGACTCTGAGAAAATTCTGCAGATGATAAGGGAGACCTCTGAGCATAACAAACCTGGTACAATCTCACAAAAATTACAGAACACCACAAGAGATGATTGCACTTCAGAGGTGTGTAAGAGGGAGCAAAGTGACTTCTGGACTGATGTCTCAGCCCATCTTTATCTCCACAGTCCAGCTTGGACATTCCAAGGCTGTGTCCGACCCCAGTTCCTTGCAGTGGGACTGATCCTTAACCTCACTCATCAGCAGATATCCTAGTGAAAAATCAGCCCTGCACTGGAGGATACACTGGCATTCTGGTTCTGGCCCCTGTAGAGCTACTGTATCTATTAAATTCCGTGGAATCACCTCTTTGAAAGTCTCAGTCTAAGGATTACTTCAGTCACTGACAAAAGGATTGGGTTAAAGTTAAAAGTATTTCAATATTCGATTATATGCAGTATAATTTTGTCTTTATCATTTTACAGTTACGTTTTTCATAAGTGATGTTCTTAATCCTATGTAATAAATTATATAGTTTAGGTGTGTAGATAATTTATTCTGAAGTATCAAAATGTGTATAAAAAGCACAGTCAGCAGTGTCATAGAAGTAGGAGCCTTCTTAAAGTGGATCACTAGATGTATTTTATGATCACTGATTATAAAATGTCCCCACAAAGCTAAACCTACACCCTCTAAGCGTTTATTGCCATATACTTCTGAGAACACCTGAAAATAGAACATTCGGGTAGTAGATCTGTTCTTATTCTTAAAAGAAATAAAATGAATGTAAAAAGTTTCCAATAGCAACTTTAAAAAATTGTGCTATTGTTGAGATCCCACCGCATTTATTATTGCACTAACAAAGCGATGGATACAAGAAGTTTCTTCCTAGAACTGTTACAAATAAATATCTTCTTGTTTACTTATGCATACAAGGAAAAAATTTAAAAGTTTTTGTTTATTTTGTTTCCATTCTTAACATCCTTTTTTTTCTTTTCTGATAGCCTGTCTTTTGGTTTTCTGACTATGAAAGGCTACTGCTTGCCCTGAGGTTGGATTTTTGAATGCATGCCTTTGAATCTTCCAGTCTGTAATCACAGTTCTGATCCAGTCATGGTAAAAGCAAGATAATATTCTATCCTTATATAAAGGAATTTTTTGGCATTTAAATTTACCTGTGTACCTCAGAAGCAGCAAATCCAACCTTTTGGCATCAACACCTTCAGTCAAGGAAGTTAATAGCAATGTTTGGCTAATGATTCAAGGAAACAAAACAAACCAGAAGGAGCATACTGATTTCATTTATCCTATTCTAATGCTTTACACCATGCACTTTTATTTATGGCACCACTTATCATTATTACTTTGTAGTAATAGTAATAATAATAATACACACTGGTTTTGTTGATATGAACTTCCAGTGGTTATTTTGTATCTGTTTTTAAAAGCAGTGTTTTCAGAAAATGTAGGTAAAATCTATTCAACTGCATAAAAAATAAGAATATATTACTCACTATCGTGGGATTTCATTACTAAATTCTGCTCTAAGTTATATTACTTTGGGTATAGTCTAGAATAATTGGAAAGTATAATTGGCTTTTTTTACTTTTCACATTGTAAAACTTTGACTCTGAAAATTTCATGTAGTGGTTTAGAGGAAATAGCTAAATCAACAAGCAGAAAAAAATTCCACATTATTTCTGAAAGAAGAAATAAAAACCTCTCAAATTCTCACAAGAGACTCAACATCTTTGTGATTCATAGCAATTTGCTCTTAAATGTTAGTTATTCAGCAAGTACAATCCTACAAATTTTTTTCAGTTGACTTTGTTTTTCTGCCTGTATTACAGGTGTTTACTCTTTTTAGAATGGTGCATTCAGTTCAGCAGTCAGTTAAATTTTGATTCTTAGTTCTCGTCATTGGGGAAAGACATGCATGCATAGATAAAACATATATGTGCAAAGTATGTTGCTGATTGGTGAATTTAGATGATAACAATATGGTATCACATCCGAACGGGAGGATGACATGGATTTATGTTATATAACATACAATATATACTTTTAATTGGTTTGTTTTATTAAATGAGAGAATAGAGTGATTCACCTTCTGAGTCCTGTACCATGGGTCTCATCAACATTGTTCAGCAAAAATCCCCTTCTGGTTTGTCATCTTTAGTTTTTGAGAGCCTACATTCTCAATCAGCTTTGAGAAAGATTAGATTTTTTCTTTCTTCTGCTGGCAAAAGGCATCAGGAGAACAGAACTTCAATTTGGCAGACATTCAAAAGTTTCAGGCTTTAAAAATGCTTGCATTAATAGGGCAACAATCAAACAAGTTTTCCAGTCCAATGAGAAAACAAATGCAGAAATGGATAATCAGCATGGGGTAGAAGCAAAGATATGCTGCTGATTTGAAGCATATGCAATAATTGCACTGAAACAAGATTAGAATAAATTCTGCATCTCAAATGAGACTTGGTGAATATTTTAAATCAGTTCATTTTTTAAAATTGCATGACTGAACTCCTACTGGTGCCTCTATGCCTCAAACCCAATATTGTCTGAGACGTTTTTCACTTCACCTGAGTCTGGTTAAGATGACAGACTGGGAGTCATTTATAATGGGTTGTTTCTCAGCTAGCATGATGAATTTGAGCAAGAAATCATTAGAACTAAATATATTCTCCTTAGAATCAGAAAGAGAAAAGTATTTTGTCTGAAAATCTTTGTACTGAAATCTCAAGATTACTAGACAAAGGGAATTCTGGAATATAAAATAATAAAGCTATCTATTGGTGAATATCAATAGACTTCCTAAAAAATTGTTTGAGGATGACATAAATATTCAAAACATATGCTGAAAGTAAAATTTCTCTATATGGACTGGATATTGAGATTGTATTAGCTGTTTATCAGTCCCTTTCTGAGCTGAGAAATGCTGAAGAAGAAGCTGGTAGTTCTCACACGTAACTTTTCATGGGAATTTTCTAAGAAATAGAATTATATTGAGCCTACAATGCCAAGAAGAAGAAACAAAAATAGAAAGAGGTTTGAAATGCAGTATTTAATTGAAATTATCCTAAGTTTCTGAAAAAATTGTTAGTGCTAATTCTGGAAACAAGTCCAGAGAATCACATCACTACAAAAATGAATTTTTCAAGTGTGTTGATGTTTGCTTTTGAATAAACCCTTTCATTTCTACCACCAGTGTCACCAGAACATTACTCTTACTAATTAATTATCTTCAAAGTACTCTAGACATGAAATAAAGGTTAATCATACCATTATTAATTTTCTTAATTTTCTTTTTTTACATAAAATATATAAATTTTCATTTCGAAGAAGTAGATTATTTTCTTATTTTCTTATTTCCTAATGTTATTTAGAAAAATTTAAGAAATTCTGTTTAGTGCTTTTCCTGAGGATTAAGGTACTAACCAGAACTTGGGAGAGCTAGTTGCTTGAGGCAAAGCTCCTTAGGAATTACATTGGGTTGGACTTTTCTTTATATTGGCTTTTTCCTTAATTCATCCACACAGTGAACACTTACACTTTCCCTGGGAGAAGTTGGACTGGGTAGTACTCCTATATTGGGTACTCATGGAATATTTATACCAAGCCCAGTAGCATGAAAATGTTTTGCTTTAATCCTTAATAGTTTGTATGGAAATATCCTAATATGTTGTCTTCCTGGTCTTTTCCTAATAAAACTTTTATAGCACATTAAATAATACCATGATGGAAAACTTAGAATGAATATGCTGAGCAATGTGACGAGGTTAAATAGAGTGGATTTTTGGACAAAGTCACATAGATAATTTGAGAAGATGCCAAAGGATTAACAATTGCATTGGTTATTTTATAACCAAAATGGTTATAACAAAATTAGAAACCAGTTGCTGAAACTCAGTCCAAAATAATTGTGACAGCAGATTTCCTGCGTAGCAGTAGAGTATCACTCAGATATTCAGAAGTGCAGTAACACAGGAAATGGTACTCAGCAGGAGATAACAAAAAATATTTATAATTTCATTTTTATCTGTAACCTGCAAAATTCTTCTGTTTTGGGGAAGCTAAAATAACCTATTGAATGAGGTCAGGTTTATCTGCCTTCTAAATAAAACTAAAAAGCAAAAATAAAGCAGTCATAATTTTATTAATATATAACATCAGAAATAAGGCAGGTGGTTTTCATTACAGACCGCATTAATGAATATGATTTTTTTATGATGCAAAGTTGTTACTAACCATTGTACTTGCACAATGATCATGTTTAATAATTCTAGCTTCTGGCCCTTGTCTTGTAAATCCCCAGATATTTTCAGAATCGATCTGGATATAGTATCAAGAAAAACTTAGAAACTGTCAGAAGCGACTGATTTCTGTAACTGTGTGGGAGAAATAGGAACCTAAACTTGCAAAGTCATCTTTATTTACTTCTTTGGGAGGTAATATTTAGTAGAATTTTTTTTTTTTTTTTTACTAGAACAAGTTGACTGCGTCATTATGAAATGTCCCTTTCGCTTATCTGGAATATTTTAATAAGATCCTTAGGTTAATGATCCATCCAAAAGTTTACTTCAAACCATTGTCAAAAATAAAATTAGTCACTAGTAGTATTTTGGTGTTCAGAACATTGGAACACAAGAGTTTCTATCCTATTGGAAAAATTCTACAGATTTTAAAACTGATGAAATCAGTAGGAGACTTCAGATATTGGGAGGGGGCAATGTAAAATGTGCAGGAATTACTCTAAGTCCCATCAGAAAATAAGCGAAAATACCAGCAGCTCTCTGGAAACCTCATATGTTAGTCACACTAATTGAGTGATATAAGCTAACAAGGATCAACCACCAACTGAGCTGGTAATGTTTTCAGAACTCAGTACTATTGTATAGGAACTGGTTAAGTATTCAGAAGATAAGAGCATAAAATGAAATTTGCCACTTTTTTCACGACTAAATTAAATTAAATCCTGAATTTACCATTCACTTACTTTATAAACTTCTGCTTCCTTATTTTCCTAGAAAAGAAATGAGAAACTACATTATTTTGATTGTCTTTCTCATGATAATTTAAGGCAGCATGCATCTGACATTTGATTGTTATTACTTAGCATATGATCAATTTAATTAGGCATTTTCTACATAGAGAAACTGGATAAACCAGTATCCCATCAGCACACAAATTTAATTTTTCCTAGTAAAACCATACCTTTGAAGAACCCTTGCTTCAGTTGAAAAGTGTATTTTTGGTTTAATATCAAACTTTACTTCTGAAATAGGAATTTTTACTTGGAGTATTAAAAAAAGCTTCCACTTATATTTTCAGAAAAAAAAATTCTCTCTTGAGGGAAGTTCATCACCTCTTGAGGAAAATATTCCACAGTGGACAACAATTTCACTGTCACACATAGTAATGTGACAATAAAGGTGTGGAGAGAAATTACTAAATAAGGACAAGAAAGGTGTTGAATCCACAAAGGTACAGTAATCAGAGTTTAATTAAACAACATTGGAATTAATAAGAGTTTTCATGACACTGGACTCCAGTCTAAGTCCCTGGGCTTCAGTAAGAATGAGGAGAATAGGGAATGTTTATAATAATTATCAAAAGATAGAGTAAGATATTGGATGGTAAATGTCCTTTCCTAGTCCTAAGTCAGACATCCATTTAGACCCTTTAAGCAGAACAACTACTAAAGGAATACAGAAAGAAAAGGAGTGGTTCTTGATTTACATTATACTGAGTTAGAGAGAAGGAAGAAAATCAAGAGATGTTAGAAGAAAATAAATAATTTAAATACCACCATAATCATTAAAAACAACACAGTGAAAGAATATATATTATATACCCCTCGATTTCCATTCCTAGATTTGGCTTGTAAATTTTCTTTTTTTATTATTATGGATTAAGAATGCCATAATGAGATTTTATTGATTGCTTTTTGATGGTGTTTATGGTAGGTTTTAATTTCTGGAACTGTTCTCAAATTTCCTCTTCATCAGGCTAAATATCACATGTAATTTGATTTTTTGAATGAGTGGGTGGCATTTCACCTGAGTTTGAACTGGTCTTTAGTGATCTGGGATTGCAAATTCTTCAGGGCAGATTTTCAACACTACTCACAACAATAAGGCATGTAGTGTTTGTACCTGATGAGTGCTGACTGCTTCAGGCTCTGACAATTGGGCTCTGAGCTTTTCTTTCCTGTTTTTGTTGTTGTCACGCTTCTTAATCTAGAAAATTCAAGAAAGATACTGCAATAACTATCATTGAACCCTTGTAAAACACACTCATTTTCCTGATGAGAATAAAGCTTTGTCAAAAGTAATTTTCTGTAGACTCTGTCAATGTGTTTGCTTAGAGTTTGTACAAAACTTTGCTATTTTAACGCGGTTGTGTGAGCAGGAGATTAGAAACAGCAAAAAGTATATGGGTATAAAAGTAATGTTCATGTTTTCTGCTTTTTTGTTATTTCTTGGCTTTCCCTTCAGGGAGATCACACACCATAAAAATTGTGTTCTGAGGACTCAACTTCCTAACTTTGTGCAGTGATCCTAGCTTTGCCATTGGTTGAATCAGGCTACAAATTTCATAACAGGTTTTCAAGTGGTGCTATTATTTGTTTTTCAATAAAAACTCAGGTTCTACAGAAAATTATTAATTTCTTGTGTTTTAATGATTCCCGTGAAAACCATTTTTGCAGCTATTTGAATTTTCTTTAAATAGTGGTGACTTTCAGTCTTCTGTTTCATTTGGTAAAGATCCAGTTATTTATGCAAAAATGACATAAAAATCAGCTTTAATGCTGGTGGTATCCCAACTTTATATTACCTTATAGTATCCTTGATGTCACTCTGTTTGATAGCTGCATTAAAAAGAAAATGCCCTTGATTTGTACAATACAATTTATCAGCTATAAAAGTGAATGATAACATCTCAACAGAAAATTAAAAAAGAAGAGGTCAAAGATGATCAGGATAATCAAAAGAAAACATAATTAAAGTAATTTTTCCAATAAAAATAGCTGTTGAGCTAAACAAAGTTTCTTGTGCTCTTTTTTGTTCTCATATGTATAGTGAGTCACACAGAAAATTATATGTAAAAATTATGTTTGCTTTTTTATGGGTACCTGCAATAAGCTAATTTAATACAATGTGCATTTAAAAAGTAACAAATGAAATTTCACAGCTGGAATGGAAGGAGGTAACCTAAAGGAGAAAAAGGAAGAGGCATAAAGGGAATAGATAATATAAAAAATATACATTCACAGTATCTTTGCCAGCCTATACTAACCAGACTAATGGCACAGCACCAGCTTATGTGGCAGTCATCTGTACTTGAGTACAAGAACTCAATATTTCTCGAAACAGTATTTCAACGTTTTAAAAAAACCATTAGTTCAACATCTTTCCAGTTCCCTAAATCCAGCACACAGTATTTTGGAAGACAAACAACTTTGAACTGTAGTGCTACATGTCTATCTATACCATAGTAGTGATCAACAAAACTGGGGGGCTTGGGGGATGTGGAGGCAAATCTCTTTTCACACTCTGCATTTTGCACAGCACATGAATGTGGCAATGCCTGCACACACACACAGTGATGTTCCCTGCTGTGAGATCCAGGACAGACCTTGGATTGCTCAGGTATGTGCAGATCTTCTGCTAGAAACAGAACTAGCTGTCCACTGAGGAAGAGTAACTCACTTGGAATATTTCACTTAAATATCTTCTTAGAAACAAAACCAATGCAATAGCAGGCTGAGGTAAAGAAAGAGGAGGATCACACTGCACGTGATGGCAAATCCAGCAGTAAAACAGAGAGAATGATGACTGGATGAAAAGGCAGGTGGAACATGAGGCTGCCCTGCAGGCTGTAGTAAACACACAGGCTTCATGCTGATTCAGATCTTGCCAGGAGATGTCAGTTTTTAGTTGAATCAGTAACTGGACAAGGCTGTTATGTTGGCTTCTGATTTTGGTTCAGCAAGAACTTCAAAATAACTTCCCTTCTGATTTAAGAAAACAGCATAATTATTGAAGCAGATTTACAGATAATGCACATGCTATTTCAAACCAGTTTTCCTTCTAAAAATATTGCCTTTAACAACATTCTTTCTAACTTCTGACCCAGGAGAGACACTGCAAAAAGACACAAAGGACTAGATTAACCTGTGAATACCATCAGAACTTTATAAAAGTTAAGTAAAGCTGAATTTTTTTTATCTTCCTTGTTTAAAATCTCATTTCTATATTTTTCTTTTGGTAAAAGAGTATTTCCCATGCAAGAAAGGCTGGTGCATTGATTAACCCAAATGTGTCCCACTTTAGAAAAATAAAGTTGTGCTCAAACACTTTCAGAGATTTCAATTAAAAAAATATGTTAGAGATAAAATAGTTTGGGGGCAGGTCTGGATTTTTTGTTGTTGTTTTGTTTTTTGTCTGTTTGGTTTTGTTTAGTTATAAGCTGCTATATTCTGTACCATAGGATGAATTCTATAAATACCAGAAAATTCTCTTGAAGGCAAACTCAAAGAATATTTCACATTTGCCTTCTAGAAATGTTATTATTTTTTCATAACAATGAATTTGCCACAGCAAGTATCTTCAGCTGGGAGGTACCTTGACTATATTACTGATTACCATCCCATATTTCATGACTGTAGTGTACTCACCACGGCAATGTTAGTATGCCAACACCTACTATTTTTGTAAAATAGTAAATAAAATCTTTTATGGCATACTTTATGAATTACATGTAGATGCTTTCATTATTTTTGGTATGCTATTTTCTAGAATTTTAGCCTTATAAAACTGTAAATATGGCCTTTAATAATAGTGCATGTTTTAATATTCAGTGATTCCTTGTAAATGCTGATATCTCAATCATATCGAAAAGAATAAAAGTGACACCATTTTATGTGATCAGATTTTATTCAGAAGATTTTTTCCTCAAAATTTTAAAAGCAATATTTCAACAGTCTCGGAAAAATTGACCTGAAAACAAAAAACTACAGTGTTAACTGCAGCATGTAGAGGAATGTTCTCAAGTGCATTAAAATATGGTTTACCATCTTTGAAATAATTTTTAGCAACCCGAAAAGTAGATAAGTTATTCACAAGAATATATATAGTTGTTATTCTTGCCACTGCTTCTTTATGCTTTTCTTCATTTAAATCTTAGAGTTCTGAATAAGTTTTGCCTGCTCCACAGAAAGGTGAGATATCTAATTAATTGAATGACACCACTCACTGCCACTGAAAATAAGTAATTATGGGTAAGTTGGTAATATCCTGACTAGAAAGCCTCAAAGGTTATAATCTGCAGTTCTTAAGGTATACATGAAGCAGTTCATTGTGAAAACCATATACCTATGATAATAGAGTAGAATCAAATTACCCAGACATCAGCAAAAGGGTTATTTAAATGCATCTTTGATGAAAAGAACAAAGGGAAAAGATTTCACTGGTAAAAGTGAAAGAAATTAAATAGGAAGAATGAAAATTAAAATATTTTAAAAAAAGATTAACCAGATGGTGAGAATATCTCAGATGCAGTATTAGATTTAGCTTTAAAATCCAAGGCTTCATGTTGGTTGAATTAACAATATCTCTAGCTGAATTAAAGTATCTCTTCCATAGTCTTGTCTCTAGCATGAATGTTTGCCCTTCACCAAATGCCTCTTTCACATGTACAGTGTGACAGTATTTGCAGTCTTGTCATCTAGATACTTCAGCATTTATGTCATAATGTGCATGATGCTTTTAATACATGAAGCACTTGGAGATGTTGGAAAGTAAAAGACTTTATACCCATAGAACTATTACTTTCCTTGCTACCAGGTGACTGGGAATCTTTAAAACAGTAAGGCACTTTCTAAATATATTAAATATTTGCAAAGGAATTTTCCAGCTGCTATATCACTTATTGCTTAGAGTGATATAGATATAGAGTGTACCTTGAACATCTTTCAGTTTCTCTTTTGTAATCAAAGTTGAAAATGCATGTTAGACCAGGTACTCTTAATTAATCTGCACATCAGGTGTAGATATATGTAGAATAAATTTGAAAGAGGTGAGATGCAGTGGTTTCAGTGACTGACAGAAGGCCTAGCTTTTATGCTGTTTACAGACTTTAGAAACAATGAAGTATTCAAAAGGCAAAAGTGCATGTTGGTAAGAGCAATCTAAGTGAATTCTTTCCCTGACACACTGGAGAACACTTGAACAATCCTTTCATAAATAAAATTCTCAGATCTCAGAAAGTTAAGCACATATCCTGAAGCAGTGTTGTAAATAGCTTAGGATGTACCAAAATGCAAAAGACTGGTATAACAGCAACAGCAGTGACTGATGAAACAGCTAAAGCACAAGCCCTGTGAGGAGAAGCAGAGGGGGCTGGGGTTGTCCAGGCTTGAGAAAAGGGGCCACCTTACTGCTCTCTATAGCTACAGGAGGTTGGAAAGTTCTCCCGAGTAATAAACAGAAGGACAAGACGAGACGACCTCAAGTTGCACCAAAGGAAGTTTAGATGGGATATTAGGAAAAATTTCTTCACCACAGGGGTTGCCAAGCATCGAAACAGACTGCCTAGGGAAGTGGCTGAGTCACCATCCCTAGAGGTATTTAAAAGACAGGCACATGTCCCCAAGTGCCATAAAACTATTCTGGTGGTGAACTTGGCAGTGCTAGTATACAGCTAGTTTACAGCTCAATGATCTTACAGACCTTTTCCAACATAAATTATTCTATGATTCTATGGCCATATTCGTTGGTGCAATTTTCAGAGGTGGGTGATAAAACCAAAATCCATTTTGTTCTAGTTTCAACTACAAATTTAACTTATAAGTTCAATTTGTAACAACTTGTTAATATATCTGGCCAAAGGTGGTCTTCTACACATTCTCATCAGGAAGTATAGCTGATATAATAATCTTAATTTTGAAACTATGCAATTATAGCAGTACAAATAAAATTCACTTGTTACCTAAAGTATTGAAAAAGTGTTTTAAGTAGCTGACCAGATATTTTCTGCTGTTCATGTTTGCTTACAGAGAAATTGTAATAGCAGCAATAAACTAGTATGTATTTTCCTGTGTCAGACAGAAATCTCAGATGAATAGTGATGCTAAATTCTATTAACTACTCTGACCAAATTTTTTCCTTCTTTTATGTGCAGAATTCTTACACAGTCCTATGAATTTGACAGTCACAGTGGGTTTTCTTTTTCCCTTGAGCCTTTTAAATGTGAACATCTTTTTCAGCTTATGACACATTTGAGAATCCTTTTCCTTCCATAGTTTTTCTCCTTCTTACTCACAATATCCCTTTTTAAGTCTGGAAGTTGAGCCAATTTTTCACCTATTGTCAGTCTATATCTTATCAGTTTAACACCTTGCTAAAATCAAGATGATGTAAATGACATCCACAGCTCTACATCATTTTTATGTTACAAAAAACATCATTTTTATGTTACAAATTTCTACTTCATAGGAAGGTATCAGGTTGGTCAAACCCAATTTACCATGATGTATTTTCAGACGCTTTCTAGCACTTCAGATACTGCTAAGATCATCCATAATTTTACCCAGGGGCAGAAATTATCCTAGTGCAAATTTCTCTAAATACCATAAAATGGACAGTTCAATGGGCAAATATGTAAATGAAGAGACAACATTACTCAAGCTAGGGAAGTAAGAACAGTGTTCAATATCTAGAACAAGCAGTTATTTGTCCTGTCTAGGAAAACAGCAGAATCTTCAGGGGAGAGCTCTAGTTTCATAGCTAATAAAATATTAAGAAAAAATCCTGACTAAAACTGTGTAACTACAGCAAGCTTCATTCCATGTTTTCAGCAGACATGACTTGGTACGAAGATTGTGCACGAGATCATAGAAATTCTGCATTCATATATAAGCAAAGCAAGCTAAAACTGAAGTAAAGCAAACTTGTGGTTTTATTTAATTTTTATATTCCATGAACATGGACAAGATTTTTTAATATGATGAAAAATAAAAGAGACAAGAGAAAGGACTTTCTCATCAGTACTCTTTTTTGGCCATAAATTTTGCAAAAGAGTGTCTGGGCAAAATCAACACCAAAATTGATTTGATCCAAGCACTAATTTATCTTTTATTGCTAAAAACAATTCCTGATTAAATAAAAAGAATATCTGAATTCAGTTTGCTGTTTACCTCAGCTGTTAACAAAGGCTGCATTTTATTCAGACTAAAATGTCCCCTTTTAATTGATGCAAAAAAAAATAGTCAAAGATTTTATGAGTCTGTTTTCTGAACAAAGTTAAATGCTCATTCTTGCAGTTTATAAAGAAAAACAGCCAAACACAGAATTGTAAAATGGGTTTCATCAATGTGATCACCAAGCAGAGTCATATAAGTACCACAGTAATAATTACCTTATTAAGCCATAACATGGCTTTGCTAATACCTCTCACCTATACTTTTAAATATTTTAGTCCAACAAAATACCTGTGCTAAGAGCTAAACAACTATGTTTTTGTTTATAGGGTCAGATTGATTAACAAAGCATAGAGCTCTAAAATGAGTTGTAAGAGCAGTCTTTTGATTCTGTCAGAGCCAGATTATGTTTGTAAACCTCATTTGCATGTTTGTGTAGCCACATTGAACAAGTGCAGATATAAAAAATTACCTGTGTCTTGAAATGAAAGTCAAGAAGATATAATATACTTCAAAGGATTGCACCTGATTCCTTGTCATTTAGAACTTTAGTTTATTCTTTTTCCATTTTCTATGCTGGCTGGTGAGTTCATTTTACCTAAATTTGAATTTATACATTGCAGCTGATCATAATAATATTACCTTTGCTTTCATCAAAATGCATTGTACTAATTTATAATATATGTAAACACTTTTATGCTTTTAATGAAAAAAAAAGTTAAGTATTACCTATAGACTAAGTCTTATTCTGTAAAATAATTGCAGGTTATTTCACTGCAATGGTGAAAATGATACTTAAGAAAAGTATATACAACCTATAAGAACCAGAAAATTAGGGAAGCTTGTGAAATATGTTGCTCTTTCCAATGATCACAGAATCCTTTGATCTGCAATTTTAAAAGAAAAGTATAACTTGAGAAATTAAAGTCAACATAGGAGATAAGATGAGGGATTGAAGAAAAAAAATCAATTTTCTAAATCGCTGTATGAAGAAAAATAAATGTGCAAAACTCCACTATGCAATTTTACACACTGTACTCTACTCTGCAGAGGGGCAGATTTTTTGGAACACAACAGAAAATGAATTTGTTCTTGGATTTAGTTCAGAGAGAATCATGAGAGCAATTTACTTCTGATGCAGTTCCAGTAAAAGAGCTATTATGCTGATTGGCAGAAAGTTCATCAGTTTAAATATGTAACGTTTATTCCTGAGTCATCATTTAAATAAAAATCCTCTAATGCAAAAAATGCCCTAAATAAATTAAAAAACTATTTGAACATCTACCTGCCAATTGTTCTTTTGCATCATCCAAGTAAAGGATGTGTAATAAAGCTCACAAAATTCTTAAAATAAGAATTGGTTCAGGATTTCAGTACTTTCTTGCAAACAGTCAATCAAACACTATTTCATTTCATGAATATAACTGGGTCTACTTTAATCTTCTTCAAAGCAATCTCCACCTCTTCTCTTTAAAACTTTCTCTGATACTATTTCTTGTTATTCAGGTGGTGAGTGATTGATGTATTATAATTTTAAATCTTGAGACAACTCTTTCATTACCCAAATCATGACCTGCAGAAAATATTGGGAGTCATTGAATCCTTCTCTGAATCTGCTTGTGATGAAAATACAGTCTTAAGCAAACCCTCTCAAGTAGCTGAAAACATAAAAATGGCACAAGAATCTGTAACAAAATCACGATGAGATTTCCAGTTGATTGCTATCAGATACCAAGGGCAATCCATGGTGCAGTGGGGCATAGATAATGTGCAGTGAGTCACTAGGTAGCACCATACAGAGTATAGGACATTGTCTGGACAACCGCCAGCCCAGGCGGAGATGGAGGATCTAATGTCCTTTGGAAAAGTCTTCATGGAAACTGTCCAACATTATTTTGTTGGAGTATTTCCAGCAGTTTGATTCTTGCTTTCTAATGATGCTGCTGACTGACCATAGCAGCAATGATGGAGCAGTTAGACGGACTATTTATTGACCTTAGAATAACATGCAATTCAAACATCTCTCTAGAGCTTTGTATTAGGAAATTATGCATCATAACCAGGTGGATTAAAGTGATTGCATGGTGTCATAAAGTCTTAAAGTATGCAAATGTCAGCAATGCCTATGATCTACATAGGATTTGTTTTTAAAATGTGAAACATAACTGGAAAAATAACAAACAGACTCCCTAATGTTGATGTTCTTTTGTAAATTTATTTTAATCTCAATAGTTTCAACATCAACTACAAGGTCTTGCACTTAGATTGAGGCAATTCAGGGGAGGAAACAAATGAGATCTTCAAAAATATACATTTAGTCGTATGTGGATGTGTCCAAAGAGCAAAGAAGCTGGTGAAGGCTCTTGAGAAGCATAAGGAGGTTGAGGGAAGACCTTATTACTCTCTGTGACTACCAGAAAGGAGGTTGCAGTGAGGTGGGTATGTGATTTCCCCAGTAACAAGTGATAGAATGTGAGAAAATATCCAGTGAAGTTTTACAGTAGAATAGAATAGAATAGAATAGAATAGAATAGAATAGAATAGAATAGAATAGAATAGAATAGAGTAGAATAGGAAATGTACAGGAAGAACCCTCCAATCTTACTGAAAGGTTCCTAAGTGTATGCCCCTGAAAGTTTGGCTGCCAGAGCTGGGCCAGTGCTTAGTGCCAGCATGATGAAGGGCAGTCCCATCCTGCTGGTGGCCATGAGGAGATGTTGATGCCATGGCCAGCTCCACCTCTAGGGTGCTGCTTTTGGCCAAGGCACCGGTGCTGTGGCTCTGTAATAAAAACAGGTAATAATCTTCCTTTAACAGTTTATCACAGTACCAGAGCCAGGTGGGACGATAAGACTTCTGTATGTGGGAAAACTAATTCCAAGTTATGGAAGATTGTGACTTTTTGGAACACTTCCATTCTTCTATTAAACATATTTGAGGCAGTTGAAACTATCAATGAATGATGCCATTGTTTAAATAGTAATGAATATTAACAGCATCAATTCAGTGAATCATATATAAATAGCTCTTTGTGTCTATACAAGACTTTCTGCAGTTATTAAGAAAATGTTAAGTTTATCACACACAGTAAAACATTCAAGGTACAGTGAAGAGAAAAGGAAACCTATGAAGATTCCTTTCAATATTGATACTTGTTTTTATAACTTTTAATCTTGGGTTTGTTCTCTATATAGCTATCAGTGGCATCCATCAAATAAACTATTTATTTTCATCCTGTTTTTTTTTTCTTAACTGATATGTAGTTTTGCATACATAAGGAAATAAACACAGATTCATACTGCCATAAAAAAAATGCCCAACTGTGAAAGATTAAAATATGTTGCAGAAAGTTATCTATAATAGGTTTTGTTTTACCATAAGCATAAAGAAACTTTCAAGCTTCACAAAGCAATGAATTTGGCACAGCTTTGAATGCAAATATATTGCTGAATGTTAGTCACTAAAATACTCAACAATATCTCAGACATACCTTGAAAGAGCGCAATGTGTTTTATTAATAAAGAGAATTTTGTTAGGACACCTAACTTCAAGAAGCTCCCTGGAATTTAGATGATCTTCTAATAATCTCTACTAGAAAAGAAACGTGTGATAGTTGAGTGTCTTTCAATTGCTTTGCAGTGTCAGCACTGGAACCATGCCCAAGTCTCAGTAGCTGTTCTCTAAAATGTGCCACAAATTGCACCTTAGTTTAAAGTATGCACTTTCAGTGTTATTGAAGTGTTATTATCCTCAAATGTAGCCACTGATGGTTTTGGGGAAGGAGAAAAAAAAAGGACAAATTCTGTCTACTTTTTTATACTTTTTGATTTTATTCATGCTTTTGCATCGAAAGAGAGAGGAGTCAGGGCAGTATTTGTTAGTGTGTCATTAAATGTACAGAGAAAAACTGGTATTTCAAACTACAAAGCTCATTTTAGAAATTATATCATACTCCTTCATCTGTTCCTTTTCTCATTTGACCTATTTAGCAGGTATAAAGTTCCCTGCTTATTCCCTCACCTGGTATCTTTAAAACTACTTCAGAAGGCCCTGCCACAGTCAAAACCAATAGACTGAAGCAATATATTAAAAAGAACAACTTCATACTTCAAAGGATTCTTCTGTATCAGATGTAATGGATACAAACACCTCTAAAATAATATTGGCAATGTCACAGAAGTTTGGCTGTCTTTTAAACAACTATTTCCTGCATTTTAAATGATGCCATCCTACGATCCCAAGACCATATGTCATTAGCATCCTAATTTTTTTTCTTCTTTTCCTACATTCATATTACATTAGCTTATTTTTGAAAAAACTCAAGACTTAAAATGTGGAATGTAGAAACAGCTATTACATGGTAAAACAGTATACCAGATGCTTCAAGTAATTGTTTCATAGATAAAAACCAGCAATAAAACCAAATTCATTATTCTTGTCATCTCTCTTTTACTGAAGAAATCTAGCATAGTACCATAAAAATATTTTCAAATAAAACAATAATTGGCTGATGTAGAAATGCTATTACTTTTCATTGCTTCTATATGTGTAGGAGAAGGAATGGATGAAGAAAGGTGCATGAAAGTTTGGTATGTAGAAATATATTGTTCTATGATCATATTTTCTCATCTCCTATGATAAATGTGAAATTTTAATTGTAATTTATTAACAATTTTGATTTGGTCTTTGAGAAGTTTTGAAGTATAAGGGTTAGAATTAGTTGAAAAGGCAAGTCAAATTATATTACCTGGGAAGATCTACTGTAAGCACTTTGGAATTTTTACTAGGCAAGTTTACATCTAATAATTGAAAAGAATTTAAATGCATTTTATTCAGCTACTAAAGTGGTTTGATCAAGGAGGAGGAGGAGAAAATAAACACTAACCAATCCATGGATGGATGAAAAGTTATCTTATGAGAAAGATAATGTAATTATTAAAAAGCTATTTTGAATATTGCAATATAATAACCTAAAAAGTTTAGGCCCACTTAGACTGTTATCAGTCGACAGTGTAAGGTTTGCAGCATCCTCCTTCAAAGTTAAAAAGTCACCAGATAACCTGCCTTCCAAAGAACCAGAAAGAAAAATCCAATGCATTCTGCCATAACATCCCAAATCCACCCAGAGGATTACAGCACTATTTTCAGGCACCTTTTACCTCATTATCTTTGGGATTTTTCATCCAAATCACACCAAAGCAATTTGTGCCATACTACAGTGCTGAAGAATTATAGATGATTCCTGCAATATATAACAGAAGGTTTTCGATTTCCATCTGCCAGCTACATCCTATAGCTAGTATCATGCTTTTTAAGGTTAAATATCCTTACAGATAATTTTGTGTGTATGTGCATGTACATGGTCCAACTCATCTCAAGATATCCGCAATATATCCTCACCTGTGCCTTATAGTTAGAGTAGGACTGTGTTTATTTAGAATTAGCTCTTCCATTTATTGTAATGATTTTCAATGCCATGTTTAAACTTTACTAACGTTATGTATATGCTATTCTATTTACTAAATGTTTACTGTGTCACCTAAAATTTTACTAAGATGATTTCTATAACAACTTCTTTAATTAACAGTGTTTTAAGTGGTGAGTGGGGAGGATGGAACAACGGGCTTGTTTGTAGAATACTTGTTTCCATTGCCATGTGTGAGTTCTTCACTGCCAAGTGAAGAAATTAAATAATTGTTTTGACGTATTATTGCCAATCTGCAATAAACTATAGTCTAATTATATAATTTTAAATCACTTAGATCTGTAATATTCACATTTATTCATATATATTCCTGTTATTTGGGAACTCAGTTACATGGTTCAAAGAAGCAAATTAAATAAGCTTTGACCCTTACCAAAACGAAATCTAGGAATTAATAGGTCTATGATAATTCACATGTAGGCCATTCCAAAAAGCTCATAGGAAAAGTAAAAATAAAATCAAGAATCTTAGATTGTCATATAATTTGTTTACGTCTGAAAATTTGGCAGGTAGCAAAACTGTATAAATAATTATGAATGATTAAACATAATGTCCAAAGTATCTGCAATATGGATATTTTAAGGTGCTAAAAATTAAACTTCCTTAAAATACTGTAATTTTATATGTTGGTGTTGACATTCAAAATTAAGATAAACCTCTATTGGCATTGTATAATCTGTCACTCAAAGAAATATTCCCGTTTTTACGACTCCATCATAATCCTTTCTAAAAAAATTAATAATTTACATGGAGTTGTTACAAACAATAATTAGAAGAACAAAAGTTTCTTCTAAATATTTTAAATAGATGTTTAAAAGAGGTATTGCAGCATTTATTGAGACTGATTGTCATTGAAAAATTTTTTGGATCTTACACAGAGTATATATTGTGAAAACATAAAAGAGAATCAATAAAAAAAAAAAAACAAAAAAAATAAAAAAAACCCCAAACCGAAATAAACATATACAAATTATGGAAGAGCAGTTGGTCATAAATGAGAACTTGCAAATATAAGTTCTCAAAAATGAGAACAACAAAATGAATGAGGGTGGGGAGAAGGAGTGGGTTGGATTATAATGGCCTAAAAAATATATCTGAAAATTATTTTTCTACCTCATTCTCTAAGTCCCTATTGTAACATGCAGAAACATTATTAAAGATAATTCTACATTATGTTAATATTATAGTAATTAACACGAAATTGTAACTTTAACATATGCATTAATATTCTTCCTGTGATTTTGAAAAAAAACTTTGACCGTAGATTATCTATTGGTTTTATTTTGTTTTTTTTTTAAATTCTCTAATGCTATTAAAAAACCCCAATGTCTGACAGCCTGTGTTTGTAGGAAGTCTTGGAAAGACTTTTTTGTAGTCAGTGCTTTTTTCCATAATTACAAAATGAATGTCGAATGTTTCTTGAATTTTTTTGCAAGAAATACATGAAATAAAAAAGAATTTCCCCATTAAATTTAATAAACAATACTAATTATGTTACCTATGTTCTGTACTTGAAAATGTTCTCTAGTTATTTTCTAAATTATTGTTTCCTTTGACCTTTTTGAACCTGAAGACATGAATATATTTTTCATCATATATAAAACCAGATTTTAGAGTATATGAAAAAACTTTCTTTGAATATCACTTACTATTGTTCCTTAATAAGTAGCCTTACCTAAACAAATCCATATATATTTATGAAATATTTTAATTATAGATTCACATATGATCTAGTTTGTATAGAGTTTGTATATCTTATTTATTATATGCAAAAAAAAGCTCCAAAATTATTATTGTTTATATAGTTGAACTGAGAGAAATTTATTTTCTTCATATACCTTTGAAAGAACAATACCTACAGATAATTTCAGACTAATTAAGAGGATCTATTATATTAACGCTAAAAGAGTGTCTAGTCCTGCTTGTATACCATTGAGAAGAAGAGGAAAATGGGGATGTGAAAGCTGAAAAAAAAGGATAAGTAGTTTGTGAAACAATGAATATCAACTGCTATGGTTTTTTGTAAAGAATTCAATAGATAGAGAAAACAAGAAATAGGGCAAAATGGAAAATACTACTTTATGCTGCACTTTTGCAAGAGACAGTGTGTTTGTATACTGTTTAAATAAAAACATACACATAAAGAATTAAGAACTGTTCTATAAAGGTAAGAAATAGGAAATCAAAAGTTTTTGAATATATGAAAATTAGTTTCAACAGAATATTTTTCATGCCTCTAAAACCATATAATGAATTATATTTTGTTGCTAAAAATCATTAAGATTGTTTTATTCTGTATTGATTATGATGATTCACAGACATTTTGGACCAAGGCTGAAGAAGCCGTTGTTAAAAACAACAATGCTCTTCAATGCTAAGGGGAAAAAAAAATCTTGTATTTTATTATTATCTATGATTCTGGAGTTTGACCTTCAAAACCAGCAGAAGTAAATGAGTTTTCTAAAG